>JARHVA010001111.1:132500-430000 GCA_037957365.1 Torreya grandis | reverse complement strand
CTAAGAGTCCTCAAGAGTTTTTAAATTTTAAAGAAGAAATGAGTCCTTGTGTTGATAATGAGGAATGCCTTCCTTGTGTCAAAGAAGAAATATTGGATGAAGTCCTTTAGGATTATAAAGAAGAGGATGAAAGATCTTCTCTTATGGTTCCCCTCCATGATGTTGATCAAAGAGATGATAAGGACTTGTGGCAATAGTTTGTAATCATTTGCAATGAGTTTGAGTCTCTCAAGGGGTCTACAACTTCCTTAGAGATGATTGAAAGTGATGGTAAGCAAGATGACATTTTTAAAAATGTCATAGATAAGCTAGAGCAAAGTTCACCTTAGCCTGTGAAGTTTAGAACAAGATTATATTGGCCTCAATCTTCCAAGGAACAAGAAATTACTCCTCTTGAAATCATGCCTATAAAGAATATGCAAGTTGATCATGAGATGAAGAGTTGGCAGAAGTATGAGGTATGTGTACAAATTCAAAAGGAATACATTTATATTGGAGACCTATTTAAGGATGATATACTTGAGACTAGATCAAGTGAAGTGACATGAAATAGGCCTGATATACAAAGAATCCAATCCAAAGAGTAACATGTTTGGCACTATGATTCATCTCATGAAGAAGAAGATTCAAGGAACTTTCTTTTTGATCCTGGAAAGGAAGTGTGTTTAATTATTAGTTGTACATAGTTGTTTGTTTTCTATTTTTCCTACATGCTTTGAGCACACGTGTGTGTCTTGTTAGTATGTTTTCTTTGATTTGTGTGTCCTTTGTTTTGTTTGTTTTGGTAATGAGTTATCTTGTCTTGGTCAAATCCTTGTTGTCAAGTGTTAGGTCTTCTTGTTTGTCTCAGACTTCAGATGACTCCTTAACCCCATGGATAGGATAAAGATACTAATTTTTAGGATAATAGGCATACCACCCCTATGAGTCATCATTTTTTGATTGAATTTGACCTTTTATCTTAAATTTGGACCCCTATATGTAAAAAATTAATCTTTAGATGTTTAGGGGGATAATATTTTGTCATAGGGGATGTTATGGTCTATTTGGTGTATTTTAATGCCAATTTAGCCTTAATCATAGTCTAATTAGCTTATGTGTCATTTTGAGTCCTTTAGTAGCCATTTAGGGGTCATAAATTTAAGTGGCATAGTTTTTAAGGTGTCCAAGTATCTTATATTTCTGTCAAACATCCAATAAGTTAGATTCCCTATCAAGAATGTCAGTCGTATCTGAATCTTGCATGTTATCTAATTGAAAATCAAGAAATACAACTAAAAAAAGAAGAGTTTGGCACTTGTATGGTCCATAAGGGAGTATGAAACATGGGATAATGTTGTGAGATGACTCTTAATTTTACTCATTCTCATATTAATGCTTCACATGCTCTAGAAGTGTTAAAAAAATTCCAAAATTATTCTACTACTTCTTTGCCCTGCTAAACACATATAACCAATCAAAAGGTTTGTGTTTGGTATGGATAGCTAGAGAAATTATAGGTTAAATGAACTTGGGAGGTGAAATTACACTTATATTTTTTCATTTACATAACAAGAGTTTGAATATTGGTCAACTCTGCTTTATGAATCATCTCTACAAGTTGACTATGTTTTTCTACTTACTATTTACTGCACCCTATAGGTTTTGCTTTGGTTTAGAGAAGCCCATACAATCCAACTAATGAAAATAATACCAAATGATGTTGAATCTCTAATATCATAATTTCCATTCTTATTTTAATGTTTTTAAAATATATCATGGGCTAATTATTTTAGTGTGCAAGTTGATGTTCCATGAGGAATGACAGTCAAGTTCACTACTTGCAGATGGTTGTACTCTCTACAAGGGATTCATATGAATAGAATATTGTGTTTCCCAAGTTTAAATTACATAAGGAATACCTCCTTTACATTTTTTTCTCACAACTCCATTATTTGATCAATCATTCAGTCCATTGTCATACTTAGTCAGCTCTTTGCCCATTTTTACTTATAGTCATGGTGAATCATGTGTATGGTGACTATTTAGCATGTTTATAGAGGGGTGATGAAGGTTAAAAATCCTTTTTATATATTTTATCAACATGAATTAATTATTTTAGCATTAAAATGGTTAAGATAATATTGTATCAGTCATATACAACACTTTCACATAGTCTCCTACCATTAACATACACCTACAAGTACATCATGAGGACCAATCATGTTGGAAGGGAGCATTTGAGCTGAGCACGGTCTTTGATAATTAAAATATTATATTAATAATATTTGAGATAGGTTTAGGAGTAAATTTAAGATCTATATCTCATGCTCAATTCTTTTACTTACATATACTACCTACACAGTGGAATGTTCACCTACAGGTGGTGTTATCAGAGAGCTAAAGAGCCATATAGAAATGTTAAATCATGAGATGGAATAATTATTGAGGTCCAAATGTGTTTTATAGATAATGGAAGAATTATTTAGATTAATATATTGGTAGACAAGATGGGAGATCACATTCTAACAGGAAATGATTATATTCAGGGACTTTTCCCCTAAAATAGGAAAATAGAGCACCCCACCATTTTGTTGATAATATACAACATAATTACAAGGATTTTTGATGCATCTCTATTATTATGTATTGTATTATCCACATAGGATAATTAATCTACAAATTTTTGAGGGAAAATTATGGGTGGAAATTGGTTTTTGGGAGACCCAAAGTTGTGCTTTTATACACTAAACACAGTCAGTATCACCTACATGTTTGAACCTCAAAGAGACCCTTCATCCAAGGTTGTAGTTATAAAACACGATTCCATGATAAAATGGTTATAGTAAATGAAAGGAGTATTCATGATATAAAATACCATCAAAATAGGGTAACATTCCATGTTTTGGGATCCCATTCACACCTACAGGTGCCTCTTGCTTGAGATGTTGATATATACAATGCTACCGATCTATAGTATGAGCTTGGGGATAGAAAGACATTTGCATGTTGAGTAATATTGTTGATTTTATAGCCCTTTTAATTCAAATAAACATAAAAAATTAGTTTATAACTAGGTATTTTGACTTATTAAGTACGTCTATAAGCATATCTTGGTCTAAAAAGATAACCTACAACAGGTTACAAAGTCTCATAGTCCATAGTGTGATATTAAGTATGGAGGTATAAAAACATAGGGACACTTGTTAGATAAAATTATTTCCTAAGACATAATATGGTAAATATGTATTACATTATTATTTTGCAAGGATAATGTCACCTACAGGATCATATTTTTCGCAACACAGTTTACTATGTTTGTATGGGATAGATAGTGAGCAAGTTTTGGGATTGTGATTATGGGAAGTACATAAGGATGAGACAAATAGGTTAAAATCAATGTAAAATAATATTAGGAGATTATAAATATGCCTATAAACACTTATTTTAATCTTTAATAATGAAATACCACCTATAGGAAAGAGGAATATAGTCATAGTCATATGACCCTAGTCTAAGCCAATCAAGGTAGGGTTTGAACAAAACAAAGTTTGAAAGGATAATAATGATAAATGTTTTTTAAGTAAATATAAAATGATGGAATAAATCTAAATATATCCTCATAATATTTTAAAAAATGGAGGAACGTCTCTAATTAAGTAATATACAGCTTATACCCCAAACCCTACACATAGGTTGCTTGTTCACAGTCTGTCTTGGGTTTTGTCAAAGTTGGAGGGCCAAATAATGTGACCAAAGGTTTAAATTTTTTTTATATGGAATATATAAATTTTAAAAACACATCCAAAACTTTTTTTTCCTCGGTAAATAGTGGAAGTTCCCTCTATTTTATCTCAGATAGAGGGCACTCCCTTTGTGCATAAAACCTACATTTTTGGAGAAGAAAGGTAAAAAGGGTGGACAAAAATATATATGGATATTTCAAGAATATTTGGTAATTTAAAAAAAATAAAAATAAAAATTATGAATGAATAAAATAAGGGAGAATCACAACAAAGTGGCTTGGACCACAAGGTTTACAGTCAGGCTTATTAGGCAGGGTTTTGGCCTAAAGCTCAAATGGTATACCAGTGTCACTTAAAAATTTATAAGTGGATTAAAATTGACCAAATTTTTATTATGGGATCATAATAGAGGTTTTTAATTTCTTGGTATGTAGATAAATGACAAGGAGAGCCAATTTTGGCTTAGAACCATATCATGGCCTAAGCAAAGTGGAGAAACAATCTTGATAAGAGAAGTTTGGAAGCTCATATATACTTGAATGATTTAAATGGAGACTCAAGGGGATAGTATGATATGGATAAGATCCGAAAAAATCATTAATTTTCATTATTTTCCCTGTCCAATGTCAAATAATCATGAATAATCCTTAAGGACAAAAAGAACCTAAAATCCTTGCAAACCCTTGGGAATGACCTGATGAAGGAAATGAATATGGTGAGATATAAAAATGGGATGGAAGTACCATGAAATTATATGAAGGTTTTACAGGACTCTATAAATACCATTTCCATCCTTTTGAGAAATTCCCTATCTATACGAACAGGGTAAAGAATTGCTTCTTTTGACTATTTTGTGCAATGTTCAAGTTCTAAGAGGTTTCAAGAGATAAAATAAAATTTGGGAGGAATATTGAGATTTAATATAACTATATATTTCCATTTAATTATTAAAAATAAATACTAAGTGCCTCAACTAGAGCTCTCATCTCAATGAGTTAGAACTGGCAAAGTGAGGAAGATAGTGAGAAGTGTGAGATTTTCAAGTGGAAGCTTATTTAAGGTTTACATAAGAAATATAAGGAAATGGAGGGTCTTGATAAGTGTAATATAGTCCTTTTTATGGATTTTCAATAGAAAATGAAGCCATTTTGGAAGCCAAGTGTGCAAGGTGTGTGAAAGAGGAGTTTATTTAACTATAGGCAGCGATGGCTCACTTTCAAAGCAATCCAGGTGATTATGAATGCAAAAATTGCATGGAGAAGAATGTATAAAACCATTTCCTCTTATTATAATAATTAGACCTATCCATAGTCAGTTTTGGGATGTTCCAACAAGGGCGAATGATGAAGGTAGTTTTGTGAGGCAGTAAAGGGAATTTCATGCCACATTTCAAGAGTTTCATGATTGGATTGACACTTGTGCTTCCTTATTTTTCATGATAAATTTAAAATTATATTATAATGAACATGTAACTCCTTTTCTCATCTTGACACTTACCCTTGTGACCTTTGGACTTATTTATTTTCTTTCTCTCAAATTCTATAAGAACTAGCCATTTTGGCTATTGCAAATATGCTCTACCTGAGTATGGTGAATCCCTAATTATTTATATACCATGGATCAATAAATACTACTAATTTTTAAATCTTCTATGACTTTTCATAGTGCTTTCACTTTAATGATTGATATTTCTTAGTGATGATTGTTTTTTCCTTAGTAATGTTGTCTCATTCTCTCACCTATTTACAGCTTGAAAACTTCTTATTTTAGGTCATGTGAATTATTATATGAATTTTTAAGGTTGAGTGAGTTATCCTATTTAAATAGTTCTATTCTAGGCCTTTTGTCTAGTCTTCCTAGCCTAAACATTCATCACAACCTCATAATTAAATATTGATGTGAGAATATTCAAATTAGAGAAGTGTATGCTTAGTTAGTCTCTTGGTATCATGTGTGGCATGTAGTTGGTTGGTAGTAATAAATAAATTTGGTGTATCAAATCCTTTAGGATAGTTTACTTTCATTTTTATCTCCTTTTTCCTTGCAAGCATACGTGTGGTAGTGATACAAAAGGGGTACATCAAGGGAGCTAGCCCTACATAAAGATTTATCTCACGTGTAGACTATTGATAGCCTAGAGGTGTTTTCATTGTGCCATTTGGATGAGGAGAGATAATACATTTCATCAAAGGGTGAAAATCCAAGTGAAAATAGTTAAAACCGTGATCCTATATATGATGAACAAGGTCATATGACCTAAATCTGCAAGAAGAGGGCTAGTTGAGTGAGGAGGGAAAATAGGCTATTTGAGAGAGATAAAAGATTATGAAGATCAAAAGAAGGTGATCATAATCAATTGAGTGAGAAAAAGGTGTCCAAATGTGATAAGAGGTTTTAAATTGTTGAGTTGGTGTTAATTCACCTAGGGGGTTGGTGCCTCACTAAATATTGGTTCATTGGTTATAGGATTATACTCTAAGTTGTGTTTTAGTGGGTTTTATCCCCCATGAGGGTTTCCAATGTATCTCTTGTTTTCATATTTTGTATACTTATGTGGATGCTTGTTTATGTATTAGCTGATGTATGTGTTTAAATGAATGCTTCATGAATGATAAGTGAAATTGAATGATTATTTTTATGACACTAATTATTTCACCCCTTAGTAGCTATGCCTCCAAAAATTGGTATTAGTGTAGGTCCTTTCAATCAAGCCTAATATCCTAAAGGAGATCCTAAGAAAGTGAAGATGGATAGTCAATCACAAGTTGGTTTCTCTAGAAGTAAGGATCCATTGTTCAATGGATAAAATTACGATTTTTGGAGTGTCAGGATGAGAACATATTTGATGTCTCAAGGTCATGATGTTTGGAAATGAGTTTTAGATGCATATACTACACCCTCTATTCACCCTATATCTATTTTTGACATGTTTTAGTGTTTATGATTTGACAAGACAACTTGATCCATTACATGCATACTTCCAATGTTATATTATATCCTAAAATTTTATTTTCTAACCATAAATGCAGTATACTAATCTATACAAATAGATTGTATTATAGAGATACTTTGAATGTAAGGTTTATTTAATAAGTTTTTCATAGGCATTGTAAACTTTTCCATTAACATATAGTCATAATATCCATAGGAAAATGATGTTCATATATTTTAGTGGTGTCCAGTATGTAAGGGAGTGCATCTTCTATATGTAGTTTGGTTTTATGCATGTATATTCAGAATACATCTTAACTTAAATTTGAAAGATTTGTTTATCAGTTAATTTTGTATTTCTCTTCTAGGGGAAGGTTTCTCTCCCTTGATAAGTTAATTTTAAAGAATGTGTTGGTATTTGTTGCATATATAAGACACACATTCAACTCTTGAAACAAAATTGAGTATGTTTTGATTTATTGATTTCTATGTTTTTTGTTCCAGATCTATGACATTTTCCAACTCCTTCATCAAAACATTCAGGTTGGTCTCTCTCCAGTAGTCTAACTTAAGAGGACAATTTGTATATTCTATGTTCTTATAGATAGTTTTAGATTATAGATTTTTAATTGATATTAAATATAGCCAACCTTAGATTGTATCCAGGAAGTTTGTTATGGTCTGGACGTGTTAGATTAGCTTATCTAGACTAACTAAAATTTTGAGACTATCATGTCATAGATTGAATGGATAAGTGTACTTTCACTTCATAGTTGTGTTCGGTAGTCTAATGCTAATGCCATAGTGTCCTTCAGATAATTAATAATTTTGAATAGACTTATTAGCTTCATAACACTAACACTAGATATTAAAATTTCTTTCATTGCTTGAAGCATGAGATAACTAAATTATTGTATTCTTTTATATTATTGATACCCCTTGATTTTGAAGCATGCAATTTAGGTTTTAGACATGTCCTTATTAATCTTGCCTTCAAGGCTAGTGTAGTATATCATTATAAATAGTTTATAATAAATTTGGGGATTTGTTACCAATGACACACTTCATGATCATTAATTTTACCACCAATTCCATTAGTATGTTGCTTGGATTGAATTATCTCAAGCTTCACCTATACCAATTTGTCAAAATGGATACTGCCCTACAAGGACTTGGCACTTTGTGCCCCTTATTTTTCATGTCATTGGTCTTATATAATGCACAAATATTTTCCCACTATTTGATTGAGAATGTTTTATGATTTTTGTGGGATTTCTATTTTTCCCTCTTTTTATCCAAAAATCTTTAAATGTTTCTTTCAACACACATCCATTTATGAGTTTGTCATCTTTCACCATGGTAGTGATATATATATATATATATATAATCAAATGATTTCTTTTGTTATGAATTATATTAACATTTGAAATATAATGTTTAATAAATAATTATCATAAATATAATAATGATAAGTAAAGTCAATTTTTAAATTGAAGTATTGTCTTCCACCATTTTTAAAATGTATTCATACAAATATTTAAAAATAAAAATATATAAGTTCTTATCTAAACTAAGAATTTTGAAGGAATATTCTCCATATATTCAAATCTACTATGCCAATACTTCATGAAGAGACATCCATTTTGGTAGAACCAAGATTTTTCTTGGTCTGTATAATTAGAGAAGGTGACTATAAAATATCTTGTGGGATAGGATTTGAATTCGTACTCAATGAAGGTAAAATAATGTTTTTGTAAGGGTTTATTTTTTCCGTAATTGATGGTAGAAGTACATGGGAAGAACTATATATTGATGGTATGATTCCAATTAGGAAAGACAATATGTTGATGGTGTTTATAGATTACATAGTAATAACCCTTATGAGTTAAACTTGAGGTGTTACTAGGCATTCAAATAACTCAATGTTAATCTTCTAATTTTTAATGTTTAAGCTATTTAATTGTAATACCAAAAGTAAAATTGATTTTTTCAATGGAAAAATATAATTCAAATAATAATCTAGACTAATTTTGGATGGTCATAAATATGGTCCCAAATGTATGTGTTGCATGATTTATGAATATAAAAAACACTCATATTTATTTCCCGTTGAAATATACTTTTAAAAGAATTATTTATCCAACTATATTTTGTTTGATTAGTCCATCTATGTAAAAATGAAATTTGATAATTGACCTTCCCATGAGATAAAAAAATCTATGATAGCTATTCATTTGGTTTTATCCTTAAAAAATTGAGACAATTAACTTTAAAAAAGAAAATATTAAAAAATAAATATTTTAATAATCCATAATAATTTTATATACTCCATCTAAACTATCTCATATCATTTCATATAATGAAGTTAAAAAAATTCCCATATATTACAATTGAGAAACCTAAATATGCTCATATCATCAAAGGAAATATATATTTGGAAAATGGTGGACAATAGGAATTATATATTTGGTAGAGGACAATGATGCAATGCAACCCTATTTATCTACTATTCACATATCCCATTATACAATGAAGCAATTTTGTTAATTGACACCATGTTTGCAGGTTCTGTTAAGAAATTTTACATAGTCAACAGAATCATAATAAAACAACCATAAATAAGTTTTAAAGGATATATCTCTAACCCTAACCCTAATTTATATATTTATCAATTTATAATTTTATAAATTCAATATATCATAAGTTATCATATGCCTTATTTGTCTCTCTTAAATTGGATTTTGATTTTACAATACTTGACAGTTAATTAAATAACAATTATTGATTTTAAGGGTACACATTTTGGTGAACCCACTTTTAGAATAGAAAATAACTTGTACTAATTATTTAATTTTGGCTTAGGGTATTAATGGAATTCTATAAATTTTTGACAGTGAAAGAATATAGTCCTCAACCTTTGATATTATATGTAGCATAATGATTCAACTTTTTTTTTTAAAATTTTAGAGTGATTCGACATTGGAAACGTTTGTCTTGTCACCTCAGATAAATATCAACACAAAGGTTCTTTCATTTCACTTTGGGTTTAATATTGTTGTTTTCCTTTCAAAAAATATTTCTCCTCTATTTTTAATTTTTTAATTCTTCTTCATTTAAATACTATGTGCTAGTAGTCTATAAACTACCTAGTTACCATCCTAAAGGGATACACAATATTTTATTTATAGACATTGTGGCATGAGGGTTATTCCAAATAACTATAGCTAATGTATAGATATAGTCATATAATTTAGTTTCCATGTACCTCGGTATAAATAAAATTCATAGGATCACCTTATTTACACCAACTAGGAAGCTATACAATCTATTTGATTATGTAGTGCACCACCAAGTAATTAACTCTAGGAATTTACTTTTATTCTACCTTCAAAACTGGGTTTAATGGGCTATGAGTATAGTTCTATCTCTATATTAAGTATTTTGAAATATTGGGCCAACACTTTTGAATAGATGATCAAGTATATTTGAGATCCTAAAAATTATTAAAAACCCTTGAATCTCACCCTTTCATCTTGAGGTTTTGCTTTTTCCATCTTATTAGATCATATTTTATTAATTTATTGTATATTTTATTACTTTACATTATATTTTATGCCTTTAAGGCATAATTTAGATTAAGCAGTATTGTGTTTTCTCATATATAACTCCATTTGGTCTCTTGTTTAATCTAAAGTCATGAGGTCGAAGATTTTGTTGAAACTGATATTTATAGTACATTGATGCCAAATATGAAAATGAACAAAAAAAGAAACAATGAATATTTTATTGAAATGCATTTACTAAATTAAATCAAGATCAAATGAAAGAATTTTTAAAATTTTATCAAGGTCTCAAAAAGTAACCTCATAAGGTGAACAACATTATTAGCATACTTCCCAAATCTCAAGCTAAGCACAAAGCCAACATAGCCTCCTCCATTCAACATTTACCTTTAAAGTCCTACAAACCTCTAACTCTAATATTACTCTCTCCTCTATTCAACATTTTCATTTCTAAGCTTATATCAAAGATATATTTTTATACTAAGGATTCATCTAACATTCTTTTTCGATGCTAGTTCTTTAAAAATATCCTTCATTTTTATAGATCATACATAAATATCTAGGAAATAGGGCTCCTTTTAGACAACCATAATAATTTGTCAAAGAGTAATTAAAAAATATAAAATTTAATGAGATATATTTATTATCCATTTATTATTAAGAAAATGAACTATTCAAAGTCAAATTTAAAATATAATATTTATTATACTTAACAAATAATTCATGAATAGAAACCTTAATCCCTATATATATTTTATACTAGTATAAAAAGTGGCATAATGCAAATGAATACTTCTATCTTAGTAATACCACTATTTGGTCTGATAATATGATATCCAACAACATTAAAATATTTATTTTTTTATTAGTCCTGGATGGTAACTAATAGAATCAATTTACATTAACCTCCCATTAACATTTGGTTTTCTAACCAATCAAATGACATGATTTTTGTGCAGTTAAAATATTTGAAAATTTATGACAGTAAATAGATAGTAAATAGCAAGGGTTTTAATAGAGCTAATAAAAAATATTATTTTGAATGCTGGGATTGGTCTAGAAAAATATATGTTATTGAAACCTTCACATTAATCAAGGGATAGTGATTTAGGTTTCCATGAAATAGTCGTGATAAATTAGCAGTGTGCATAGGGAGGTTAAACACCGTATGCCAACCCAATAGCCATTTATTGGTATAGAGGTAAAATTTAATAGACACAGCAAGCTTCAGAGCACCATCTTCACAATAATCTAGAGTCATTTAATATTCTAATTAATTTTTATAGAGCACCTATCCCAATCATTTGCAGAGATGGCTGGCCACCTTCACCCCAGCCATCTGCCAGCTGTGTTGATGATATGATCTATTCCATTTCTATAATTAGGGTTCTTGAAAGGGTTGTAATGTCTTAAAATGGGAAATTAATGTTGGCATTTTGAATCTGCAATTGGGTTCTTTAGCCTTAGAGAGGATTTCACAATCTTCTAACAGATCATAATCTTTTTTATTTGGTTTATGCGGTGGTAGGATCAAAACCCCAGTTATATAGGACATAAGCTAGGCATGGGGAAAATAAAAGATATGCCTTTAGGAAGAGAGCCAAGGAATTTGTAGGATTCTTCTTCTTGTTCATTTCAATTCAACCCCATTATTCTCATGCTATAAATAAGCTTTAAACATAAATAAGGGTCGTTGATATGCATTTACATATCCATGTAAGTAATTTTTATTTGTTTTTTATTTTAACTGCTAGTCAATCGAATGGTTTTAGTCGGTAGATGAAGGCACTTCGATAAAGGTGGAAGAGGCTTCATAGTTGTAAGAGTAAAATCTAGCAACCTAACATCCATAGACTGTCCCATAATTGATCTCATATTGGAAGAAGAGGAAGAAAATACTCTTGTAAGTAATTGGATCGAAATAGCAGTAGAGAAGTTATATACAACACTTGGACCTCCTCTTTTATTCCATGTTCTGTCGCTGGCAAGAATTGCCAAATTTTTTGAGTTGATCTTTTTCTCTGTTAACCCCTTCATCATTGAGATTACATGGTTTGATTCTTGAGTTTTTTTTTCCGCTTTGATATATCTTAGGGCTGCTTGTAATTTTCTATTGCAAGAGATTTCAAAGGATTGAACAATAGTTTTGGGATAAAATAACACAATTGTTTTGAAGAGTTTTATATGGAAAATGACCACAAAAATTATAAGTTCAAAAATACTATAGTTAAAATATTAGGGTTTACATTTTGCCTTTTATTTTTTCCTAAAATAGAATTTAATTGACTTGAATTTGTGGTTTATTTTATCATCATAGCGAGATTTTCATGTTGTCTATAGATGAGGTATTTTCCATTTCTAGGCACCACAACCTATTCGAAATGTGCAATAAGTTTATCAAGGATTTGAAAATAATATGGACGTCACTATACATTAATGGTATATTTATTCTTTTATGGTTTTTTTTGGTTCTGTTCCATTCATAGCTTCTCTAAAATTCCATTCTATTATTTTTAATATATGGACAATTCCTATCATCACTGCACATTTTTATGACCACAAAACCATAAATCTATAATTTTAGTGTCAAAGATAGATACCAATAATGGAAGGTACAAATAAATATAAAATTAAAGGAAGTACGAGGACTCTTCCATTACTACCACTCACTCCATTTATGCTTTACAAAATAAAAAAATAAGATTTCTTCCTTTTCAAGTCCAAATCCAATGTCAAGTCCAAATTAAGAGCAATTGAAACTTAAATGTCATTTCTCAAATGGTCTATATTGGATTGTTTTATCCTTTGGATTATTCTTTACATCATTAAAATCAGAAGAGGTCGATCTTTTCGATATGGCACAGGGAATTATTATTTCTTTCTTGAATAATAATTTTTGGGTACCGAAATGTTTTCTCATTCATGTAAAACTAATGACTAATTCTATGAACAAGGTAGTTGAGAAGTTTCTTAGTAGATTATGGAGTGCCCCTGACAATTGTTGTGTGCACTACCATCTCATACCATGCATATGATAGTGTGTCTATTGGCATTTATAAAAGGCATTATAGACTTAATGCTTGAGCTTTAAGAGATTCATCCAATTGGAGTGTGGTTAATGTGATTGGGGACTCCCTTTATTCTCTAGGAGATTCATAGGTCTAATTTTCAATTGCTTTAACATTATTCATTTTTAAAGTCAATATTTTTATCTTTGAAGTTTTTTATTGATGGTTCTCTTACAACTTATCTTGGTAGGATATGCATAAGGTCCCACCCCAATATATTATAGCTGCATTTATCCCTACCATTATGATAGCAGATTTTTACTTCTTTGATCATAGTGTGGTAGCTAAAATGATTCAATCGAAAGAGTATTAGCAAGTGTCATGAATTTTTTTGAGAAACATGCTGCTTTGATGACAATATGCAATGAGGGTTTTCACAAATAGAAATGGATAATATCTAGCCTTTGGCAAGCTTAGTATGTACAACTAAGCTTGTTTTCCTAGATTGAATTTTTGTTATCCTCGCCTCTGATACATAAATATATAGACTTTTATACCTTAAGATTTTGCAAGTTCTTAATACATTTAGATTCTATATAAAGACATTTTTTTTTCTAACTAGCTATAATTATTTTGGATGCAGAGATCCCATAAATAAACAATTCAACTAATGTATAAAACTTATTTTTGATTAATTTAAATTAATACAATTATTGAAATGAATTTCTCTCATAAGTTGATCTTTTACAATTCATTCCTTTTTTGTCAAACTTAGTTAGCGATCAAGAAATTAAAGATATATAATATTTTGAATAGTCAAATTCAAACTTGAACTTGATGTTAGCTTCATTTATATAGGTAGGGATATGCCTTTTATTTACAAATAAATTATTTTTATTTTCATGTCTATTGAAAGGGCATCTTATTTGTTTGTTTTACACTGTAGTAATTAAATGATTTTACTAAATGATTTAAAATAGGGAAAACATTTGGACACTGAAATCAACAAGCATGCTTTTGATCCTGGAAATCTTGTCGATGAATTGCTTCCAATTAAGAGTCAAAGAATAATGGATGAGAAATTTGGTTCAGTTCATTCTCGTGGGTGTCTGTGTTAGTAAGGCCTATATTGTAAAAAAGGTTCTAATGTCATTCTTGTGGGGCTACTTTACTTGCATGCCTCTAGAGAATTTACTTGGTAACCAATTTTGGTAGAGGTTCCTTCTTTTCTTCATTGTGACATTACTGATATATAAGTGAGTTTTAAACTTTATCAATTCAATTTTTATTGGTTTTGCTCATATCTCTAATCAGTTTTAATATTTAGCAACCTACTTCCTCAAAGGTTTAGCTGAAATGAGAAGTTTTATAACTTTTTTTCTAAAATTTTTGGTGCTTTTCATTATACATAATCATGGGTTATGAAGACATAAATTTTCTAGAATGACAACTTTTGTATGAATAATGCTTGAGGACATGCATGCATCATTTCTCAATATATTACCATTCAAGACTTGTTAAATTTATATTTTTTCAATTCCTTTACTTATTGATATGATTTGGATACCAATAGCAAGGATATTACCACTACATTCATTAATTTAAATTTTTCCACAAGGGTTGTTTCTCTATCCTCCTGCAGGGACTTGGCACTCTACACCCCTATTTATCTACCATAGCTCTAGTCATTCTTTTTTCAAAGGGGGTGTGCATCCGAAAAAAATTTAGGAGATAATATTCTTTGGTTGGAGTTCATATTTTTTCATTTTTTAATTTTTTTTAATAATCGCCTCCTAGATAATGGATCCATTTTCTAATGGTACAATATATATATTTTTTTAGTGTAACATGCATAGCTTCTTTTTCTCTCTTAATTTTTCATGTCATGGGGTCTTCTATAACTTGCAAATCTTTTCCCATTGTTTGGTCAATAATGGTTTATTCTTGTTGTGGGTTCTTTGTGTTTTCTTTTTATCCAAAATTTCTCAATTGCTTCTTTGAACACACATCTATTTATGAGTTTTTCGTCTTCCACCATGGCAATAAATTATAAATATTCTCTAATAATTAATTTTATTATAAATTATATTAATATTTGAAATATAATGTTTAATAAATAACTATCGTAAAAACATTATTATAAATAAAAGTAATTTTAAAATTGCAATTTTGTCTTGCACTATCTTAAAAATGTACCCATATAAAAACTCATATGGAAAAACACACAAGTTCTTATGCAAACTAAGAATTTTGAAGGAAGATCTTCCATATGTTCAAATCCAATATGTTAGTATTTCTTGAAGAGATATCCATTTTGATAAAACCAAGATTTTTATTGGCCTATCTAATTAGAAAAGGTGATTATAAAATATCTTATGGGATAGGATTGGAATTTGTACTCAAGTTAAACTAATGTTTTTGTCTTGAGTTTACTTTTTCCCATAATTGATTGCAAAAATACCTGGGAAGAACTATATATTGATTGTGTGATTCCAATTAGGAAAGACAATATGTTGATGGTTTGTATAAGCGACATAGTAATATTCCTTACAAATTAGACTTGAGGAGTTACCACGGTTTCAAAAATCTCAAAGTTAATATTCTAATTTTTAATGTTTAAGCTATTTAATTGTAATACCAAAAATAAAATTAATTGTTTAAATAGAAAAACATAAATCAAATAATAATATAAACTAATTTTGGTTGATGGGAAATGTAGTTTGAAATGTATGAAATGCATGTGTCATAAATAATGAAAAACACTCTTATTTATTTCTAGTAAAATATATTTTCAAAAAAAATTATTTATTTAATTATATTTTGTTTGATCACTCTTTTTATGTAGAAATTAAATTTGATAGTTAATCTATCTATGAAATAAAAAAATTTATGAGAGTTATCTATTCAATATTATCTTTCAAAAATTGAGACAATTACCTTTAAAATAAAAAATATAAAAAAAATTATATATATTCATAAATATTTTTATAATCCATAATATTTTTTTATACTCCATCTAAACCATCTCGTTTCATTCCATATAATGAAGTTAAAAAAATTCCAATATAATACGATTGAGAAACCAAAATACACTCATACGGTCGTCAAAGGAATTATATATTTGGCACTCTTTTGCCCACTTTGAAGATAATCCACAAATTTTATTTCCGGAAACCTTTGCCAGCTATGCATGGAACGTTCTGGACGGTACGCTCCACTGCGGCGGCTAAAAACATAAAATAAACATTTAACAATTTTAGAAACAGAAAAGTCATCGCTACGAAGCAACCGTCCCGCGTTTTGTACCCACCGTTTATTATTTCCTTCAATTTTTCTGGTCGTCGCACGGCTACTGCGGATCCTTCCTTTTTCCTTGTAATGCCCTTCAACCTTCTTTCTTGATCCTTATAAATACTCAATAACCCTTATATCCTTTACCCATATTCTCAGTTGCTTTCCATTTTTTGGGCATTGCTCACAGTTTTGATTTTATTTCTGATTTGCTTGTTATAAATTTCAAGATTTGCGTTGCGTTTGTTATACTTTAAATGGCCGATCTGAGTGAAATTAGAGGGCTATATGAATTGGTGGACGAAAATGCAGATGGAATAGTAAGCGTGGAAGAAATCTGCGGCTTCGTTAATAAGTTCGGAGTACAGATTTCTGGAGAAGATCTGAGATGCATCATCAACAGTACCAATACCCCACTTTCCAAAACCCAGGACGACTGTAGCCACCTACATTTTGAAGAATTTGTGCATTTAAATCAATCCATCTTCAACAATGGAGAAGAAGACGAGTCGAAGGATTTAATGGAAGCATTCAGGGTTTTTGATCGGAATGAAGATGGATATATCTCTTCTGCAGAGCTTCAACAAGTTCTCTCCACGATGAGATTAGTTCCGCAAGGCCAGGATCCACAGCACTGCCTGAAAATGATATGCAGATTTGATTCGCACTGTAATGGGATGTTAGATTTCTCTGAATTCAAAACTATGATGTGCTCTACGATCTCTCCATGAGTCCCCGAGCTTTTAAAACATTCATTGTATCTGCCGTGTAAATAACGATTATTCTTTGACCTGTCTTTGAAGGAATTGGTGGAAAACGTGTTTTTTCTTTTTTTAGTAATTGATATATAAAAGTCAGCCACTTTTTTAGCATCCTACCAGCAATTAACACAAAGATATTTCAAAATCGGAATAGAACAGTGTTAAAAATTATGAATATGACAAAACAAAAACAAAAAATGATATTGGTAAATTGATATATAAAAATTAACTACATTACAATAAACTAGTCTCTCTTATTATAAAGTGTAGTAATGAACTAGATGTTACGAGAAAGTAATCCAAAGAAATATTTGAGAATAGTTTCAAATTGTTTTTGATTGAAGGAGGAAGCATTTAGATTTTTTAGAGTAATTTTTTTTATTTATTAGTATCGATGTAATAATAAATCAACTATCTTCAGCTAAGTGCAAAGGATTGAGGTGTGTCCATTTTACTAAATTTACTTAAGACAGAAAAATGACCTCAACCATTTTCAATGTCTAGTGGGATTTGTACCTTTGTCAATAGTATGACAATGTATTTTTATTATTATCTACACTGTTGGACTACAACCTTTTTGATTTTCCTTGTTTACAACTCAAGAGTTGAGTAAAATAAGAGAAATAACTCTTTGTTACATATACTCTTGACACATTTTTAATTCTCCTTGTTTACAGCTCACTTCTTGGACTATAATGATGAATTCACATTGTAAATAAAATCAGCTTTTTAATTATTAGGGGGGAATTTATCAAACATACTATTTTAAAAACTAGAAAATGAAAATACTCATATTTATATTATTATTTTTTAAAATTGCATTATCCCAATATACATATGTACTTGTTGATTATTGATCTAAATTAAATTTTATTAACATGTTTTTGATTGTTAAATCATAATATAAATTTAAACCAAAGTTATAAAAATAAACTTAAAACTTATGCATGAGTGTTGAAAGCTCTTGATCCTTTAAAGTGCATCTTCAAGATCATGCACACTAGGTAGAGTAGGTTGCATAGGATTCATGGTTTTCAGTATGTAACAAACACACATTAGATCAAGAAAGGCACTTTCAAAATAAACATAAAAAATTATAGTAAATGTGACACTGACACATGGCATGCATTTAGAGAAGGGGATTGCAGATTGCATGGGATCCATATAGGTTGGACAAATATATACCTTGAGTTTAAGGGCATATGCCACTGCGCAAGACATGTAGAAGGATTTGTAAAAAAAAATTATAAGATGCACAAGGTGTTAGCTTGATAAAATTATTACGTTGTTAGTTTGTTATACCATTCGGTGAACTATTTTTATTAGCATAAATTAGCATGGTTAGGTAGTTTTAGGATGATGAGTTAAAACTAGCACGAGCTAAATCTCGACACGTGTTGGTCACCAGTGAATAGTCATCACCGGCCAATAGTCATTGACATAAACTTAACCCACACTAGCTTCACTCCCGATGATGGTCAACTAACCACCGCAGTCACAGTAACCTATGTAGTCAAGGACGTGGTTAGCTGGGCGGGAAATAAATGATGCGTGGGAATATTAAATTTACCCCATTTTATTCTTGTGCCCATTTCCGAAGTGACCTATGCCCATTTCATTCAAGAGAGTGTTGGTACCTCTGTGCAGTTCCTGTGCCCATTTTTGGTAGCTGGTTCGAGATAAACTAGTTTGTGAGTACCTAGTTTGACATTACATTCATATTCCGGTGGTCTTGAGTACTGTAACATTGCACCATCCACTTTCACTGTGATTTAGTCATTACTGTAGAATGTTTATTCCTTTGCTGCATTCATTTTCTTCTATTCTTCTAGAAATTTCCTTTAAATTTGTAGTGCATATGACCCTACATATAAGAGTTTGTCCTTATGTATAAAAATAACTTATTAACAAAGAAAAAATCTTAGGCGAGCTTAACATTATGTATAATGGGCCTTTGGCAAGGAGAAATAGGGCCCAAGAAATAGTAGGTATAGGTAAGTTGAAGACATATGTCCTTTTAAAGGATTTATTACAATCTTCTACGCTTTTCTTTGCATTTTCATCTAAATAATTAATGCAAAGGAGACTTATGAACCCCCCAATGATCGTGCTTATCTGAAGCATTTTCCTTTTTTCCCCATACCTATTCTTGCTTCCTATGTTTTGGATTTTGTATGTGTTAATAAGTTATGGATTTGTTTTTTCACATTTATAAAAAAACTCTAGAATTTCTTTCATTGTTCAACTTATTCAATATACACTTGCCCTTCTGTGATAAAAAATATGAACGAATCTATCCTAAATATGTTAGGGATTCGATTTTATGCAGGGTCATATACACCATTATCTGGCCCAATATCTCATGTCTCTCTTCATCCTTGCTAATGAGGGCTTGATTATATGGATAAGGCTTAGGGGAGTAAAATTTCAATACATCTTATTGAAAAATATTGTGTTTGAACCCATTGGATCAGTTTATAACTGCTTGGTTGACATCAAGACCAAGTCCATTTAGAGCCCTCAATGTGGATAGAAGCAATGCAAATTTCTCAAACAGAACACCTAAAAAAAAATTTAAAAATGACTATTAAGCTTTCTTGTCATAAATTCAGTTACTTTAAAACCTTAACTATGTAATCATATTGCCAACCATAGTATCCATGGCTTTCTAGGGACTAGATAGCTTTATAAACATATAAGGATTTGTATTAGATTTCCATCATTCATAATCTTGGAAAGGGATAATTGTTATTTGAAAATTTCTTTCAATCCCATGGAATCTAATGGGCACTCTACTGGTAGTAAAATCATATAAGCATTATCTCATGAATATAATCATCAATGGTGGGAGGTTGGGATGTAAGAAAAAAATTCCTTGCTCTAGCACAATTGTGCAATATGAAAAACAAAAAAATGTGTCATTCTTCAAAGCAAGCCTCATATTTCAGTCCAATGATTGTATGAGCTATGTAACCATATACTAGAAGAAAAAGTAGGACTTGTCACATAAATCAATTGAGTTATTATATATCCATGTACCAGAAGTAAGAAATGGGAGTTGACGTTTGCCGGTTAAGCTCTGTCGGGTTAGCATAATGACTTGTAGTTATACTGATAGATAATTTTGTATCAGTTAGAGAATTATAGTTTTGTTAACTGATTTTACAATGTATTTATCCACCTATCGATTCAATGATAAATCAATCAAGACTTTCTTGTCTACAATCTGGTATCAGAGCTATGATGTAAAGCAGGATGTTGGAGGCCTGAAGCCCACTAAGGCCAAGAAGTCTCAGACGCAACAGCGTTGGAAGCCTTTCACTTGCTTGATCGAGCTATGGAAGGATTGATGCAGCAAGGCATTTAGAAGCAACGGTTTCCTGATAGACGCATGCCTGAGGTAATACGACATAGCAGTCCATTGAAGTCAAACGAAGGATGAAGCGTAGAAGGGCAATGTGAAAGACTCATTCACTCCTTCAAAGTATTTTATTTTCTTAATCGACGCATCTGGAAGCTGAGCGATGAACGAAGAAGACAAGGGGAGAGCCAAACCTGAGCGAGGTCCATAGCATAATTCTTAGAAGCATACGAAGATGCCCGATAGAAGTCTGCAGCGAGCATCACAGTAGTAGTGGTAAAGCTTGATTGACAGCAATCGACTAAGAAGAAGCATAGCGTAGAAACTGGTCAATGCAACACATAAGTGCAAGATCGATATTGTTATGCTAATAAGAGAGCAAAAGCATGCAAGGTAAACTTGTTTATAAAGAATTTTGAAGCCTACAAATACTACTTTTAAGTGTAAAATTTTGTATTAAGTTTATATATGTATGTATAAATGCACCCAAACTCCTCTTATTCGATGCCTAACTCCTTAAAAGGTCAAATTTCACTGCATGGAAGACAAAGATGTGAACAATTATTCAATTCAAAGAATTATGGGACATCGTCACTGGTGTGGTGATCCATCCTACTAAAGTTGATGAGCAAGTCAAATACAATAAGTCAAATGAAAAATCTCTAATGTTGATCACACTAGTGTCATTGATGATGTTCAACCTCATATTCGGAATGCTTCGACATCGAAGGAGGCTTGGGACATTCTATCCACCATATACAAGGTGATGAATCAAAGGAAGATACTCCATCTCTACTCCAAGCTTCATACTCTCAGTATGAAAGATGGTAAGAAAGTTGAGGAATTCTTATGTCACGTAGTAGAACTACAAGCATAATTAATTGTGCTTGGAGAAAAGATCAAGGATAAGTTGTTGGTTCCAATCACATTGAGAGCTCTCCCCTCTCAATTTTGCATGTTCATCATGACATTGAACATCATAAAGCAAATAGTGTCTTTCCAAGAACTAGTGAATCTGCTTCAACAAGAAGAAGTCATTTAGTTTGTGCAAGAAGAGTTCAAGGATACAACGCTGATTTCCAAGCAATATTGTTCAAAATTATCAAAAGGACTACCAAAGCAGTCACAATAATAGCGTAAATCTGAAAAGGCATAAATATGGTCTCATATTTAATGCACCAATACCTATTATACTTATAATTATTGGTATAATACCTTAACACAAGGCTCATCTAATCAAGAGGGCACATCGAGTAGAGATGATTCACATAAATCCAAAAGATGTCCTTGATGATAGAAGCAACATTGACATGTAGTGACACAACATCAATAGGATGATGAATCTGGATAGGAAGTACCCATTAAAGTAGAATGCAACAATACATATAAGAATGTAGTTTTGGTCTCCCAAACCTCATCAGACATGAGCAAAGTTTGGTTGATCGACTCTAGCACTAAAAAGCATATGATAGGATGCAAGGAAATGTTTTATTAATTAATTACTCAAATCATTGGATATCAAGTTCTAATTTTAGATGACAAGAAATATGTTGCAGAAGGAATTGGCACTATCACCATTCCTCTCAGGACACAAACCTATTCTCTCACAAAGGTACAGTATGTCCCAGGGTTGATATAAAATCTCTTTTCTGTAAATCAAATTTTGAATCACAAGATTAAGGTAGAGTTGATGAATAGGAATGACACAAAACATTCTCTCCTCTCACATGATGGTCAAGTTACTGCTAGAGCTTTCTTGAAGGATTGATTATTTGCCCAAGATATATTCATGTATGTTCCTATTATTGGTGTTATGGAATTGATGTTGTCATTGATGTAAAAGGTTTTTCAGTGTCATTGATGTCCCAAATATGTTCTTATGATGTTTCATGGAGAGTGTTCATAATGACTTGAGAATGTTTTAGTAGTCTTTGAGCTCTGTATGAGGTTTTGGTAAAATATTATGTTGTGACAAGCTCATAAGCCTATTGAGAGTAGTGTTATCTTAAGAGATTCCTAATTGAAGAATGTTATTCATTGACATCACTAAGATTTATCTTGTTTGAGTTAAAGTCTTTTAGTACTAGGTGTCTTGAGAAGCCTAGTCTAGCCCTCTAAGAAGGTGTATGCATGACGTGTAGTGAATCTTGGTGAATTATGTAAATATAGACATGAGAGAGTGTATAAAGTTATGCTAGCATGAGAATGAGGCAAAGAAGTCTTTAGAAGAGTTCCAAGGTCAGTTTTGAGGGTTATACATTACATGAAGAGACTTAGTGAGAAGTCATAGGCTTGGTAGCATATTGAGGTGATCAGTGTGAGGCTTGTGAGAAGAAGATTAGCAGTTTGTGAAAAATGGTATGAGGTTTTATGACATGATTATGAGGTGTTGAGAGGAGTGAAAGAAGTTTCAATGTGTGTTCAAGGATTAAGTGTGGATTATAGGTATAGGCTTACTATGTAAGGAGACCTAGTGAGACCTAATAAGGGGTCAAGTTTAGCTTCCAAGGTGATAGATCTCATGTAAGTTTTGTAAGAGGTGTGAGAAGTTGTTTCAAGTTTGTTGGTAAAGTTTGAGGTCCTGAGTTGAAGAAAAAAACATGAAATGTGGTTTTGAGGTTTCCTATATGCATAGAATGAAGGGTTTTCAATCCAAGGACTTTCAAGTGCTAGTTGGCACGTTTAACCTTTACATGTGATCCTAATAAGTTCATGGAAGTTGGGGAGGAATCCTAGCATAATTTTATAAGCATTAGTTTTTAAATCAAGTGCCCAAGATTTATGAATGATTGTTAAGAATGTAATGTGGTCTTAACCCTCTGTAAAACCTAACAATGACCCAATATGGAATATCTTGATAGAAATGGCTCAAAATGAATTGAATGACCAAGTTTGATGATTGGAGCATGTAGAGTACTGTCCCATGTACCTTCAAGTGTCATTGGTTTGTTAGATGAGTGAGTGGACCCTATAAGAAAAGCCATGTTTCTAATAAATTTGCTATAACAATCATATTTCACTGAGTCAAAGTTGATAAGTGGATGTAGGTTGAATCTTGAGATCTATATCCTATGACCATGGTGATTTATGAGTAGATTATATACTTGAAATATGCTAAACTAGTAATGGAAGTTGACCTATCGCCAAAAAACCTAGTCAGGTAGATAGTGAGAAAAACCATGCAAGAGTGGGAATGAGATTAGGGATGTACAGCCATGGATTAGCAATGGATCCAATTTCACTAGGTTTTTGTTCAATACATGTAACATATATCCTATTGGATATAATATTTGTAGATATGTGTGTATGATATAAAGTTGTTCTCAAACTGAATTGTTTAACATAATGAGGTCTATGTACAGTGTAGCCATGATATTGGTCTGTAAGACCAATATTACTATTTGAGCTTATAATATATTTATTGTAAGTTGATTTGGGGATGTTAAAGGATCATCTAAACGCTTTGAAAGTCCATGATATTGATTCTATAGGTGTTCTAAGTCATTATTTTTATGACTATGTTTTGAAGTATTTTATAGTTTTGAGTAGTCTTCTTAGGGTCTTTGAGGTTATTATGAGTGCATTTAGAGTCATGAAATGTTCCTATACAAATGTTGATGGTCAAATGATCATGAAATTTTTTTGAAGCTTGTTGGTAGTTCTAAGTGTTCATGTTGTAAGAGTGAGTTAGAGGATTTAAGACATGTGTTGCAGTGTTTCAAGAACATGGTGATGAATTTTAGGTCATGGAGATTTTGTTCATGTTATTTAATGGTATGTTTTTTTTTTTTTTATAATCAAATTGGTTGTGTGCTTCAGTTTTGGTTGGCAAATTTTTTAGAAGGCCTAATAGTGTGGTTTAAGGCATGAAATGAGCTAAATAGTGTTGGGGACCTAAGGTGATATTAAGTGATGTAATTGAAGCATGTGTAAAGTTTTTTTTATCCATTTCTAGAGACTCAAGATGTTTCAAGGTGGTCAAGGTGAAATATATACTTTGAGAAGGCCTGATTGCATTAGGTCTCTACTAGGCATAATAGTGGTTTTGGTCCTTATGAGTGGAGACTGACCTATGTAGTGGTTGTTTCTCCTATGAAACATATTTATTGATCTATTCCAAGGGTGATCCAATTATGGATAGATTTGTGTTTGACCAAGGTATGTGAAATCAAGAGTCAAGTATAAGAAGAAGTTCTAATAGGCCAAATTTGAGTAGTTAATAAAATGGAAGGGTTGAATGAATGAAATAGAAGTTTGAAAACTAAGTAGAAAGTTTTAACACCATAAAATAGATTTGTTAAATATGTGATGAATTTATAATTAAGATTCTATAGATGATGAGCAAGGTCATATGACCTAAATTTGTCAAGAAGAGGGATAGTTGAGTGGATAGGCCTAATAAGTTATTTGAGAGAGATAGAAGACTGTGAAGAGCAAAAGAAGGTGATCATCATCAGTCGAGTGAGTAATAGGTGTCCAAATGTGATCATATATTTTAGGTGGCTGAGTTGGTGATGATTCACCAAGGGGGTTGGTACTTTCTTGCAAGTTGGTATTTGTTAAAAGCCTAATTGAGTTTATGCTTGAATAATGAGAGGTTGGTGCTCTTTGTGGGGTTGGTGCCTCACTAAATCTTGATTCAGTAAATATAAGACTATATTCCAAGTTTTTTTTTTAATGGGATTTATCCTCCATGAGGGTTTCCTACATATCTCTTGTGTTCAATTTTTTTATGCTTATGTGGATAGTTTTTTATGCATCAATTGATGTTCAAGTAAATACAAGGGTAAGCTTCCTGTCAAGTGATTTAATTATGGGTAAATTGGACACTTTGATAATAAGTGCACTCATAAGTATAATACAAAGGATGATGAAGAGCATGATGATGACAAGAAATCTAATAGGTTTGATAAGAACAAGAAAAGTTTCAGAAAGTATGATGACAAGAAGAAGTCTTTCAAGAACAAAAGAAGCTTGTACACCAAGGAAGACTGTAGCTAATCTGATGAGAGTGAGAGAAGTGATTTTGAGAGTGACCATGAAGGTGTTGGTATTGTTGTGAATGAAGTTATCTTCATGGATGAGGAAGCAAGCTATCCAAATTAAGAATAGTCCATGTGGTTTGGAGGTACTATTGGTGATTTAGATGAAGAATAAAATGAGGTGGACTATGAGATTGAATTGATGAATGCTCTAGAAGAACTGAAGATGGTGAAGAAAAAGGATAAGGTGATGAGTTATCTTATCAAATAATATGATGAGCAAATCAGTTTGTTTAAAGAGAGATTGAACAACTCCAAGGAATACGATGAAATAGTCAAACAAGTGAAGATTAAAATTGAAACTATGACTGCAAGCCTAGAGGCTAAATAAGAAGAATGTGCCAGGTATATAACTGAAGAGGATTAATTGAGAGCTAATTTGGATTAGGCATCAAGTAAGGTGAAGTCCTTTGTGAAGTTTTAAAAGAGTACTAATGATATAGATAACATTTTGAGTATTGAAAAGAATGATAATGATAAAACAGGTCTTGGTTTCAATGGAGACCAAAAGAAGAATACTAATGTAATCAATGAGAATGAAAACTTAAAGGTCTATGGACAATCAAGGAATGATGTTGCTGGTAGAATGAAGACAAATCTTATCATGTAGTATGATAATCCTGTCAATGGTTATTGTTATTCATGTAACTAATTTCGTCATAGAGCAAGGCATTGTAGAAGACCCTCCAAGAATGAGTATGCATAGAACTATGAGGGGAATAATCAATCAAGGTATATGAATGAGGTTGTTTGTTATAGTTATCATGATTTAGGACACATTTCAAGATAATGTACTAGTAAAGAAAGAGAAAATAATTAGTCAAGAGGTATGGGTAATGGTGTGTTTATATCAAGAGGGATAATGTGTTTTAATTGTCAAAAGGTTGGTTATATTGCATTATTTTGTAAGCATGGATTCTGAAGTCCAAACAAGAAGGTTGAGATGCCTAGAGTGGAAGAAAAAAGACAAGATAGTGAATAGAAACCAAAGGTATCTAAGGTGAATGGTGACTAGTCTGCAAGTCCAAGTGGACTAATTTCCATGGTGGAGCATAGTTCAGATGTAAAGGTGTAACAAGAGCTCACCCTATTAGCTCAGCTTGTGGTTGAAGGAGTCAAGACAAATAGACCAAGTTAGAATGTTGTTCAAATGGAGATTGAATATGTCAAGCCAAAGAGGCTATTCAAGCCTAAGAGGATCATGAAGAAAGTTTATTCTAGCGAGGACATGGACATATAGGAATCTCACGAGTTTATGTTGTTTTAGTACCCTATATAAGAGGTGAATCCATTAGGATTAATGGAGACACTCAATAAGTAATCATAAGCATGAAGGATGCTTAGTCTGAGGGGCAAATTTTTAGTTGGTTCATGATTTTAAAAAGAAGCCCTATGTTAAGAAGTGGTTCCTATAGGTTTAGAGATGCTTTATTAAAAAGGGAGTTCCTTCTTCAATTTTTGACTATTGAGTGTTCTTCATATGTTGAGGTATGCATGAGCTTAGGGGGCATTTTTATGTGTTGCATTTTTCTCAAAGAGAGAGAATGATCTTGTTTAGAGATAAATTATGTGTTTCCAATTGTTTTAGGTTGAAGGATCATATAGTTATCAAGAGATGACCCTTTTTAATTAATGTCAAAGGGGGATAAAATTCTAGTTTTAGAGAAAGGTCTATTTAAAGAAGATCTAGCTTGGGGAGATGAGAATGATCAACTTTGTTTGAGTGTTTGCCATCCATGATAAATGGAGAGATTATTGAGGTATGTTACTACTATTGGTGTTGTGGCATTTATATTTTAATTGATTTAAAAGGTTTTTGATTTTCATTGATGTCCTAGAGATGTTCTTATGATGTTGCATGGTCAATGTTCATGATGACTTGAGTATGGTTTAGTACTTTCTGTGTTCTGTATGAGGTCTAGGCACAATGTTGTGGTGTCATAAGCTCATGAACATATTGATAGTAGTATTTTATTTAGATAATCTTGATAGAATAATGTTCTTGGTTGATGTCAATGATAGTAAGCTTGTTTGAGTTTAAGGCTTTGAGTACTAGGTGTTTTGAGAAGCCTAGTCTAGCCCTATGAGAAGGTGTATGCATGAAGCATAGTGAAGCTTGGTGAATTATGTCAGCACAAGAAAGAGAGAGTGTATAAATTTTTGTAATCATGATAATGATGTAAATAATTCTTTATAAGAGTTTCAAGGTCAGTTTTGAGGCTTAGTCATTGCATGAAGAGACCTAGTGAGAAGGTATAAGCTTGGTAGCATGTTGAAGTGAGCAGTTTGAGGCTTGTGAGAAGAATATTGGAAATTTTTGATCATGGTATGAGGTTTTATGACATTATTATGAGGTTTTAATATTATTTAAATATGTTTCAATGTGTGTTCAAGGTCTAAGTGTGGCTTATAGATATAGGCCTAGTGTGTAAAGAGACCTAGTGTGGCCAAATGAGGGGTCAAGTTTAGTTTCCAAGATGGTAGAGCTGATGTGATATTTGAGAGATTTGTGATAGGTTTTTTAAAGTGTTTTTATAAATTTTGAGGTCTTGAGTTGAAGAGGAAAGCATGAAATGTGGTTTTTGAGGTTTCTTATGTGCATATAATGAATGGTTCTTAACCTGAGAATGAATTTCATGTGTTCGTTGGCATGTGTAACCTTTACGTGAGATCCTAATAATTTCATGGAATTTTGAGAAGAATCTTATCTGAAATTTCCAAGCATTGGTTTCTAGATTAAGGGCCCAATATTTATTAATGATCGTTAAGACTATAAGGTGGTCTTAACATTCTCTAAAACACTAACAATGACCTGATATGCAACATATTGATATAAATGGATTAGAATGAATTGGATGACATGGTTTTATTTTTGTATTATGTATATGAGTCTCTCAGTTACCTCTAGGTGACATTGGTCAGTCATGTGAGTCAGTGGATCCTAAAATAAAAGCCATGTTTCTCAAAAAAATGATATAGCAAGTAGAGTTGACCAAGTCAAATTTGATAAGTGGATCGAGGTTGAATATTGAGACTTATATATTATTATCATGGTTGTTTTGATCAGTTTATAGGCTTCAAATAAGCTAAACTGATCATGGAAGTTGACCTATCTCTAAAAATTGTAGTGAGGGAGATAGTGAAAAAAACTAGCTAGAAGTGGGAATGAGATTAGGGATGTGTTGACATTGATTAGAAATAATTAAAAATTAATTGGTTTGATTTTCAAGACATGTAACAAATATCACTATTGGATATAATATTTCGAGATGTGTGTGTATGACATAAAGTTGTTCTCAAACTAACTTGTTTAACAAAGTGAGGTCTATGCATAGTGAAGACATGAGATTGGTCTTTAAGACCAATATTGCTATTTGAGACTATAATATAATTATTTTAATTATAT
Organism: Torreya grandis; assembly: GCA_037957365.1. Lineage (NCBI taxonomy): Eukaryota > Viridiplantae > Streptophyta > Pinopsida > Cupressales > Taxaceae > Torreya > Torreya grandis. The sequence continues at coordinate 400,912 of JARHVA010001111.1, read as the reverse complement.
ATAAGGATGAAAAATGATAATATAAACCCATTGGGATTCATGATATTTAAATAACATGTGTTTTTAGTCATTATTTTTATGACTGTGTTTTGAAGTCTTTGACTGTTCTGAGTAGTCTTCAATAATAGATGAGATTTAGGTGACTTGATCAGAGTTGAATTGTATAATAAATGTGAATATGTTCCAAGGGTATATTATATTCTTATGAGTTCATTGATGATAATTAAATGTTCATGTATAAATGTTGATGGTGAAATGATCATGAGTAATTTTTTAAGCTAGTTGGTAGTTCTGAGTAGTCATGTTGCAAGATTGAGTTATACGATTTATGCCATTTTTTATAGTGTTTCAAGAACATGGTGATGAATATAAGGTCATGGTTATTATATCCATATGATTTAATGATATCTTTATTTTAGAAAATTAGTTGTGTGCTTTAGTTTTGATTGGAAGACTTTCTGGTAGTTAGAAGGCATAAATGTGAGTAAGATTAATGGTGTGGTGCAAGGAGTAAAATGAGCTACATAGTGTTGGAGACATAAGTTAAGATTATAATGGGTATAATTTAAATGTGTTTGAAGTGTTTTATCCACTTTTGAAGACTCAATATGTCCTAATTCGGTGAAGGTAGAACATATGCTTTGAGAAGGCATAATTACATTAGGTCTCTATTAGACCTAATGATGGTTTTGGTCCTTATGAGTGGTGACCAAATTATGTAGTGGTTTTCTCTCCTATGAAATTTTTTTTATGATTTATTCCAAGGGTTATCCAAGTATGGATAGGTTTGTGGTTGACCAAGGTATTTGAAAGCTAGAGTCAAATATAAGAAGAAGGTTAGGTATAAGTATAAGGTCTAATAGGTCTAATAGGCAAGAGTCAAGTGGTTGTTGGATCAGGAATAAAGTAAGATGAAGTCATTTGTGAAGTTTTAAAAGAGTATCAATGATATAGACAAAATTTTAAGTATTAAAAATAGTACTAATGACAAAATAGGTCTTGGTTTCAATTGAGACCAAAATAAAAATACTAATGTGATCAAGGAGAATCAGACCTCAAAGGTCAAGGGTCAATCAGGGAATGATGGTGTTGGAATAATGAAGACCAATCCTATCAGGTAGACTAATGTTATAAGGTATTCTAATCCTTTCAATGGTTATTGTTATTTCATGTAACCAATTTGGTGTGATTATTTATTTTTTTCCATGTTTTAGTGTTTATGATTTGACAAGATAGTGTTGACACTTGGATGAACCCTATGAGAAGAGGTTTTATATGCCTATAATCCAAGCTGAAAAATTGGGACATCTCACTTGTTTTGGGTGAGCAAACTTATGATATGAACCTCTAGATAAGAGCTAGCTCCCTTTGATGTATCATTCAAGCACATGTCCCTACTACTAACACTTTGGGGTGTTGAAAAGAGTTAAGAATAACATGAAAGTAATCATAATATATTGAGGTGATACACCAAATGTTTTTATCTAATAATATCTTCTATATGCACTGGGAATTAAGAACAAGTTACATATACACTTCACTCAATCAACTCTCTCTCACATCAATGTTTCAACACGGGGTCTTGGAGATGACATAGGATAGGAGGATATAAAAAATAAGCATTCTAAGATACTCTTTTGATTATCCTACTCACTTACATCTAAAACTTCACTTGACACTTATTGTTGACCTGCAAGAAACATATCATAACACACTAGGTACTAATAGCAGTAATATGTGAAAGGCAAATAAACATCACACTTGCACAAGACCAGACACTATCATGTATACTTAGTGAATTATTTGAATGAGATAAAATTACTTGTCTTTACTAATTAAAGGCATAATTTTTTTATGGATTTTCCATACCCTTTAGAGATATTAAAAATAATGGCCAAGAAGGCCCAATTTATAGAACTTGGAAGATGAAAGAGAGAAGAGAAGTTGAAAAGTCACAAGGACATGAGTCCATCTAAGAGAATTAGTTAAAATTTCATGTGGAATAGAGGTGGGGTGAGATATGACATGTAATAGAGTTATACCTATCCAAAACAAGTCATAAGGATGGTGAAAAGTGGCACAAAACTTAAAGTTTGGCATTGGAAACCGCCTTCATGATTTTCCTTCCAAAACTACCTTTATCCCTATATATGGTAAGGTATGAAGGTTGGTATGAGAAATAGGGGTTAAAAAAAGTCCCCAAATGCATTATATTGATCCATAACCATCCCTATTCTTATGGACATGCAAAATCATTCCTAGTAGTCTCAAAATGGCTCTTTTCTATGCACCTTCTCCACTTGGCATTCAAAACTCCTCAAAACTATAAATTGATCCTTGAACAAGAGGGCATGACACTTTTCAAAGGTTCCCATATCACCAAAATCCTTTAAAAGGCTTCCCTAATTGCTTTTCACCTTTTTTCACAAGTGTTCTCTAGCTGGCTCACTAGATTGGATGAAAGTGAGGACCTTGTTGTGTTACTTAAATGATTATTAATGAGATGATTTGAATTTTTAGAGTTAGCTCAAGTGTAAATATTTCTCCCAAAGTTTTTTTCATCTCTTAACTCCTCATGTAGCTTCCACACCACTCAAAATGGTGAAAATAATCCCTATTTTCCTATGAACCATAAAATTACATACAATAAAATCATATGTTTAGAAACTTTATAATGTCTTCTAAAACTTTAATTATATATACCTGGCCTCATTTTTTCATCTTGGTGCCTTACCAACTCAATTTTCTAAAATAGGTCACTATGAGGGTTTTGCAAGGGTTTTGAGTGACCTAGACTCTTAACCTTTATTCATAAAGATCAAACATGGAAACCCTAGGAAAACTACATATTTTTCCTATTGATAACCCCTTATAACTTATTCAAATAGCTTAGGGTCCCATGCAATAATCCATGAGATATATGAGTGATGGAAGTTGACCTTCGAATTACTTTCATGCTTCTTGTGAGGGTTTCTGTATGTCTAGAATTGGAGATGAATTCCAATGGAGTTTCCTTTCCAAATAAAATTTTCCTCACCTCTTTTTCTTACCTACAAACGTTTTCAAATCATTTGGAATTCTCACCAAGATCCAAAAATGGAAGTTACCCCTGTTTTAGAATAAGAGCTATGCCTTGCCAACAATTATGTTTATACTTTGTGAACAAAAATATGATAATTATCACTATAAAAAAATATTATATTTACCCTTTTAGTAATCATAAAAAACATTATAATTCTTGGAGAGAGTTAAAACTTGAAGTGGTATTCCATTTAGGTTGGGTTTGTATGTTTTCCTACTAGATTTGCCTTAAAACCTCCTTGTCCAAACCACCTCCTTGGAATTACAAACTTATATTATGGTTTATAATGTTCTCCCATGTTTCCATCAACTATAAAAACCTCACTAATTTATTTTATTTACCTTTGATTCACTATCCAACTCTTTTTCCAAAAATTGCCATTCTTGTGCATACATGGAGAGACCTACTTCTGAGATTAAAAAACGGGTATTAGTCCTACTTGTATGAGAAAAATTAATATCTATGGAGATCCAAAACGTCCTGACGATCACTTTTACCAAAGGTTTTGTTTATATTCTTTGTCTAATGGGTCTAACCAACTTAATTTTGCCCAAAAAAGGGTCTAAAACCCTATTTTCTGCTTATTTTTGCCTAAAACCCTTATATATGCCACTTCCATATCCAATCCATACTTATAAACTACATGGTAAAGTTATATATACTCAATTAAATCTATTTAATTGTTGGATACCTTTGAAAAACTTATTTTCTATTGAAAATCACCACCTGCCCCTTAAAATCATGGTTCACTTGGCTGACTGTACAGACTGAGACAACATTCCATGGGTGAAAAGGTCATTAGACATGTAAGAGTGTTCTAAGAATGTTGTATATTTAATTTGATGTTAGTGGAACATTATTCACTATTTTAAATCTTCTCATTCTTGTTCTCATGCTTGGCACTAGGTCAAACCTTCACCCCTTCATTCCTGTCACTACCTGCTAAGACTGAGACAACCTTCCTTTGAGCACATTAGGCTTGGGAGGATCATGGGAACGTAAGTTAAAAGATTTAATTGATAAATTTAATAAAATTAAAGCTAAAATCACCTTTTCATTAGTCTCCTTTAGGCTCCACATATGCTCTCATGGTTTGATTGTGTTCCACTTTCTCATTTGGATTGAGACACCTACCTACATGCTTGTAGGTTTCCAAGGCAATATTTTTGCCTCCAAAAGGTTGAAAAATATATATTTTATCCTATTATCACTCCATTATCATCATGTTACCTTATTACATTCTCTAATTGAGCTCCAATGACCTCATTAACCCTGATTTAGACCAAATTCAAAACCAGGCTGTAGGTGCATATTTTTCCTTAGTTGTAGCTGTTCAGGGTGGGTTTTTGAACCTTGAAAGTCTGTACAAAATTTAGTTAGATTAATGACCTCTTGTCACATAATTTTACCTCATTTTCATGATCCACTTTGGCTCAAAAACAACTCTTACACCTGACTGAGACTCACTTCAAATGCCCCTGGCTGTAGGTGGATAATCCAGGCCTCTAGGTTTCTATGTAGTCATTTGGAGCATGTTTAGAAGTGTATAGAACCTATTTATATTGAATTTAGCTTCATGGTATTCATAATCACCATAGTATCATCTTAAATTTATTAATACTATCTCTTCATGCAATCCTATTGAAACCTTGCCTTCATTGCCTACCCTAGCCTGTGTATAAATAGGGGATAGGCCTAAGAGTTCTTTACATGCAACATAAATATTTTTCATTTCTTTGGTTCTCAATTTTGGTTGTTGAGTTTTTTTGAAATGTTACCTCTTACAATAATAGGTATCTGACTAGTCAAGTGCCTTGTAGGGCAAGTGCTCATTATGAATCCTATAGATATCACTATAAACATTCAGTGATTTCTTGGCAACTTAGAGGAGCTCAAAATCCACCTTCCACTTAGACTTTAGCTCCCAAATTTGGCATATTTGAACTAGGTAAATATGGATAAAAACCCAAAAAAATAAAAGTGGTGAAATCCTACTCTATCATGTCTAACATTAATCCACAAAAACCTCAAGACCACTATTTTGAACACTTTGGGACTCAGAGCCCAAAAATGGAATGACCTCTCCTTGGAATGAGAAATGCTCATATGCCATCCTAAGCCTTCATAAAATGATAATTTTGACTCTTATGGAATTTTAAGGCCTAAAATAGATTCCACCATGCACTCCCAACTCTCTCTCAAAAGTAAAACCTCTTGAAGCAAGCCCAAACTGTTTGAAGGTGACAAGGTAGAAAACAAGGCAAAATAGCAATTTGGTGTTAGAAGGATGCTAGTTGGACCTCCTACAAGATGATTTCATGAAAATATATTCACACATGAATCTCAAGAACATTATCACCACCATGAATCTCCCTGGACATTGGAAAATAGAGTACCTACACACCTACATTTGCAAACTTGGAAAACAAGCACCATTTGAGATCTCCTTCAAAAGAAATGAAAAGTGATGTGTTATATGTTGAAAATATCATGGATAGATATTTATTACAGCCTAAAAACATCTTCCTAAGATCACACAACTCCATGAAACCTTGAAAGTCAGAAATAGATGCATAATAATACCCCTCTTGTATGTAATTCTATAAAAAGCTATTTAGATTGTTAGAAATGGGTCATAAATTAGGAGGAAATAAAAAAGGTTATTATTATAAAATTGAAGTTCACTCAGATTATAATCCACCTGTAGAATCACTCCTCCCAACTCTACTTTTACCTTCTGTACCAAGTACTTGAAGTTGACCTTCATTTCCATGCCAAGAGGAAGATAAAGAAAAATGAGTTTTAGATGCATATTATTGCATTATCATTGAATTTAAAACATGTAAATGTCTTTGGGGAGGTTAATATACACCCCATTCATGTTTTTAGTTGAATATATGATCATGGGGGCCGTACAAGTGCCCAAAATCCCTTAAGAATAAGGAAAAACTCCCATTTTCTGAGTTTAACTAACCTATGGATGCCATCTGACTGATCCTAACCTAATTATGAGTTCTCCCACATTTAAACTGATCTTGATGACAAATTTATCCTATTAGAAGTCCGTATAAGTCTATTAATGAGCTAGAAAGTGGCCAAAAGACCCCTTTTGCACATGAAACTTAGGAATTTAAAAATTATGAATTGTAAAAACATTAAAAAAAATTTAAATACCATGTTAGCATATATTTAAATAAAATGTTCTTTATACCAAGTTTGATCGAGGTTTTCCCAGATTGAGCATGGTTGACTAGGCCAATTCAAGAAGAATGAAATTCAACCATGACTAGGACATGGCTAAGCAAGATATATACAAAAATATGAGACCCCATAGGATGGATTTAAACCTTCTTACAAAGTTTAAAATGATATGGATTGACCTCATTTGACAAAAAATCAAATTTGGTCAACAATTTAGCAACTCCTAGGGGTAACATGCCTGCCTATGTTAAAGACTAGTAGCCTTATCCTATCCATTGGGAAAGGTATTCATAATATACTTAGAAAAAACTAGGAACAGACCTTGAAGAGACCAAAAATACAATAATTCTACCTCAAAATGCATAAAGGGAAAGAACAACACACATAAAGACCCAAACAATGAACAAAATAATTACACACTTGTGCTACTAAGCACTTAGGGAAATAAGACACACAATAGAAAAGAAATAAATATGTACATAAATATTGCTCATTCCTCCATTCCAAGATCAAAATGGAAGAAACTTAGATCTCTTTCCTCACTATATGAGTGAGGATGCCTAGCTTGCTTCTTTTTGGATGGGATATTAGATGACTCTTACCTTCTTTTTGTTCCTTGTCTTTGTACATCATCCAATGGAGTCATCTCTCATAGATTTAAAAAATAGATAAGGTCAAATTGAACTTTAAAGCAAGCCTCGTATTGATGTCCTCCTGACTCTTCATGACAAATTAGCATACTTAGACATGGGACAACTTATTGTAAATTTATGTCTCCTTGAAGGATTCTATCATTCTTCTCCATTATCACAACTTTTTAAAATTATTTAAGGACTATTGTGTTGGGTCTATTAGCAAGTGTCTTTTAATTAAGACCTATTTTGATAGTGGTGGAGGTAGCTTCATAGATGGATTTAGAAACAAACTCTACATCACCTCCAAAATGTTCAAGATCATCATAGATGACTTCATCATGATCTAGACTTTATTGGAGGTAATGTTTTTCAACATGTTCTTGATTTCCTTCATCTTGATGTTGATTAACTTGAAAAATATCCCTCTCACCCTCCTCATATTCTTGAAATATTTTCAAGTAGGTTTGCCACATGTCCTCCTTTTAAGACACAACCTCTTGCTTGTCATGGCTTGGAGTGAGTTCCAAAGGACTTGTAAACTGTTTGAGACCTTCTTCTTCATATCATATGTCCTCAAACCTATGTCATAAGTCCTCCTTACCTGATTGATCTACATCATGAAATGGAAAAACATGAGAGACCTCTTCCTCTTCTTCCATGGGATTCAAAAGGAACTCTTCCAAAAATTGTCCCTCAACTTTTCCTTCATCATTGCAAGAAAATGTCTCCTCATTTTTAGTCAGCACCTCCTCATCTTCTATCCAATCTAAAATTTAAATTTCATTTTCCCATTTGGTGGTGTCAACATCAGGAATATAAAAAATGGGGAGTTTAGCCAAAGGGGATTCCCAAGTAGCAAGACAATTCTCCACATTAGGAAGGCAACCTTGATTTGTTGGAGGAGATGGAAGGATGGAGTTAATGGTCTCTTGAAGAGGGCTGGGAGGGAATAGAGTGGTTTCAAGACTCTATTTTATACCAACTTATTTACTCAAGTAAGATCCATTCCTCTCTTCTCAAGCTAATATCACTTTTTCCCATCTTGGAATTTGGGTTCAAGGATATTTTCATAGGACTGAGGTGCTAGTGAAGGAGTGAAATATATGTCTAGGAAACTAGGAGCCTTTGAAAGTTTGGTGTCTTGATTTGAAATCAAAAGAGTAGGTTTAGAGAGTTTACCTTCTATTGCCATGATGGATTTCCTCAAGTCCTAATTTGCCAATTCAAACTCCCTTTCAAGATGAGCTTCAAAATTCAGCCTCTTCCTCTCAAAATCTTCTTCCAACAAGTGAACCTACTCAACCATGATGTTTTCTTTCCTTGGGCTACTTTCTTAAATGGATTTATTATAAGGGAAAATTGGTGAAGTACATGAGGGGTTTGGGGTATTTGGAAACATGGTTGGACTATAATTTTGAAAGGGCAAGGATGGAACACTTGAAGGTGAATTTGGGGAATTTTTATTTTTCCAAGATGGAATTTGTTCATGGACTCTCAATCTATCATCTAGATTAAATATCAGGCCACAAACATCAAGCATTTCATAGGTAATATTTGGCCAATTATCCCCCTCTATAGGTATCCACTTCTTCTTAATTTGTTCTAAGGCATTCCTTACACTCTCAATACAAACACTAGGTATGATTTCACCACCACCATATGTAGTCTCAAGGTCTATCATGTATTATTAATATCTAAGGAGAATATTTTTGAAACTAGTAATTGTATGATTTTGATATGGACTGGGTGTAATATATGGAGTAAAATATGGGGAAGATTGATTGTAGGCAAAATAAGGCTCATGACAAGGTTAAACAAGGACTTGTTCACAATTAGGAGGAAAAGGCAGCATAGGGTAAGTTTCACCCACTTGTGTAAGGATAAAATTAACATCAAAGTAATCCATGACTTGTGAGAATTATGTATAGTAAAAAAAAACTTTAATAAGGATACCTAAGCTGATTTACTAGTAGATTCACATGTGGATTCGCCATTGGTGTTTAGAAAACTTGCCTCCAAAAGCTAATATCTTGAGAAGAACACCAAAACTTCTCAAGGGATGGAACTCTTTTCCCATTGGGCATGCCAAAAACTAATGAAACTTGGATGCACCTTATGAGAATAGTTTTTATAGGCCTCTAATCCAAGTGGAAAACTTGGGAGATCTCACTTGTTGTGGTTGAGCAAACTTGTGCGATGAACCTCTAAATAAGGGCTAGCTCCCTTTGATGTATCATTCAAGCACATGTCCCTAATACTAACACTTTTTAGGGTTGAAAAGAGTTAAGAGTAGCATGAAATTAAGCTTAATATATGGAGTTGATATACCAAATGTTTTTCTCTTCTCATACCTTATATAAGCACTTGGAATCAAGAATAAGTTACATATACACTTCACTCAATCAACTCTCTCTTTCACATCAGTGTTTCAACATGGGGTCTTGGAGATGACATAGGATAGGAGGAACTAAACAATAGGAATTATAAGATAATCTAAAGAGTATCCTACTCACTTACACTAGTAACCTCACTTGACACTTCGTGTTGACCTACAAGAAAGATATCATAAAACACTAAGCACTACTAGGAGTAACATGTGAAAGGAAAATAAACGTCAGACTTTCAAAAGAACAAAAAATATCATGTACACTTAGTGAATTATTTTAATGAGGTAAAATTACTTGTATTTATTTATTTAAGGCACAAATTTGGTAGGGGTTTTCCATACCCAATAGAGATATTACAAACAATGGCCAAGAAGGCATAATTTATAGAACTTGGAAGAAGAGAGAGAGAAGAGAAGTTGAAAAGGAACAAGGACATGTGTCCATATGAGATAATTAGTTAAAATGCATATGGAAGAGAGTTTGGGTGAGTTTTTCCATGTCATATAGGTATACCTATCCAAAACAAGTCATAAGGATGGTGAAAAGTGGCACAAAACCTACAATTTGGCATAGGAAGCAAAACTACCTTTATCCCTACATAAGGTTAGGTATGATGTTTGTTTTGAAAAATAAGGGTTATAAATAAGTCCCAAAATTCATTGGATTTATCCCTAACCATCTCTATTCTTATGGACATGCAAAATCATTCCTAACAGTCTCAAAATGGTTCTTTTCCATGCACCTTCACTACTTGGCATTCAAAACTCCTCAAACCTAAAAAATTATCCATGCACAAGAAGGCATGACACTTTTCAAAGGCCCCTATATCATCAATTCAAATAAAAATACTTTAAAAGGCTTCCCTAATTGATTTTCACCATTTTTCACAAGTGTTCACTAGGTGGCTCACTGGACTGGTTGAAACTGAGGACATGGTTAGGGAATTTATAAGATGAATCATGATATAAGGTGAATTTTGGGAGTTATCGCAAGTGTAAATCTTCCTCCCAAAGTTTGTTTCATCTCCTAACTTCTCATGTACCTTGTACACCACTCAAAATGGTGAAAAAAAACCCTATTTTCCTTTGATGCATACAATTTCTCACAAAAAAATTAGATGGTCAAAAAACTGAGAATGTCTTATACAACTTTCCTTTTATATGCCTAGCCTCATTCTTTCATCTTGGTGCCTTGCAAACTCAACTTTCCCAAATAGGTCACTATGAGGGTTTTGCAAGGGTTTTGAGTGACTTGGACTCTTAACCTTTGTTCTTAAAGGTCAAAGGTTGAAACCCTAGAAAAATTCCATCTATGGCCTCTTAAGAACCCTCTCTAACTTATCCAAATGGCTCAGGTTCCCATGCAATCATCTGTGAGAGATATGAGTTATAAAAGTTGACCTTTGAATGGATTTCATGCTTCTTGTGAGGGTTTCATTATGTCTTGAATTAGAGATTACTTCTTGTGGAGTTTCCTTTCTAACCAAAATCTTTCACACTTCTATCTGCTATAGCAAGCAGATTTTACTAAGTCAAAGTTGATAAGTGGATGTAGGTTGAAGCTTGACATCTATAATAAAATCCATGCTTCTTATCAATTTGCTGTAACAAGCAGATTTTAGTGAGTCAAAGTTGAAAAGTGGATGTAGGTTGAAGCTTGAGATATATATTTTATGCCCATGGTGATTTATGATTAGGTTATATACTTCAAATATGCTAAACTACTAATGGAAGTTGACCTATCACCAAAAAACCTAGTGAGGTAGATAGTGATAAAAACTAGGTAAGAGTGGGAATGACATTAGGGATGTATTGCCATGCATTATCAATGGATCCAATTTCACTGGGTTTTTGTTCAATACATGTAACATATATCCCTATTGGATATAATATTTGGAGATATGTGTGTATGATAGAAACTTGTTCTCAAACCGAGTTGTCTAACATGAGGTCTATGTATAGTGAAGCCATGATATTGGTCGGTAAGACCAATATTGCTATTTGAGCTTATAATATATTTATTGTAAGTTGATTTGAGGATGTTAAAGGATCGTCTAAACCCATTGAAAGTTCATGATATTGATTCTATAGGTGTTCTAAGTCATTATTTTTATGACTATGTTATGAAGTATTTGATAGTTTGGAGTAGTCTTGTTAGGGTCTCTGAGGTTCTTATGAGTTAATTTAGAGTCATGAAATGTTCATATACAAATATAGATGGCCAAATGTTCATGAATAAGTTTTAAAGGTTGTTAGCAGTTCTAAGTGGTCATGTTGCAAGAGTGAGTTAGAGACTTTAAGACTTGTGTTGCAGTGTTTCAAGAACATGGTGATGACTTTTAGGTCATGGAGATTTTGTTCATGTGAGTTATTTGTATGTTTTTTTTGATGAAATTGGTTGTGTGCTTTAGTTTTGGTTGACAAAATTTTTAGATGACCTAATGGTGTGGTTTAAGGCATGAAATGAGATAAATATTGTTGGGGGACCTAAGGTGAGCTTATAAGTGATGTAATTGAAGAATGTGTAAAGATTTTTTTATCCATTTCTAGAGTCTCAAGATATTTCAAGGTGGTCAAGGTGAAATATATACTTTGAGAAGGCCTGATTGCAGTAGGACTCTACTAGGCATAATGGTGATTTTGGTCATTATGAGTGGAGACCGACCTATGAAGTGGTTGTTTATCCTATGAAACATGTTTATTTATCTATTTGAAGGGTGATCCAATTATGGATAGGTTTGTGTTTGACCAAGGTATGTGAAATCAAGAGACAAGTATAAGAAGAAGGTCTAATAGGCCAAAGCTGAGTAGTTAATAAAATGGAGGGGTTGAATGAATGAAATAAAAGTTTAAAAAATAGGTAGAAAGTTTTAAGACCATAAAATAGATATGTTAAATATGTGATGAATTTATAATAATGATTATATAGATGATGAGCAAGGTCATATGACCTAAATTTTTCAAGAAGATGACTAGTTGAGTGGATAGGCCTAATAGGTTGTTTGAGAGAGATAGAAGACTATGAAGAGAAAAAGAAGGTGATCGTCATCAGTCGAGTGAGTAATAGGTGTCCAAATGTGATCAGATATTTTAGGTGGCTGAGTTGGTGATGATTCACCTAGGGGGTTGGTACTTTCTTGCAAGTTAGTGTTTGTTAAATGCCTAGTTGAGTTTATGCTTGACTAATGAGAGGTTGGTGCTCTTTGTGGGGCTGGTGCCTCACTAAATCTTGATTCATTAAATATAATAATGTATTCCAAGTTGATTTTCAATGGGTTTTATCATGCATGAGCGTTTCCAAAATATCTCTTGTGTTCATTTGTTTTATGCTTATGGGGATAGTTTTTAATGCATTAATTGATGTATGTGTTTGAATGAATGCTTCATGAATGATAAGTGAAATTGAATGATTATTTTTAGGGAATTTATTTACCCCCTCTCAATAAATATGCTTATAATAATTGGTATCAAACCAAGTCCTTTGAAGCAATTCTAATAGCCTAAAAGAGATCCTGAGCAAGCGAAGATGTCTAGTCAAGCACATGGTGGTTTCTCTACACATAAGGCTCCATTGTTTAATGGATCTAATCATAATTTTTGGACTATCAAGATGAGAACATATTTGATGTCTCAAGGTCATGATGTTTGGAAATTAGTTTTGGATGGATAAACTACACCCTCTATTCCCCCTATAGATGTATAGGTAATATGGCTAGTGACAACAATTCAAATGAAATGAATGGTATTCTTTGTGGCATATCATAGATAGAGCTTGTGAAGGTGATGAAATATTTGTCTACCAAAGATATGTGGGACAAGTTAAAGACTATTCATGAGGGAAACTCTAAGGTCAATTTGGCCAAATTTCAAACCCATAAAAGATAGTTTGAAAGACTAAGGATGAATGAAGATGAGACCACTATAGCCTGCTTGTAAAGGGTTGATGAAGTGGTCAAGATCATAAGAGGCCTAGTTGAAGAATTGAAGGATTTTATTATTGTTCAAAACATATTGAGATCTCTAACTCTTAATTTTTATTCTAAACTTTATTTTCTTTGAAAGATGAAAGATCTATATAAGCTTCAGATGGATGCAAGATATAGATAAGTTATGGATGGATGGACAAGTGAAGGAAGACGTACAAATAAGGAAGCTGCATTCAATGTAGAAAAAAATTCAAATGAGAAGAATACAAAAGGTAAGAAAGTAAAAGACAATGATGATGATGAGTTGATAGTTATGTTTGCTAGAAAGTTGATAATTGGTTCAAGTAAATACAAGGGTAAGCTTCCTGTCAAGTGATTTAATTATGGATAAATTAGACACTTTGCTAATAAGTGCACTAATAAGTATAATACAAAGGATGATGAAGAGAATGATGATGACAAGAAGTATAATAGGTTTGATAAGATCAAGAAAAGTTTTAGAAAGTATGATGACAAGAAGAAGTCTTTCAAGAATAAACGAAGCTTTTACACCAAGGAAGACTGTAGCTAATCTGATGAGAGTGAGAGAAGTGATTTCAAGAGTGACCATGAATGTGTTGGTATTGATGTCAATGAAGTTATCTTTATGGTTGAGGAAGCAAGCTATTCAAATCAAGAGTAGTCCATGTGGTCGGAGGTACTATTGGTGATTCAGATGAAGAAGAAGATGAGGTGGACTTTGAGATTGAATTGATGAATGCTCTAGAAGAACTGAAGATGGTGAAGAAAAAGGATAAGGTGATGAGTTCTCTTATAAAATAATATGATGAGAAAATTATTTTTTTGGAAGAGAGATTGAGCAAAAACTCCATGGAATAAGATGAAATAGTCAAACAAGGGAAGATTAAAATTGAAACTATGACTGCAAGCCTAGAGGCTAAAGAAGAAGAATGTGATAGGTATATAACTGAAGTGGATTCCTTAAGAGCTGAGTTGGATAAGGCATCAAGTAAGGTGAATTCTTTTGTGAAGTTTGAAAAGAGTAATAATGATCTAGATAAAATTTTGAGTAGTCAAAAGAATGATAATGATAAAACAGGTCTTAGTTTTAATGGAGACCAAAAGAAGAATACTAATGTGATCAATGAGAATAAAAAATTAAAGGTCTATGGACAATCAAGGAATGATGTTTCTGGTAGAATGAATACTAATCTTATCATGCAGTCAAATGATATAAGGTATGATAATCCTTTCAATGGTCATTGTTATTCATGTAACTAATTTGGTCATAGAGCAAGGAATTGTAGAAGACCCTCCAAGAATGAGTATGCATAGAACTATGAGGGAAATAATCAATCAAGGGATATGAATGAGGTTGTTTGTTATAGTTATCATGATTTAGGACACATTGCAAGATAATGTACTAGTAAATAAAGAGAAAATAATCAGTCAAGAGATATGGGTAATGGTGTGTTTATATCAAGAGGGATAATGTGTTTTAATTGTCAAAAGGTTGGTCATATTGAATTATTTTGTAAGCATGGATTCTAAAGTCCAAACAAGAAGGTTGAGGTGCCTAGAGTGGAAGAAAGAAGACAAGATAGTGAATAGATACCAAAGGTATCTAAGGTGAATGATGACTAGTCTGCAAGTCCAAGTGGACTATTTTCCATGGTGGAGCATAGTTCAGATGTAAAGGTGTAACAAGAGCTCACCCAATTAGCTCAGCTTGTGGTTGAAGGAGTCAAGACAAATAGACCAAGTTAGAATGTTGTTCAAATGGAGATTGAATATGTCAAGCCAAAGAGGCTATTCAAGCCTAAGAGGATCATGAAGAAAGTTTAGTCTAGTGAGGACATGGACATATAGGAATCTACCAAGTTTATGTTGTTTTAGTACTCTATATAAGAGGTGAATCCATTAGGATTCATGGAGACACTCAATAAGTAATCATAAGCATGAAGGATGCTTAGTCTGAGGGGCAAATTTTTAGTTGGTTCATGATTTTAAAAAGAATCCCTATGTTGAGACATGGTTCCTATAGGTTTAAAGATGCTTTATAAAAAAGGGAGTTCCTTCTTCAATTTTTGACTATTGATTGTTCTTCATATGTTGAGGTATGCATGAGCTTAGGGGGCATTTTTATGTGTTGAATTTTTCTCAAAGAGAGAGAATGATCTTGTTTAGAGATAAATTATGTGTTTCCAATTGTTCTAGGTTGAAGGATCATGTATTTATCAAGAGATGACCCTTTTTAATTAATGTCAAAGGGGGATAAAAGTCTAGTTTGAGAGAAAGGTCTGTTTAAAGAAGATCTAGCTTGGGGAGATGAGAATGATCAACTTTGTTTGAGTGTTTCCAATCCATGATAAAGGGGGAGATTATTAAGGTATGTTACTACTATTGGTGTTGTGGAATTTATGTTTTAATTGATTTAAAAGGTTTTTGATTGTCATTGATGTCCTAGAGATGTTCTTATGATGTTTCATGGTCAATGTTCATGATGACTTGAGTATGGTTTAGTAGTTTTTGGGTTCTATATGAGGTCTTGGAACAATGTTGTGGTGTCATAAGCTAATGAACCTATTGATATTAGTTTTTTATTTAGATAATACTAATTTAAGAATGTTCTTGGTTGATGTCAATGATACTAAGCTTGTTTGACTTTAAGGCTTTGAGTACTAGTTATTTTGAGAAGCCTAGTCTAGCCCTGTGAGAAGGTGTATGCATGAAGCATAGTAAAGCTTGGTGAATTATGTTAGTACAAGAAAGAGAGAGTGTATAAATTTATGTAAGCATGATAACGAGGGAAATAATTATTCAGAAGATTTTCAAGGTCGGTTTTGAGGCTTAGCCATTACATGAAGAGACACAGTGAGAAGGTATAAGCTTGGTAGCATGTTGAAGTGAGCAGTCTGAGGCTTGTGAGAAGAATATTGTAAATTTTTGAGCATGGTATGAGGTTTTATGAAATGATTAAGAGGTGTTAATATTATTGAAATAGGTTTCAAGGTGTGTTCAAGGTCTAAGTGTGGCTTATAGATATAGGCCTAATGTGTAAACAGACCTAGTGTGGCCTAATGAGAGGTTAAGTTCAGTTTCCAAGATGGTAGAGATCATGTGATCTTTGAGAGAGTTGTGATAGGTTTTTTAAAGTGTGTTTCTAAATTTTTAGATCTTGTGTTGAAGAGGAAAGCATAAAATGTGGTTTTGAGGTTTCTTATGTGCATATAATGAAGGGTTCTTAACCTGAGAATGACTTTCATGTGATCATTGACATGTGTAACCTTTGCATGAGATCCTAATAATTTTATGGAATTTGGAGAAGAATCTTATCTGAAATTTCCAAGCATTGATTTCTAGATTAAGGGCCCAATATTTATGAATGATCGTTAAGACTATAAGGTGGCCTTAACACTCTCTAAAACACTAACAATGACCTAATATGGAAGATCTTGATATAAATGGATTGAAATGAATTGGATGACATAGTATTATTAATGGATTATGTATAAGACTCTCTCAAATACCTCTAGGTGGCATCAGTCTGTCATATGAGTCAGTGGATCCTAAAATAAATGCCATGTTTCTCAAAAAATTGATATAGTAGGTAGAGTTGGCCAAGTCAAATTTGATAAGTGGATGGAGGTTGAAGATTGAGACCTATATATTATTATCATGGTGGTTTTTTATAAGGTTTTAGGCTTCAAATGTGCTAAATAAATCAGGGAAGTTGACCTATCTCTAAAAAATGTAGTGAGGGAGATAGTGAAAAAAACCAGGTAGAAGTGGGAATGAGATTAGGGATGTGTTGACATTGATTAAAATAATTAAAAATTCATTGGGTTGATTTTAAATAAATTTAACACATATCCATATTGGATATAATATTTGGATATGTGTGTTTACGACATAAATTGGTTCTCAAACTAACTTGTCTAACAAAGTGAGGTCTATGTATAGTGAAGACATGAGATTGGTCTTTAAGACCAATATTGATATTTGAGACTATAATATATTTATTATAATTATATATAATAATGAAACAGGATAATATAAAACCATTTGGATTCATGATAGTGAATTAACATGTGTTTTTAGTCATTATTTTTATGACTATGTTTTGAAGTCTTTGACAGTTCTGAGTAGTCTTCTACAAAAGATGAGTTTGAGGTGACTTGATCAGAGTTGAATAATATAATAAATGTGAATATGTTCCAAGGTTATCTTATATTCTTATGATTTCATTTAGAATCATTAAATTTTAATGTATAAATGTTGATGGTGAAATGATCATGACTAATTTTTTAAGCTAGTTGGTAGTTCTGAGTAGTCATGTTACAAGATTGAGTTATAGGCTTTAAGCCATTTTTTGTAGTGTTTCAAGAACATGGTGATGAATCTAAGGTAATGGATATTATATCCATATGATTTAATAGTATCTTTATTTGAGCAAATTCGTTGTGTGCTTCAGTTTTGGTTGGAAGACTTTTTAGTAGTAAGAAGGCATAATTATGAGTAGGATTAATGGTGTGGTTTAAGGAGTAAAATGAGATACATAGTGTTGGGGACATAAGTTAAGATTATAATGGGTATAATTTAAGTGTGTTTGAAGTTTTTTATCCATTTTTGAAGACTCAATATGTCCTAATTCGGTGAAGGTAGAACATATTCCTTGAGAAGACATAATTGCATTAGGTCTCTATTAGATCTAATGGTGGTTTTGGTCCTTATGAGTGGTGACCAACCTACGTAGTGGTTTCTTATCCTATGAAAAAAGTTTTATGATTTAATCCAAGGGTTATCCAAGTATGGAGAGGTTTGTGGTTGACCAAGGTATTTGAAAGCAAGATTCAAGTATAAGAAAAAGGTTAGGTATAAGTATAAGGTCTAATAGGTCTAATAGGCAAGAGTCAAGTGGTTTTTGGATTAGTAATAATGTAAGTTGAAGTCATTTGTGAAGTTTTAAAAGAGTATCAATGATATAGACAAAATTTTAAGTATTAAAAATAGTGCTAATGACAAAATAGGTCTTAGTTTCAATTGAGACCAAAATAAGAATACTAATGTGATCAAGGAGAATTAGACCTCAAAGGTCAAGGGTCAATCAGGGAATGATGGTGTTGGAATAATTAAGACCAATCCTATCAATTAGAATAATGTTATAAGGTATTCTAATCCTTTCAATGGTTATTATTATTTCATGTAACCAATTTGGTGTGATTATTTATTTTTTCCATGTTTTAGTGTTTATGATTTGACAAGATAGTGTTGACACTTAGATGCACCCTATGAGAAGAGATTTTATATGCCTATAATCCAAATTGAAAAATTAGGACATCTCACTTTTTGTGGGAGATAAAACTATTGATATGAACCTCTAGATAAGAGCTAGCTCCCTTTGATGTATCATTCAAGCACATGTCCCTACTGTTTCTATGCTATTTTCACTTTCTACATTCAAAGAGAGAAATATGAAACTAAGAAATGGTCAAGGTTAGATGTACCTGGATGAAGTCGTGCACACCGTTATCTAGACAATGTGAGAACTCCTCTTTGGTTGTGGAGGATGACACCTGTAAAAGAAAGAGACTTGGACAAATAAGGTGTTAGATGAGGAGATGGTGGGTTGCCAAGCAAAAGCTTGATCTCAGAAGCAAAAGCTTGAGGGATGTCAACCCACTGATTGATAAAGATGATGTCTAATAAAAGGCAGAATGTTAAAATACTGAAATGATTAAAGACTGAAAAGGAAATGGAAGCAAATGCTTACCTTAATGTTGCTGTCACCCAGCTCACAGTCACCGACGTCGGTTATACTGCCGACATCGGTTGGTCAAGTCTACCGACGTCGGTTAGGCTGCCGACGTCGGTGGGGGCAGTGGTCTCTAAGGCCGGCATCGATCGGGTCTGCGGTCTGTGGATGGGTCTGTGGTCTGTAGACAGGTCTGAAAAGGGGTCTGGATGGGTTTTCGTGCTGTTTGGATGGTCTAAGAGAGTCTGGTTTTGGTTAATGGTCTGTGCAGAGGTCTTTGTAGGAAGAAAGAATGGTCTAAAAGGAGGACCAAATAGGAGACAGAGGTAACAGGGAGACGGGGAGATGAGGATTTGGGTCTGGTCTGGTCTAGAATGTGACTTAGAAGCAATGAACAAAAAGCTGATTACAGAGACATTCTAAGCTATTGAAAATGACATAACAGAAGAGTACTTACCTCTTGCCTACTAAAGAAGGAGTGTGGGAGCCCAGGTTGTTGATGTACCTGTTGTTGATGCAGAATATTGATGTAGAGTCTCTGTTGTGCTTACTGGTGTAGAAGCCTGCTGTGTGTACCTGAGGGAGAGAGTGATAGGTCTGGCGGGAGGATTGGCAGATTGATTGGCAGAGTGGCAGATGGTCGAAGACTGAAGATTCAAGGATTCAAGAGTCAGATGAAGTGTAGGGGCCAAGGAAGGGTAACGAATGCAGAAAACCATTATGAAGGAAACTGACACCAGCAATATCGCCGATGTAAGTCGACAGTTGACCGACATCGGCAGATGGAAGGTAGGAAAAAGGCTAAAAATAGCCTTTCATCCGTTTTCCCAACTGCCGGGTCAGTGAGTCCGAAGAAAAAATGGTCGAAGGTGGCTAAGTGGACGCGAGAGGATGAAATGGGGGTCTAGGCATTAATATTGGCCATGTGGGGAATTAAGGGAATCCAAAGAAGGGTATCCAAGGGTGGTGAGGTGGCAAGGGAGAGAAAAAGGGAATTATTAATTAAAATAGATGATTATTTTAAATTACTAAGACCTAGGTGGGTTAGGGACAGCTAGAAGTGGCAAGGGACCAAGGGGACTAAAGGGGGGAGAGGATGAGGAGGATGACCAGGGGAGTAGACACGATTTTGGTGTCTACATTTGCCCCTTTTTGTCTTGTTGGTTGTTCTGGATGAACTGCAAGACAAAAATAGGAGTTGATTGCCCTAGGTGTGGGATGAGGTTGATTTCACCCCGTTGGTTGTTCAAGTGAACTGCAAGGCAAAAATAGGAAGAGGTTGATTGCCCCGATTATGGATGAGGTATTCCCCCTCAAAGCAGGAGTCGAGAGAAGGGAACCTGAAATCAAGTGCTGATTTGATAGAGAGTGGATGAAGAAGGGTGAGGGTGTGAACGTTGTAAAAGTCGTGATTGCACGCATACCACATCACGAGATGGTTAGGTCAAATTATCACAGGTCGAGGGTCAAGGAGTGCTAAAATTGAAGTAATCGGGCCCCAGTATTAGTCATAGTTGATCGGGTTATTCAATCTAAGCTGAAGCTCCAATGGGTTGTCATGTTCTAGGTATCCCAGGCTTAGGAAGGGATCCTAGAAAAAATGAAAATGTCACAAGTAGTGGGGATCAACCAGCTTGTAATCCTAGACTTGTGAGGGTCAAAAATATGGGTTGCACACAATTTTGCTAACCATTTGTGAGGTAGCATACATGCAAAAATAACCAAGGCAACGTTTGTCTTGGAAGTGGTCACAGTCAGAGGAGATGGTCATGATCTCTAATGTCATTGGTCAAGGTTGAGGCTGAGATAGATGATTGGTCGAATGAATGGGCGGAAAAGAAGGTGGCCGAGCTAACCTCAGAACACTGAGTGCTGCCTACATAGCCCCTATTGCAGGGCCTCAGGCCAATGTAGTTCTCCCTAAAAGGGAGGAGGAGGGTCAAAAGGTTAAGGATTGGTCTTGGTCGAGGTCAAGGTCATGGTCAAAAGGAGGAAAGAAGGTTTGTCCATTAGAGAGATGAACAAACGAGGGTGGTCGAGCTAACCCCAGAAGACAGTCGTGTCATCTGAGTGCTACCTACATAGCCCCGGTCTTAGGGCCTCAGACCAATGTAGTTCAGGCGAAGGGTTCGAGTGGCAGACAGGTGGTCAAAGGATTTGAATGATTGGTTTTGGTCAAGGTCAAGGTCGAGTGATGAAGAAAAAAAGGGGGTTTATCCATCTGAGAGATGAATAAACGGGATGGCTGAGCTAACCCCAAAAAACATCGTGTCATCTGAGTGTTGCCTACATAGCCCTGGTCATAGGGCCTCAGACCAATGTAGTTCGAACAAGGAGATAAAGTGGTCAATGATTGGCTTGGTCATGTGTCGAAATGATGAGGAGAAAGAAGATGTTACAGTCTTTTCCAAATGGTGTATTCTGTAACATTGGTTGGGGTCTTTCATCCCTAGCAATTTTCCATATTCGTGATGGATGTATGCTAAAAATGAATTGAGGTCTATTTATGCTTCAGCAAGTATTGGTTTATGCTTAACATAAATTGCATGTGGTTGATAGTTTCCATGTGTATTGGTGTCCATAGAAACCAGTGAAATGGACTATGACGATGTCTGATGTCATGATGTCGGTCTGAAAAAGTGTTGAGTTGAGCTGGCTTGACAAATGATGAAGTTTGAATGTGACCAAAGTGTGAAAGATAAGTGAAAGGCATATTCGCCCTTTCATTGACAAGGACCAGGTGGACAGCATAGATAGGGGTTGTTAGAACCAAGAGCCCCATTCATGCGTCACGTCATTGACCAGTGTTTGATGTTAGAGAAGTAATCAAATCACTTGACGTTAAGTGAGCTTGAAGTCCCTTGAGTATGCTGGGGTGATAAGTAGGATTATGTGATATGAGAGGAAGGGGTAACCCATTTTGTGGCAGGAAGAACCTTTCCCCTTTTATAGGTGACCCAAGAACGACTATAGGCATGTCCATGACTTGATAGCTTGTCAGTCATTTTTTTTTGCGCAGACTGATCGATGCGGGAAGTTTGCTTAGGGATGTTGTTTTGCTTTTGGTCATATATGTGAAGCTGATCGATGCGGAAAGCTTTTAAGAAAGTGTTGTTTGTAGCAAGATTTAGTCATAGCCATCCTTCGAGGGAGTGGTTTATATTTTTGCTTTATATGCTTTTGATATGACTTTGGTCTAGCTATCCTTCAAGGGAGCAATCTAGTAATACAACAATTATGTAGCTGTCCTTCAAGGGAGTAGTCTACATTTAGAGTTTACGACCTTTGATATGATAGGTATCCCATTTTTGACATGTTTTTGTTGATTGAAGTTTAGCCATGGATGAGCCTCTAGAGGTTTAAGGGTTCCCTTTTATTAGGACAAAGCATTACTGCTTGACAAAAAGGGGTGACGAATGTGAGGAAATAGGGTTGAAAGGAATAGGAATGATAATGACAGGGGGTTGCTCAAGGGATGAGCTCAAGTAAAACATCAAGTGATTGAGTACTCAAGTAACATTAAAATGGTCAAAGATGCAAGGCATAAAAGGGGCTTAGGTTCTGATAAGTCCCTGGGCCATGCTTGTGTGTTATGATAAGGTCTGAGTCAATTAGGAGCGGACTTGCCCCATTTGCCTCTTCAAGATTGGTCACGTATTGATGGATGTGAAGTTGGTTGATATGGTCGTTGATTAGTCGAGACTGGTTGAATGTTTTGATAAAAAAGGTTGGTTGAATGTTTGGTCGAGGTCACGATTGATGATTGGTTAGTGTCTGGATGATAGTCTGGTCGATGGCATGATCAATGTCTAGTCATGGTCAATGTCTGGGTGAATGTCTGGTCAATGTCTTGGTCGAGATTTGGTTGAGGTCTTGGTTAATGTCATGATCGAGGTCTGGATTGATGATTGGTCGATGGTTGGGTTGAAATTGGTATTAGGTCGATGATTGGTCGAATCTGGTCGAGACTGTGTCGAAGCTTG
Source organism: Torreya grandis (assembly GCA_037957365.1). NCBI lineage: Eukaryota > Viridiplantae > Streptophyta > Pinopsida > Cupressales > Taxaceae > Torreya > Torreya grandis. The sequence continues at coordinate 377,944 of JARHVA010001111.1, read as the reverse complement.
GTTGATTGATTGGGTGAAAAGGTTGGTTAATTGATTCGGTTGAGACTGGTCGAGGCTGGGTTGCATGTGTAGTCGAGGTTTAGGATTAAAAGAGTGATTGATATTTGGTCGAGACTGGGTTGGAGGGTTGGTTGAGGCTTGGATGAAGGTTGAATTCCCCCAGTGGCTGGGAAGAATGTTTGACAGATTGGTCAAGGTTGGATGAGGCTTGGTGGTTAGATTGACTGTGTTGATGTCAAATAAGGGGGTCAAAGGCGGCAAAGGGACCATAGTCTGACGTGGAGATCCTGATTTAGGTGATGAAGTTGGAGAAGTATGGGTCGGTATAAATGATTTGTCGAAGGGGTGGTCAAGAGGATCCTTGATGAGAAGGGAATCCTTTTTCTGATGTTGATGAATGACAGCTTTAAGAGTGCAACAATGCTCAGTGTCATGTCTTGGAGTGTGGTGATAATGACAGAATTTAGAGTTGTTGAACTAAGATGGTCTTGATCTGAGAGTTGATGAGTGGGGCAGTGTTGAAGGCTTGTTGATGATGTGGTTGCAAAGAAAGGTGTCATTCCCTAGACATTGGCAAATGACAACCTTGAGGGCACAACAATGCTCAGTGTCATGCCCAGGCGTGCGATGATATGCACAAATCTGAGTGTCGTCGAACTAGGGCAGTTTTGGTTCGAGAGATTGATATGGTCTAAGAGGTGGGAGGTTGATGCGAGAGGACTACAACAATTGCTGCAACAGCAAGGTATAAGAACCTGCTGATGGGTCTGTGTGTCTTATTGCAGTGGGAGTTGATGACTTTGGTTAAGGAGGCATTGGTCGATGGATTGGGGGAGATATATGTCTGATGGGTTGAGAAAGTATGGGAGTATGGGAGTAGGGAGCACTCCTATTAAAGTAGACAGATGCGGGCCCAAAATTGAAGGTAATGACGAAGGTGGGGGAGGAGTCCTCCGGTGTGGTTTAGTGGCCTTCTTTGGTTTGGGTTGAGGGCCACCATTGTGCGAGGTGAGGTTAGATGTGGGTTTGGGTTCAGATGTGGACAGAGGTGAGTGAGATGTAGCAATCTCAGGCAAAGGGCAAGAGGAAACCGTGATTGGGTCTTCCTTGGTTGAAATGGGTGGAGAGACTGGGCCTTCTCTTGGTGAGAATAAATAGGAGAGTGTGGCTCCTCAAGAGGGTAGAGGGCATGGATGATTATGCCCTCTGGTTGTGGTTGAGGAGTAGGCAAGGTGTGGTCTTCCATTGGTAGGAGGAAGGATGAAGTTGTGGGTAATGGCAAAGTTATGGTCAAGGCATCCTCCAGTATAAGAGAGGTAGATGGAGGACTAATAGGAGAAGAGGGTTCTTCTACCTGTTATGGATGAATAGGAGCAGAAGACTCTTCCACCTGTGAAGGAGGTTGGTCAGGGACAAGAGGCGAGATCGTGTTGACTGTGTGTACGTCATGCTTGTGGGAGCTATCGGCCATGGTCTGGACGTTGTTTTGAGTAGGTGGATGGTTTGGGAATGGTTGTTTGAAGATGTCAATGTGTTGGTTGGGTGGGGTGTTCGGGTTGTCCAAAACAAGATCCCCCTTGTTGATCATGTCTTGGATTATGTTTTTGAAGGTTTGGCAAGTGTCGATGTCATGGTCGTGGACGCGATGATAGTGATAGAAGTCGACCTCCCTATACCATGTAGGGAGGGCTTTTGAAGGGTCGAATTGAGGTGGTTGGGTTGGAGGGAGATTGAGGACCCCCTGCTTGACAAGTTTTTCCAAAACGGAGGCGTATGATTCTCTAAGAGGAGTGTATGAACGCTGGATGTACCGTTGTTGGAATTGTTTGGTGATGCTTGGAGATGTAGAAGGTTGAGAGTGATTAGTTGTTATCGAGGATGGTGATCTAACGACCATAGTGTTGGCCACTCCTTTGGACTTGGAGTTGGCAAAAGAAGAAGGTTTGGAAGAAGAATGGTCATTAGTTCTTTCGTTAGTATTACGCAATTTCACCTTATCCTCTTCAATGGCATGGAGTTCGACCTTTCGGGCCATGGTGAAAGCCTCATCAAAAGCGTTGAATGTCTGGATCTGCAAGGTAGAAGAGATGTGTCTGGCACATGCTCGAGAAAAGAGCTCAATGAGCTCAGGTTGAGGCAAGGAGAAGGAGAGTTGGTTAATCAAGCCTCTCCAACGGGCGACAAAATTGACTATTGATTCATCGTCAAATTGCCTGATGGAGTAAAGGTCTGTGATTGAGACTTGTTTGGTGATATTGATAGAAAAATGGTCAAGAAATAATTCGGCAAGTTGAATGAATGAAAAGATAGAATGCCTGGCAAGAGAGCTATACTAGTCAAGGGCAGGGCCAGAAAGTGGCATGGGAAACGTGCGTAATAACAACGCATCATCATGCACTATAAGATAGTAGGCATGTATGAATGCTCATAGGTGCTGTTGTGGGTCTTCCTTACTTTGGAAGCGAGTAAATTTAGGAAGCTCCCACTGGTTGGGGTATGGTCGGATCGGGACAGAAGGATGGATGGGTTCATTGCAAATTTGCTCATACGAGAGAGCATTGCATGAACCAGAAATAGAGGTCTCGAGACTGGACATTTTATCCATCAGCATCTTGATGAGATCTACTGACAGATTGGTGGATGGGGCACCCCTTAGGTTGTAGGGCACTTGAAAGGTGCTAGAAGGGGCATACGACATAGTCGATTGCGCTTGTAGGGGCACAACATATGTGTAACTAGTTGCAGGGACAGAAGTGGAGGCCAAAGGTGGTTGGGTCATGAAAGTAGAGGGCATAAGTTGACTAGATACCACCAAAAGTGGTTACGTGACGGCATTAGAAAAAGGAGAGGTAGACACTCCTGCATTTATGGCTGCAAGAGTGTGAGGGGTCGAGACAATCAAGTTTTGGTATGATGTAGAACTTGGTTGAATTGTGTGTGGTTGAGTGGGTAATGGAACCCCGATGGAGGTCGGTCTAAAAATGGATGGGGAGGCCAAACTTTGCGTATTGGCCATGGTCGAGTTAATGGTTGAGGCAAAAGGCTAGGTAGCGGGTGGTGTCAGTGTCATCTCTGCTTCACCCGAAAGGCCTCGCATTGGGTTTCTCGTGAGATAGTTTTGGAGGGATGTGACATTGAGGTCCAAGAATCTTTTGAAATCTTGGTCCCCTTCAGGAAAAATGGGAGACTAAGTTGGGGTCGGTCGAGTAGGAGTTCTTTCGGTCTCCGAGTGGAACTCCATTATAAGACTGGTTATAGACGGGGAAGGCGGAAGCGGTTGATGGCTAGTGTTGTCAAGAAGAGCCTTGGTTTGACTATGTGTCAAAACCATTCAAGGTGAGAAGGGTCAGGTTTCAGAAACTGTGTTTTTCCAATTTCAGAAACTCAGAATGTGGTTTTGGCAGAAAAAGGGTCAGGTTTTAGGCTGTTGTTTTGAAAAAAGGACTGTGACAGTGACCGACGTCGGTTGAAAAACTCATGTTGGTGGGAAGAATGACCGACGTCGGTTAGATAACCGATGTTGGAGAGGGAAGATGGCCGACGTCGGTGGTAAAGCCGATGCCGGTGACTGTGGTTTCCAGAAACCCAAAAGATTTGAGAGTTTTTGGAAAAAAGGAAGAAGAACATCCTCACTAGCTCAAACAAGTAGATAAGAATAGAAAGGATGAAGAACACAAGCAGATCCTAAGCGTTAAATCCTAAGAATCAACTTTTAGAATCCTGTGGCTTATGCCTTAAAGTGATGTTTGGGGAGTTGGCTGGTAGAAGGGTCTTAGAAGAGGTAGTCTATGGATGGTTTCAGGTTTGTTTAGGTGCTCAAGAGTCTGGGTTAGGTTCCGTACATGGCCTAGTGCTAAGGAGCAAGCTCCCCTCACTTCACAAGCCCAGTGATAAGCTGGTCTCGCTTAGCCAAAATATACTTTCCCTAGAGATTAGACTTTGCCAGAGAACAGAGTGGGCTTTCCCCTTGGTGATGAAATCCAAGTAGGATTGTCGAGATGGGTAAGGTATCCGCTGGGGGATGAAATCCCAGTCGGTCCTTGTCTCAGGTGAGTTTGATGTTTGATTTGGTGCAAGTGGTTCGGTTGTGTAACATAAAGTGATCTACGATTAATTCAATATGTGGTTATTAATTACTAGGTGTGGACTAAGAAATGCAAGCAAGCAGAAATGCAATGCAACGTGTTTTAAGCCCCAAGTCGAAATGTTAAGTTTGGATGAAAACAAGTTGAGAAAGGGTTGAAGAATATGACTTTTGACTAGTTTGAAATGCAAGAAAAGAAAGAAAGGTTCTTTTTAATCTCGCTTATGATGTCATTTAGAAGAGAAGAAAGAGGTGGAAAGGGAGGGACCTAATGCACCCTATATGAAAAGAAAGAAAGAAACCCAAGGAAGACCCTAGGGTCCCACTGGGTGTGCCAGAATGTTTCTATGCTATTTTCGCTTTCTACATTCAAAGAGAGAAATAAGAAACTAAGAAATGGTCAAGGTTAGATGTACTTGGATGAAGTCGTGCACACCATTATCCAGACGACGTGAGAACTCCTCTTTGGTTGTGGAGGATGACACCTGCAAAAGAAAGAGACTTAGACAAAGAAGGCGTTAGATGAGGAGATGGTGGGTTGCCAAGCAAAATCTTGATCTCAAAAGCAAAAGCTTGAGGGATGTCAACCCACTGATTGATAAAGATGATGTCTGATAAAAGGCAGAATGTTAAAATATTGAAATGATTAAAGACTGAAAAGGAAATGGAAGCAAATGCTTACCTGAATGTTGTTGTCGGCCAGGTCACAGTCGCCGACGTCGGTTATACTGATGACGTCAGTTGGTCAAGTTTGCCAACGTCGGCTAGGCTACCAACGTCGGTGGGGGCAGTGGTCTCTGAGGCCGGCGTTGGTCGGGTCTGTGGTCTGTAGACAGGTCTAAAAAGGGGTATGGACGGGTTTTCGTGCTATTTGGATGGTCTAAGAGAGTCTGGTTTTGGTTAATGGTCTGTGTAGAGGTCTTTGTAGGCAAAAATAATGGTCTAAAAGGAGGACCAAATAGGAGACAGAGGCAACAGGGAGACGGGGAGATGAGGATTCGGGTTTGGTCTGGTCTGGAATGTGACTTAGAAGCAATGAACATAAAGCTGATTACAGAGACATTCTAAGCTATTGAAAATGACATAACAGAAGAGTACTTACCTCTTGCATGCTAAAGAAGGAGTGTGGGTGCCCAGGTTGCTGATGTACATGTTGTTGATGCATAAGATTGATGTAGAGTCTCTGTTGTGCTTACTGGTGTAGAAGCCTGCTGTATGTACCTGAGGGAGAGAGTGATAGGTCTAGCGGGAGGATTGGCAGATTGATTGGTAGAGTGGCGGATGGTCGAAGATTGAAGATTCAAGAATTCAAGAGTCAGATGAAGTGCAGGGACCAAGGAAGGATAACGAATGCAGAAAACCGTTATGAAGGAAATCGACGTCGGCAATATCGCCGACGTCGGTTGACAGTTGACTGACGTCGGCGGCTAGAAGACAGGAAAAAGGCTAAAAATAGCCTTTCATCAATTTTCCCAACTGCTAGGTCAGCGAGTCCGAAGAAGAAACGGTCGAAGGTGGCTAAATGGACACGAGAGGATGAAATGGGGGTCTAGGCATTAATATTGGCCATGTGGGGAATTAAGGGAATCCAAAGAAGGGTATCCAAGGGTGGTGAGGTGGCAAGGGAGAGAGAAAAAGGGAATTATTAATTAAAATAGATGATTATTTTAAATTAATAAGACCTAGGTGGGTTAGGGATAGCTAGAAGTGGCAAGGGACCAAGGGGACCAAAGGGGGGAGAGGACGAGGAGGATGACCAGGGGAGTAGACACGATTTCGGTGTCTACACCTACTACTAACACTTTGGGGTGTTGAAAAGAATTAAGAATAACATGAAAGTAATAATATTATATGGAGGTGATACACCAATTTTTTTTCTCTAATCATACCTTCTATATACACTAGGAATCAAGAACAAGTTACATATACACTTCACTCAATCAACTCTCTCTCACATCAATGTTTCAACATGGCGTCTTGGAGATGACATATGATAGGAGGAACTAAATGATAAGAATTATAAAATACTCTTTTTATTAGCCTACTCACTTACACCAGAAACCTCACTTGACACTTCTTTTTGACCTACAAGAAAGATATCATAACACACTAGGTACTAATAGTAGTAACATGTGAAAGGCAAATAAACATCACACTTTCAAAACACCAAACACTATCATGTATACTTAGTGAATTATTTGAATGAGATAAATGTACTTGTATTTACTGATTCAAGGCACAATTTTTTTATGGATTTGCCATACCCAGTAGAGAGATTACAAACAATGGCCAAGAAGGCCCAATTTATAGAATTTGGAAGATGAAAGAGAGAAGAGAAGTTGAAAAGTCACAAGGACATGTGTCCATCTAAGAGAATCTATTAAAATTTGATGTTGAATATAGGTGGGGTGAGATATGCCATGTCATAGAGTTAAACCTATCCAAAACAAGTCATAAGGATGGTGAAAAGTGGCACAAAACCTATAATTTGGCATACAAAATTGCCTTCATGATTTTCCTTCCAAAAATACCTTTATCCTTATATATGGTTAGGTCTAATGGTTGGTCTGAGAAAAAGGGGTTATAAACAAGTCCCCAAATTCACTGGATCGATCCCTAACCATCCCTATTCTTATGGACATGAAAAATCATTCTTAGTTGTATCAAAATGGCTATTTTCCATGCACCTTCTCCACTTGGCATTCAAAACTCCTCAATAATTTAAATTTATCAATGCCCAAAAGAGCATGAAACTTTTCAAAGGCTCCCATATCACTATTTTTAATAAAAATCCTTTAAAAGGCTTCCCTAATTGCTTTTCACCATTTTTCACAAGTGTTCTCTAGCTCGCTCACTAGATTGGTTGAAAGTGAGGAAGTTTTTGTGGCACTTAAATGATGAGTCATGAGATGATTTGAATTTTTGGAGTTACCTCAAGTGTAAATATTTATCCCAAATTTTGTTTCATCTCCTAACTCCTCATGTAGCTTCCACACCACTCAAAATGGTGAAAATAAACCCTATTTTCCTATGATCCATACAATTACATACAATAAAATCATAGGTTTAGAAACTTGAGAATGTCTTATAAAACTTTCCTTTTATACAACAGGTCTCATTTTTTCATCTTGGTGCCTTACAAACTCAATTTTCCAAAATAGGTTACTATGAGGGTTTTGCAAGGGTTTTGAGTGACCTGGACTCTTAACATTTGTTCATAAATGTCAAACATTTAAACCCTAGTAAAATTATATATGTTGCCTATTGAGAACCCCTTCTAACTTATTCAAATGTCTTAGGGTCCCATGCAAGAATCCATGAGATATATGAGTGATGGAAGTTGACCTTTGAGTTACTTTCATGCTTCTTGTGAGGGTTTCAGTATGTCTAGAAGTGGAGATGAATTCCTGTGGAGTTTCCTTTCCAAATAAAATTTTCCTCACCTCTTTTTTTTTACCTACCAACATTTTCAAATCATTTGGAAATATCACCAAGATCTGAAAATGGAAGTTACCCCTGTTTTAGAACAAGAGATATGCCTTGCCAACATGCATGTTTATACTTTGTGAACAAAAATATGATAATTTTCACCATAAATACATTAAAATAGTATTAACACATCATATTTACCCATTTAGGCATCATAAAAAACATTATAATTCTTGGAGAGAGTTAAAACTTGAAGTGTTATTCCATTTAGGTTGGGTTTGCATGTTTTCCTACTAGATTTTCCTAAAAACCTTCTTCTCCAGACCACCTCCTTGGAATTACAAACTTATATTCTTATTTCTAATGTTCTCCCATGTTTCCATCAACTATACCAACCTCACTAATTGATTATATTTACCTTTGATTCACTATCCAACTCCTTTTCCCAAAACTACCATTCTTGTGCATACATGGAGAGACCTACCTCTAAGATTTAAAAAAAGGGTATTATTTCTACTTGTATGAGAAAATTTAATATATAAGGAGATACAGAACGTCCTGATGATCACTTTTACCAAATGGTTTGGTTATATTCTTTGTCTAATGGGTCTAACCAACTCAATTTTGCCCAAAAAGGGGTTTAAAACCCTATTTTCTGCTTGTTTTTGCCAAAAACCCTTATAGATGCCACTTACATATCCAATCCATACTTATAAACTACTTGGTAATTTTATCAATACTCAATTAAAGCTATTTAATCTTTTCATACCTTTGAAAAACTTGTTTTCTATTGAAAATCACCACCTGCCCCTTAAAATCATGGTTTACTTGGCTGACTGTACAGATTGAGACAACATTCCATGGGTGAAAAAGGTCATTAGACATGTAAGAGTGTTATAATAATGGTATATATTTATTTTGATGTTAATGAAAAATTATTCACTATTTGAAATCTTCTCATTCTTGTTTCCATGCTTGGCACTAGGTCAAACCTTCACCCCTTCATTCTTGTCACTGCGTGCTAAGACTGAGACAACTTTCCTTTGAGCACATTAGGCTTTGGAGGATCACAAGAATGTAGGTTACAAGATTTAAATTATAAATTTAAGATAATTAAACCTACAATCACCTTTTCATAAGTCTCCTTCAGGTTCTACATATGCTCTCATGGTTTGATTGTGTTCCACTTTCTCATTTGGATTTTGACACCTACCTACATGCTTGTAGGTTTCCAAGGCAATATTTTATCCTAAAAAAGGTTGTGAAATATATATTTTATCCTCTTATCACTCCATTATCATCATGTTACCTTCTTAAATTATCTAATTGAGCTCCAATGACCTCATTAACCCTGATTGAGACCAAACTCAAAACCAGGCTGTAGGTGCATATTTTTCCTTGGATGTAGGTGTTCAAGGTGGGTTATTGAACCTTTAAGGTGAATAAAAACTTTAGCTACTTCCATAACCTATTATCGAATAATTTTACCTCATTTTCATGCTCCACTTGGGATCAAAAACCACTCTTACACCTAACTGAGACTCACTTCCAATGCCCATGGCTGTAGGTGGATAATCCAGGCTTGTAGGTTTCTATGAAGTCATTTGGAGCATGTTTAGGATTGTATATAACCTATTTCTATTGAATTTAGTTTCATGGTATTCATACTCACCATATTATCATCTTGAATTTATTAATACTATCTCTTCATGCAATCCTATTGAAACCTTGCCTTCACTACCTACCCTATCATGTGTACGAATAGGGGATAGGCCTAAGAGTTATTTACATTCAACATAAATATTTTTCATTGATTTGGTTCTAAATTTTGTTTATTGAGTTGTTTTGAAATTTTACCTCTTATAATAATAGGTCTAGGACTAGTCAAGTGCCTTGTAGGGCAAGTGCTCATTATGAATCCTATAGATATCACTATAAACTTTCAGTGATATCTTGGCAACTTAGAGGAGCTCAGTATCCACCTTCCACTTAGAATTTAGCTTCCAAATTTGGCATAGTTGAACTAGGTAAATAGGGATAAAAACCCAAAAAAATAAAAGTGGTGAAATCCTCCTCTATCATGTCTAAAATTAATCCACAAAAACCTCAGGACCACTGTTTTGAACACTTTGGGACTGAGAGCCCAAAAATGGAATGACCTCTCCTTGGAATGAGAAATGCTCATATTCCATCCTAAGACTTCATAGCATGATAATTATGACTCTTAGGGAATGTTAAGGCCCAAAATTGATTCCACCATGCACATCCAACTCTCTCTCATCCGTACACCCTCTTGAAGCAAGCCCAAACTGTTTGAAGGTGACAAGGCAGAAAACAAGGAAAAAATAGCAATTTGGTGTTAAAAGGATGCTAGTTGGACATCCCACAAGATTATTTCATGAAAAATATCTTCACACATGAATCGATAGAACATTATCACCACCATGAAGCTCCCTGGAAATTGGAAAACATAGTATCTAGACGCCCATAGTTGCAAACTTGGAAAACAAGAACCATTTGAGATCTCCTTAAAAAGCAATGAAAAGTGATGTTTTAGATGTTGAAAATATCATGGATAGATATTTATTACAGCCTAAAAACATCTTCCAAAGATCACATAAGTCCATGAAACCTTGAAAGTCATAAATAAATGCATAATAATACCCCTCTTGTATGCAATTCTATAAAACGTTAGATTGTTAGAAATGGTTAATAAATTAAGAGGAACTAAAACAAAAGTTACTATTATAAAATTAAATTTCACTCAGATTATAATCCACCTGTAGAATCACTCCTCCCAACTCTACTTGTACCTTCTATACCAAGTACTTGAAGTTGACCTTCATTTGCATGCTAAGAGGAAGATGAAGAAAAATGAGTTGTAGATGCATCTTATTGCATTATCCTTGAATTTAAAACATGGAAATGTCTATGGGGAGCTAAAGATACACCCCATACATGTTTTTAGCTGAATATCTGATCATGGGGGCCGTACAAGTGCCCAAAATCCCTTAAAAACAAGGAAAAACTCCCATTTTCTGATTGTAACTAACCTATGGATGCCATATAACTGATCCTAACCTGATTCTCTACTCTCCCACTTTTAAACTGATCTTGATGACAAATTTATCCTTTTAGAAGCCTTTATAAGTCTATTAATGAGCTAGAAAGTGGCCAAAATACCCCTTTTTGCACATGAAACTTAGGAAATGAAAAATTATGAATTGTAAACATATTGAAAAATTATAAATATCGTGATATAATATATATAAATAAAATGATCTTTATACCATGTTTGATCGAGGTTTTCCCAGATTGACCATGGTTGACTAGGCCAATTCAAGAAGACTGAACTTTAACCATGACTAGGACATGGCTAAGCAAGATATATAGGACAATATGAGACCCCATATGATGTATTTAAACCTTATTAAAAAGTTTAAAATGATATGGATGGACCTCATTTGACTAGAAATCAAATTTGGTCAACAATTTGGCAACTCCTAGGGGTAACATGCCTGCCTAAGTTAAGGACTAGTAGCCTTATCCTATCCATTGGGAAAGGGAGTTAGAATATGATTGGAAAAAACTAGGATCAGACCTTGAAGAGACAAATAGGACAATAATTATACCTCAAAACACACAAAGGGAAAGAGCAACACACACAAAGACTTAAAAAACAAATAAAATAAGGACACACTTGTGCTACTAAACACTTAGGGAAACAAGACACAAAATAGAAAAGAAACAAATATGTACATAGATATTGCTCATTCCTCCATTCCTAGATCAAAAGGGAAGAAACTTAGATCTCTTTCCTCACTAGATGAGTGAGGATGCCTAGCTTGCTTCTTTTTGGATGGGATATTAGATGACTCTTACCTTCTTTTTATTCTTTGTCTTTGTACATCATCCAATGGAGTCATCTCTCATAGATTTAAAAAATAGATAAGGTCCACTTGAACCTTAAATCAAGCCTCATATTGATGTCCTCCTGACTCTTCATGACAAATTGGCATACTTAGACATGGGAAAACTTGTTGTAAATCTATGTCTCCTTGAAGGATTCTATCATTCTTCTCCATTATCACAACTTTTTCAAATTCTTCAAGGACTGTTGTGTTAGGTCTATTAGGAAGTGTCTTTTATTCAAGACCTATTTTTATGGTGGTGGAGCTAGCTTCATATATGGATTTAGAAACAAACTCTAGATCACCTCCAAAACATTCAAGATCATCATAGATGACTCCATCATGATATGGAATTTCTTGGAGGTGATGTTCTTCAACATGTGATTTCTCTCCTTCATCATGATTTTGATTAACTTGAAATATATCCCTCTCATCCTCCTCATATTATTGAAACATTTTCAAGTAGGTTTGCCACATGTCCTCCTTTTAAGACACAACCTCTTGCTTGTCATGGCTTGGAGTGAGTTCCAAAGGACTTGTAGACCATCTGAGGCCTTCTCCTTCATATAATATGTCCTCAAACCTATGCCATAATTCCTCCTTAGTTTATTGATCTACATCATGAAATGCAAAAACAAGAGAGACCTCTCCCTCTTCTTCCATGGGATTCAAAAGGAACTCTTCCAAAAATTGTCCCTCAACTTTTCCTTCATCATTGCAAGCAAATTTATCCTCATTTTTAGTTAGAACCTCATCATCTTCTATCCAATCTAAAATTTGAATTTCATTTTCCCATTTGGTGGTGTCAACATCAGGAATATCAAAAATGGGGGGTTTAGCCAAAGGGGATTCCCAAGTAGCAAGACAATTCTCCACATTAGGAAGGAAACCTTGATTTGTTGGAGGAGATGGAAGGATGGAGTTAATGGTCTCTTGAAGAGGGGTGGGAGGGAATAGAGTGGCTTCAATATTCTCTTTTATACCAACTTATTTACTCAAATAAGATCCATTCCTCTCTTCTCAAGCTACTATCACTTTTTCCCATCTTGGAAATTGGGTTCAAGGATAATTTCATAGGATCGAGGTGCTAGTTAAAGAATGAACGATATGTGTAGGAAACTAGGAGCTTCTGGAAGTTTGGTGTATTTATTTTAAATTTAAATATTAGGTTTAGAGAGTTTACCTTCTATTGCCATGATGTACTGCCTCATGTCCTGATTGGCCAATTCAAACTCCCTTTCAAGATGAGCTTCAAAATTCAGCCTCTTCCTCTCAAAATCTTCTTCTAATAAGTGAACCTCCTCAACCATGATGTTTTATTTCTTTGGGATACTTTCTTAAATGGATCTATTATAATATAATCCATGTGAAGTACATGAGGGGTTTGGGGTATTGGGAAACATGGTTGGACCAGCATTTTGAAAGACTAAGGATGGAACACTTGAAGGTGAATGTGGGGAATTTTTATTTTTCCAAGATGGAATTTGTTCATGGACTCTCAATCTATCATCTAGATTAAATATCAGGCCACAAACATCAAGAATTTCATAGGTAATATTTGGCGAATTATCCCCATCTATAGGTATCCACTCCTTCTTGATTTGTTCTAAGGCATTCCTTACACTCTCAATACAAACACTAGGTATGATTTCACCACCACCATATGTAATATGAAGGTCTAGCATGTATTCTTTATAGCTAAGGAGAGTCTTTTTGAAAGTCTTAATTGTATGATTTAGATATGGACTAGGTGGAATATATGGAGTACAATATGGGGAAGATTGAGTGTAGGCAACATAAGGCTCATGACAAGGTTGAACAAGGACTTGTTCACAATTAGGAAGAAAAGGCAACATAGGGTAATTTTCACCCACTTGTGTACAGATAAAATTAACATCAAAGTAATCCATGACTTGTGAGAAGTATGTAAAAAAATAAAAAAAACTTTAATAAAGATACCTAAGATACTTTACTAGTGGATTCACACGTGGATTTGCCATTGGTGTTTAGAAAACTTGCCTCCAAAAGTTGATATCTTGAGAACACCAAAATTTCTCAAGGGATGGAATTCTTGTCCCATTGGGCATGCCAAAAACTATTGAAACATAGATGAACCCTATGAGAAGATATTTTATATGCCTCTAATCCAAGTGGAAAAATTAGGACATCTCACTTGTTGTGGGTGAGCAAACTTGTGCAATGAACCTCTAAATAAGGGCTAGCTCCCTTTGATGTATCATTAAAGAACATATCCCTAATACTAAAACTTTGTGGGATTGAAAAGAGTTAATAATATCATGAAATTAAGCCTAATATATGGAGGTGATATACCAAATGTTTTTCTCTTCTCATACCTTATATAAGCACTTGGAATGAAGAACAAGTTACATATACACTTCATTCAATCAACTCTCTCTTTCACATCAGTGTTTCAACATGGGGTCTTAGAGATGACATAGGATAGGAGGAACTAAATGATAAAAATTCTAAGATAATATACTGAGTATCCTACTAACTTACAACAACAACCTCACTCAACACTTCTTGTTGACCTACAAGAAAGATATCATAAAACACTATGTACTACTAGGAGTAACATGTGAAAGGAAAATAAACATCAGACTTCCATAAGAACAAAAACTATCATGTACACTTAGTGAATTATTTTAATGAGGTAAAAGTACTTGTGTTTATTTATTTAAGGCACAAATTTTGTAGGGGTTTTCCATACCCAACAGAGATATTATAAACAATGGCCAAGAAGGCCTAATTTATAGAACTTCAAAGAAGAAAGAGAGAAGAGAAGTTGAAAAGGAACAAGGACATGTGTCCATATAAGATAATTATTTAAAATTCATGTGGAAGAGAGTTGGGGTGAGTTATTCCATGTCATAGAGGTATACCTATCCAAAACAAGTCATAAGGATGGTGAAAAGTGGCACAAAACCTACAATTTGGCATAGGAAACAAAACAACCTCTATCCCTAATTATGGATAGGTCTGATGCTCGATTTGAAAAATAGGGGTTAGAAAAAAGTCCCCACATGCATTATATTTATCCCTAACCATCTCTTTTCTTATGGACATGTAAAATCATTCCTAACAATGTCAAAATGCCTCTTTTTCATGTACCTTCTCTACTTGGCATTCAAAACTATTGAAACCTACAAAATGATACATGAAAAAGAGGGTATGACACTTTTAAAAGGCTCCTATATCATCAGTTTCAATAAAAATCCTTTAAAAGGCTTCCATAATTTCGTTTCACCATTTTTCACAAGTGTTCACTAGGTCGCTCACTGGACTGGTTGAAAGTGAGGACCTAGTTAGGGAATTTAGGAGATGAATCATGATATAATGTGAAATTTTGGAGTTATCTCAAGTTTAAATCTTCCTCCCAAAGTTTGTTTCATATCCTAACTCTTCATGTACCTTGCACACCACTCAAAATGGTGAAAACAAACCCTATTTTCCTTTGATCCATACAATTTCACACAAAAAAACATATGTTCAAAAAACTAAGAATGTCTTATACAACTTTCCTTTTATATTACTAGCCTCATTATTTCATCTTGGTGCCTTACCAACTCAATTTTCCCAAATAGGTCACTATGAGGGTTTTGCAAGGGTTTTGAGTGACCTAGACTCTTAACCTTTGTTCATAAAGGTCAAAGGTTGAAACCCTATAAAAGTAACATCCATGGACTCTTGAAAAACCCCTCTAACTTATCCAAATGGATCAGGTTCCCATGTAAGCATCCGTGAGAGATATGAGTGATAGAAGCTGACCTTTAAATGGCTTTCATGCTTCTTGTGAGGGTTTCAATATGTCTTGAATTGGAGATGACTTCTTGTGGAGTTTACTTTCTCACCAAATTTTTTCTCACCTCTATTTCTAACCTAACAACATGTTCAAATCATTTGGAGATCTCACTAAGAGCCAACAATAGAAGTTACCCATGTTTTAAAACAAGAGCTATGCCTTGCCAATAGGCTTATTTGTACTTTGTGAACCAAAAGATGATAATTATCACCATAAATACATTCAAATAGTATGAATAGATCATATTTACCCCTGTAGGCATCATAAAAAACATTATAATTCATGGAGAGAGTTATAAATTGAAGTGGCATTCCATTTCAGTTGGGTTTGCATTTTTTCCTACTAGGTTTGCCCACAAACCTCCTTGTCCATACCACCTCCTTGGAATTCCAACCTTATACGCTGGTTTATACTATTATCCCATGTGTCTCCCAACTATACCAACCTCACCAATTGATTATATTGTCCTTTGGTTTACTATTCAACCCTTATTAAAAAAATTGCCATTCTTGTGCATGCATCGAGTGACCTACTTCTGAGACAAAATGGAGGGTATTAGGGCTTCTTGGATGAGAAAATATAATATCTAGATATATCCACAAGGTCTTGATGATCACTTGTACTAAATGGTTTGGTCAGACTCTTTGTCTAAGGGGTCTAACCAACTCAATTTGGCCCAAAAAGGGGTCTAAAACCCTATTTTCTACTTGTTTTTGCTTAAACCCCTTGTAGATGCCACTTATAGATCCCCTAAATACCTATCAACTACTTGTTAATGTTATGAATCCTTTATTAAAGCTGTTGAATCTTTGGAATCCTTTGAAAAACTTGTTTGTTATTGAAACTCACCACCTACCACTTGAAATCATGGTTCACTTGGCTAACTGTAAGGACTGAGACAACATTGCATGGGTGGAAAAGGTCATTAGACATGTAAGAGTATTTTAATCATGGTATAGCTTTCATTTGATGTTAATAGAACATTATTAACTATTTAAAATCTTCTCATTCTTGTTCCCATGCTTGGCACTAGGTCAAACCTTCACCCCTTCATTCTTGTCACTGCTTGCTAGGACTGAGGCAACCCTCCTTTGAGCACATTAGGCTTGGGAGGATCATGGTAATGTAGGTTATATGCTTTAATTGATACATTTAAGATAATTAAACCTCCAGTCACCTTGTCACAAGTCTCCTATAGTTTCCACATATGCTCTCATGGCTTGACTGTGTTCTACTTTCTCATTAGGTGTCAGGATCCTACTCCTTAAGATTATACTTGATTACCTTTGTATAAGCAACTAAACACAGAATTTAAGAAAAAGTAATATGTAACTAGAATTCAGAAATAGCACAGAATATGAGAGAAAATACAATCTTGTATTAACACTCTTTCAGAAGGAAATACAATGAAAAAATCACACTCTTCCCACACCTTTTGGGTGTACAGTAATTCTCCCTCAAAAGTTCTCTCTCTCTCAACCAATTACAACCACAACTCAAACATAGAGTTGTTCCCTCCAGTAAGTGACAATCAACTCAACCATTGTTGCCTACTTATAGTCCACCAAGTACTCAAAGTACTCCAAGTAGATCTCCCTGATCTTGCTCTTTGTTGTGTTGCAGATCTCCTTGATCTTGATACCCCATATATCTCCTTTAACCTTGCACACACACACCTGCAGATCAACTGACCTTACTTACCATGTAGATCTCCCTGATCTTGTACAACCTATAGATCAACTTGGTCTTGCACACTTGTAGACCCTCTAGATCTTACACACCTTGGAAGAACCATTGTCCTTGCCTTTATAAGTCCTTCTGATCCTTCACACTTTACAATACAGCTCCATGGGTCTCTTAAATAGATCCCATACAAAAAATAATTAGACTTCCTAATTACAATAATTAGAAATGCAGACTCAAGACTAAAATTAGTCTTTACATGCAAACAAATTGTCTGTCTAAAATTAGACCAATTTTGGACGCGCATGCAAACACACGCACACACAGGTTGCCGACGTCGGTTCCTGTCTGACCGATGTCAGCTGACCCCTAATCAATGTCGATTACTCTGCACACTAAATATGACCAATGCCAGTTGGCCTGACCGACGTCAATTGCTCTGCAACTCAGCAACCTCCTCTGTTTGCATCAGTGAAGCTTTTAGCTCCACAACCTAACAATCTCCCACTTGGAGATAAACAGCTACACCTGTACCTGTAGCTGTACCTATACATCATCTAATTTTTTTTCCTATCTTGTATCCCTCTTCAAGTTCAATCTTGAAGACCAACCACCACATATCCTATGGTGCTTCTCCTATCATCCAATTAACCTGCCATATACGAATCTACATACCCATGTAGAGAAGTGCCTGACCCTGCATAACATGAATCCCTACTGCTGGTCCCTCTCAGATACTTGAGAATCCACTGAACTGATTTCCAGTGTTCCTTTCCTGGATTGGCCATAAACTTGCTGAAAACTCCCACTGCTTGGGCAATATCAGGTCTAGAACTCATGTACTCAACCTCATCATGTGATTCAGGACACTGTTCTGTGAACTATCCAACCATAGGTGTGCTAACTGGTTCTGCATCCTACATATTGAACCTCTCCACTTCCTTATTCACATAATCCTCTGGAGACAAAATCAACTTGTGACTTTTCCTATCTCTAGAAATACTCATGCCAAGGATTTTCTTTGCTCCTCCTAAATCCTTCCTGGCACACCTCTGAGCAACTTTTACCTTTAGCTCAGCAAATCCCTGCATGTGTGACCCTGAAACAAGCATATACACTACATACAGTAATAGGATAATGTCGCGACCATTATCCAACATGGTAAAATAAACACAGTGATTACATTAACATTGACTAAAGCCATGTTTTGTCATAAACCTGTCAAACCTATACCACTATCCTGGAGCTTGCTCAAGACCATATAACCTGGCCTTCTATCTCACATGTCCATTCTCTCCTTTCTTTAACCTGGGAATCCATTCATCTTTTAGTGCTTTCATCCCAGCTGGCAACTCTACCAAATCTCCCATTTGGTTCTCTTCTAAAGACTTCATGCCATGCTCCCACTGTTTCCTAGATTCTACCTGCTTTGCCTCTTAAAAACTTCCTAGTTCTTTACCATCAGTGAGAAACAAGTAGTGTAAAGAAGGGGAATAATGAATTTGAGGCTTACTTACCCTTTCAGTCCTCCATATGGGCGTTTGAGACTCCTTGACAACTTGTTGTCTGCCCAAAATCTATTCTGACAGTGACCGATCTCGGTCACCTCTGGCCGACCTTGGTCTGCACTCAACTGATGTCGATTCCACCTGATCACCAATGCTGATTCCCTGACCGATGTTAGTGTCCACCTAGTCATCGACGTCGGTTCCCTGACCGACGTCAGTATCCACCTACCCGACACCACCGACTCTGGTCTGCACATGACCAACGTCGGTACCTTCTTGATCGACGTCAGTTCTCACCTGACCAACGTCAGTAACTGTGTTTTCCTGTGAGTGATGATTTTTAACCATGAGCTCACTTTGGATCATAACCTTGTCCAAACTGCCCTGCTCAGAATTATTCAGCCCCTTGAGCTGATCTCTGTCCATCATCTTCTCCTTGAAAACCAAGGATTTTCTGTTCTTGTCAAAAACATTAAAATACCTCTTTATGCAATAAACCCAATCCTTTCTTGTAACATCATTAGAAACATAACACTATGATCCTCCAATAGAAGTTCCCTGAGCTGGTATCCACACACCTATGTGAACAAGCTCCAACCTGTTCTTCTTCTTTGTTGACCCAGTTGTGAGAAACCTCACTTTCACCTATTTCCCAATCATATCATGCTTATAGAAATCTCGATCTATTCTTTTCAAATCTGAACTCTTACCATTTGACTTAAGAACATCCATTCCCTTCTCACTCATGTGACCAAGCCTAGAGAGCCACATCTTCGCATCTACATCTGAAGTAGATAAACCAGAAGGAGAATCAGTAATACAAGTAGATAGATAAAGAGTACCTACTTTCTTACCTATTGCTAAAACAAGTGCACCCTTGGAAACTTTCCAAGATTCCACTGTGAGAGTTATTGTGCATCCCTCATCACCCAACTTTCTTACAGAAATTGAATTCTGCTTTAGGACTGGGACATGCATGACCTCCGTCAACACCCATGTGTTGCCCGTCTGCAATTTCAGCTGCACTTTCCCTTTGCCATCAATTTGACAAGGCTTACCATCCCCTAAATAAAATTTTCCAAATTCTCCATGGACATAATCATGAAAAAATTCTCTATTTGGGGTTGCATGGAAAGAAGCACCAGAATCTAAAACCCATGATTCTACCTGACTATCCAAAGAAAATGTAAGAGCATCCTGTGCAACAATACCTGCAACATCTGCTTCTTCATGCTAATCTTCTTTCAACCAACAATCTTTCTTTGCATTTCCTTTCTTTCCATAATTCCAGTAGATTATACTGTCATACCTGGATCTGGATCCACTGCCTATCTTTGACCTTGATTTTCCCTTGCTCGACCTTCTCTCTTTGCTTTCCCCTGCTTTCAACACTTAAAGCATTACCTGATGATTCCCTTGTGCTTTTCCTATGAATTTCTTCATTCAAGATTACACTAACAACATCATCAACTTTTAAGATATTTGAAGCAGATGCAATATTACTTACTGCCATTACCAAGCTATGCCAGCTTTCTGGTAAAGAGCATAAGATTAAGAGAGCCTTAATTTCATCATCAAAAACTATTTTGACTAAATTTAACTGGTTTACCAAACCATGGAAATCACTAAGATGACTATATACTGATCCACCTTCTAGCATTTGCAAATTAAATAATTGCTTCATAAGAAATACCTTATTTGAAGCTGAGGGTCTTTCATATAAATTTGCCAAAGATTCCATTAACTCTACCATTGTCCTTGCCTGAGATAAGTTGAAAACCACAGAAGCTACCAAGGTCAGCCTTATAGCTCCTAGAGCCTTTCTGTCAAGAACCTTCCATTCTTCATCTTGCATACATATGGGCTTACTCCCACCCAACGGTAAGTACAGATCTTTCTGATACAGATAATCCTCTATCTGCATTCTCCATAATTGATAATTCTTGCCATTGAATATTTCCATTCTTAGTATACTTTCTTCTACAATTTCTTTACTCCCACTCAATTAGAAACCCCTGAGAGTGACCTGTAATCAACAAACACTAACACAATCTGATACCACCTGTTAGTGAACCAAGTTCTGATAAACCTGCTCTGATACCACTTTTCAAGATCCTACTCCTTAAGAGTATACTTGATTACCTTTGTATAAGCAACTAAAAATAGAATTTAACCAGAAGTAATCTGTAACTAGAATTCAGAAACATCACAGAATATGAGAAATAATACAATCTTGTATTAACAGTCTTCTAGAAGGAAATACAATGAAGAAATCAAAATCTTCCCACACCTCTTGGGCATACAGTAATTCTCCCTCAAGAGTTCTCTCTCTCAACCAATTACAACCACAACTCAAACACAAAGTTGTTCCCTCTAGTAAGTGACAATCAACTCAACCATTGTTGCCTACTTCCAGTGCACCAAGTACTCAAAGTACTCCAAGTAGATCTCCCCGATCTTGCTCTTTGTTGTGTTGCAGATCTCCTTGATCTTGCTACCCCACAGATCTCATTTGACCTTGCATACACACACCTGCAGATCAACTGACCTTACTTACCATGTAGATCTCCCTGATCTTGCACAACATGCAGATCAACCTGGTCTTGCACACTTGCAGACCCTCTAGATCTTACATGCACATTGGAAGAACCCTTATCCTTGCCTTTGCAAGTCCTTCTGATCCTTCACCTGAGGATCCCTTCTTTGATCCTTCAATACAGCCCCATGGGTCTCTTAAATAGATCCCATACAAACAATAATTAGACTTACTAATTATAATAATTAGAAACGTAGACTCAAGACTAAAATTAGTCTTTACATGCAAACAAGCTGTCCGTCTAAAATTAGACCAGTTTTGGACGTGCATGCAAATGCACGCACACACAGGTTGCCGACGTCAGTTCCTGTCTAACCGATGTCGGCCGACCCCTAACTGATGTCAGTTTCTCTGCACACTAAATATGACTGACGTCAGTTGGCCTGACCGACGTCAGTTTCTCTGCAACTCAGCAACCTCGTTTGTTTGCATTAGTGAAGCTTTTAGCTCCACAACCTAACATTAGGGCTGAGACACCTACTTACAGACCTGTAGGTTTCCAAGGCAAGATTTTAACCTCCAAAATTTTGTGAAATCTCTATTATATCCTCTTAGCACTCCATTATCATCATTTTACCTACTTACATTCACCAATTGAGCTCTAATGACCTCATCAACCCTGATTGAGACCAAACTCAAAACCAGGGTGTAGGTGCATATTTTGTCAGGATGCAAAACACCGGAAGCATACAATTGATTACCAACTTCAAGCAACTTTATATGCGGAAATAACCAGAATCAACAAGTAACTAGAATTCAGAATAACACAGCATATGAGAGACAATACACAACTTGTATTAACACTTTATACAGAAAAGAATACAATAAAGAAGATGCCACTTCTTCTCCACCACCTCTTCAGAGGCTCGCCACACCTCAAGTGAACAGTAATTCTTTTCCCCAAAGCTCTCTCTACTAGGTCCCAACACCCAACTCAAACACAGAGTTGGTGTTCACCTCCCGTGCTCCACGCACACCACAAGTGCTCCACGCACTCCACAAGTGCTCCACGCACTCCACAAGTACTCAAGGTACTTCAAGTAGATCTCCCATGAATCTGCAACAACCTGTAATTCAACAGACCATACTTATGGAAGGAACTCCCTTGCCTTCCTCTCTTGCTCTATCCGAGTACACCCCTGTACTCCAAGTAGATCCTGCCTGATACTGCTCCCTGTTGTGTTGCTGTCTATATGATCTTGCACACCTGCAAATCAAACACGGTTCTGCACACCTGTGAACCTTGACCTTGCACACACATACACCTGCAGATCAACGATCTTACTTACCATGTAGATCACTCTACACCCTGAAGAACCCTTGTCCTTGCTTCACCAAGTCCTTATGATTCTCCAACCAGTACCAAGCTTGGCACTGATAGGGAACTAGGAGGAACACCCTTACTCACTTCACACACAGAAGGAACAACTTTGCTCAACTCAAACTAGAACACTTTTCCAATACAACCATGAGTCTATTATACAGATCTCATCCAAACAATAATTAGACATCTAATTACAATAATTAGATCCGCAGCTATGAGTCTAAAATTAGCACTCATCATGCAAACACTTGGTTCGTTAGCTAACTACCCGTAATTAGCTCGCAGTCGAACCACACAGGTGACCGACGTCGGTCCCTGTCTGCTTGGAGGTGACCGACGTCGGCCGATATATGACCGACGTCGGTTGCTTCTCTCTGCTATCCTACCGACGTCCGCTGATCAGACCGACCCCAACTTCTCTGCAACTCAGCAACCTTCAGCAACCTCCTCTCCTGTTTGCATCAGTGAAGCTTTTAGCTCCACAACCTAACAATCTCCCACTTGGAGATAAATAGCTGCACTGTACCTGTACCTGTACCTCATCTAATCTGTTTCCTGGTTTGTATCCCTCTTCAAGCTCAATCCTGAAGACAACACACCACACACCCTGTGATGTACCTCCTGTCATCCGAGTACCCTGCCACATCCGAACCTACAAATCCATGTAGTGAAGTCCTGACCCTGCATAGCATGAATCCCTGCTGCCGGTCCCTCTCAAATACCTGAGAATCCACTTCCCCGAATTGGCTCCTAACTCTCTGATAGCTCCCACTGCATGGGAATACTTAGGTCTATACCAGACCTCATGTGATTTCAGACACTATACCTGTCTAGCCCTTAGTGTGCTCTGGCTCTGCATCCCGAACCTCGCCAACACCTGATTCACATCAGCTCCCACTCGAGACAAAATCAACCTGTGATCTCCATGCCTCCCATGTCAAAGAATTCCACTGCTCCAAACTCCTCATGACATGCCACTGAAACTAATCTTACCCTTAGCTCAACAAAACCCTGTATGTACAAACCTGCTATAGCAAAACATACCATCCACATACAGTAACAGAATGATGTCATGACCATCATCCTCCTGGTAAGACAAACCACAGTAGTTACCCTGACATTGACTGAAGCCGTGCTTCGTCCTCCACCTATCAAAACCTGTACCACTGTCCTGCAGCTCCTCAAGACCATATGACCTGGTCTTCCGTCTCACATATCCGTTCTCTCTATTCTTCTACTAAGGCATCCATTCGTCTCTATGCTTTCATCTAGCTGGCAAACCTACCAAAAACACCCGTCTGGTTCTGCATCATATACCTGCCATGCTCCCACCTGTTTCCTGGATCCTTCCTGCTCTATAATCAGCAACAAGTATGAAGAAGAGGAACACAAATTTGAGGGCCTACTTATGCCTTCAGTCCTCCATATGGGTGTTTGAGACTCCTTGACAGCATGCTGTCCACCTGAAATTCGTTACAGTGACTGACCTCATCCACCCCACAGTCTGCATTCGACCGATGTCGGTTCTCATGCGTCTGTCCCTGACTACCAACCTGTCAGCGCTGGTGTCCCTACTGCCGATGTCGGTCCTCCTGACCGACATCGGTCTTACATACTGTCGACGTCGGTTTCCTGACGGACGTCGGTCTTACTCTGCCCGACACTGTCAGCTTCGGTCTGCACATGACCGACATCGGCACCTGTCTGTTTGATGCTGGTTCCTCCTAACCGACATCGGTATCTGTGTTCGCCTGTGAGTGATGAATTTTTACCTGCGAGCTTCTTTGAATCAATCCCCATGTCCAAACTGCCCTGCTCAGATGTATCCAGCCTCATCCACTGAACTCTGTCCACCATCTCCCCCAAGAACACCAAGGCTTTCCAGTTCTTAAGCCTGTCAAATATATCTGTCTTCCGCTTAAGAACATGCATCTCCTTCTTGCTCATGTGACCAAGCCTACGAAGCCACGTCTCTGCAACAGAAGAAGAATCAGTAATATAAACAAGTAGATAAAGTATACCTGTTTTCTTACTACCAGCGAATTCAAGTGATACCGCTGTGAGATTTCTTGCGCATCTCTCATCACCCAATCTTTCTGAAGAAATTAGCCAAATCTCCAAACTTGGGACCTGCATGACCTTCATCAACACCTGTGTGTTGGCCGCCTGTAATTTCAGCTTCACTTCCCCTTTGCCAATCCTTTGGCAAGGCTCACCAGCTCCTCTACCTGGGGCTGCATGGAAAGAGGCAACCGAATCTTTTGTCCAAGATTCAACTTTATCCAAGAAACCTGCAAACACATCCTGTGCAATAACACCTGCAACATCTGTATCTTCAGTTTCTTCATGCTGATCTGCTACCGACCAACAATGTTCTTTTACCTGCTCTTTCTTTCCATAGGACCTTAAGTAACCATCTGTGCTTTTCAACTCCTCCATCCTTAGTTTACTTTGATCTGTCGTTGCTCTACTCCCACTCGATCAAAAACCCCTGAGAGTGCCCTATAACCAAACACAACCCTGCTTCCTGCAACCTGGCTCTGATACCACTTGTCAGGATGTGAAACACCGGAAGCATACAATTGATTACCAACTTCAAGCAACTTTATATGCGGAAATAACCAGAATCAACAAGTAACTAGAATTTAGAATAACACAGCATATGAGAGACAATACACAACTTGTATTAACACTTTATACAGAAAAGAATACAATAAAGAAGATGCCACTTCTTCTCCACCACCTCTTCTAAGGCTCGCCACACCTCAAGTGAACAGTAATTCTTTTCCCCAAAGCTCTCTCTACTAGGTCCCAACACCCAACTCAAACACAGAGTTGGTGTTCACCTCCCGTGCTCCACGCACAGCACAAGTGCTCCACGCACTCCACAAGTGCTCCACGCACTCCACAAGTACTCAAGGTACTTCAAGTAGATCTCCCATGAATCTGCAACAACCTGCAATTCAACAGACCATACTTATGGAAGGAACTCCCTTGCCTTCCTCTCTTGCTCTATCCGAGTACACCCTGTACTCCAAGTAGATCCTGCTTGATACTGCTCCCTGTTGTGTTGCTGTCTATATGATCTTGCACACCTGCAAATTAAACACGGTTCTGCACACCTATGAACCTTGACCTTGCACACACATACACCTGTAGATCAACGATCTTACTTACCATGTAGATCACTCTACACCCTGAAGAACCCTTGTCCTTGCTTCACCAAGTCCTTATGATTCTCCAACCAGTACCAAGCTTGGCACTGATAGGGAACTAGGAGGAACACCCTTACTCACTTCACACATAGAAGGAGCAAACTTTGCTCAACTCAAACTAGAACACTTTTCCAATACAACCATGAGTCTATTATATAGATCTCATCCAAACAATATTTAGACATCTAATTACAATAATTAGATCCGCAGCTATGAGTCTAAAATTAGCACTCATCATGCAAACACTTGGTTCGTTAGCTAACTGCCCGTAATTAGCTCGCAGTCGAACCACATAGGCGACCGACGTCGGTCCCTGTCTGCCTGGAGGTGACCGACGTCGGCCGATATATGACCGATGTCGATTGATTCTCTCTGCTATCTTGCCGACGTCGGCTGATCAGACCGACCCCAGCTTCTCTGCAACTCAGCAACCTTCAGCAACCTCCTCTCTTGTTTGCATCAGTGAAGCTTTTAGCTCCACAACCTAACATATTTTTCCTTGGTTTTAGGTGTTCAAGGTGGTTTTTTTAACCTTGAATGTGCATCCAAACATTAGTTACCTCCCTAACCTCCTGTCACATCATTTTACCTCATTTTCATGCTCTACTTGGGCTCAAAAACCACTCTTACTTGACTGAGACTCACTTCCTATGTCTCTAGTTTTAGGTGGATTATCAAGGCCTGTAGGTTTCTATGTAGTTATTTGGAGCATGGTTAGGAGTGTATATAACCTATTTAGATTGAATTTAGCTTCATGGTATTCATACTCACCATAGTATCATCTTGAAGTTCTTAATACTATCTCTTCATGCAATCCTATTGAAACCTTGCCTTCACTTCTTAGCCTGCCCTGTGCACGAATAGGGGATAGGCCTAAGAGTTCTTTCCATGCGACATAACTATTTTTCATGGCTTTGGTACTCAGTTTTGGTTGTTGAGTTGTTTTGAAATGTTCCCTCTTACAAGAATAGGTCTAGGATTAGTCAAGTGCCTTGTAGGGCAAGTGCTCATTATGAATCCTATAAATATCACTGTAAACTTTTGGTGATTTCTTGGTAACTTAGAGGAGGTTAAAATCCACCTTCCGCTTAGAATTTAACTCCCAAATTTTCCATAGTTGAACTAGTTAGATAGGGCTACAAAGCCAAAATAAGAAAAGTGGTGAAATTATCCTTTATCCTGTCTAACATTAATCCACAAAAACCTAAGGACCACTGTTTTGAATACTTGGGGACTGAGAGCCCAAAAATGGAATGACGTCTCCTTGGAATGAGAAATTCTCATATGCCATCCTAAGCCTTCATAGCATGATAATTATGACTCTTGGGGAATGTTAAGGCCAAAAATGGATTTCACCATGCACTCCCAAATCTCTCTCATTTGTACAACCTCTTGAAGCAAGCCCAAATTATCTGAAGGTGGCAAGGCAACAAACAAGGCAAAAACGGCAATTTGGCTTTGGAAGGATGCTAGTTGGAACCCCCTCAAGATGATTTCATAAAGAAGATCTTTACACATGAATATCAAGAACATTATCACCACCATTAAACTCCTTGCATGTTGGAAAACATATTACCTACACACCTACTTGAAATTGAAGTCTTGTCTTGCATTATCTTAAAAATGTACTCATATGAAAACTCTTGGAAAAATACATAAGTTCTTATCCAAACTAGGAATTTTGAAAGAAGATCCTCCATATGTTCAAATCCAATATGCTATAAGAGACTTCCATTTTAGTAAAACCAAGCTTTTTATTGGTCCATCTAATTAGAAAAGGTGACTATAAAATATCTTATGGGATAGGATCTGAATTTGTACTCAAGGAAGGTAAGATAGTGTTTTTGTCTTGAATTTATTTTTTTCCATAATTAATCGCAGAAATACATGGGAAGAACTATATATTGATGGTGTGATTCCAATTAGGAAAGACAATATGTTGATGGTGTGTATAGGCGACATAGTAATAACCCTTACAAATTATACTTGAGGAGTTATTAGGCATTCAAAAGACTCAATGTTAATATTCTAATTTTTAATGTTTTAGCTATTCTATTGTAATATCAAAAATAAAATTGATTGCTTAAATAGAAAAACATAAATCAAATAATAATATAAACTAATTTTGGTTGGTGGGAAATGTAATTCCAAATGTATGAAGTGCATGTCTCATACATAATGAAAAACACTCTTATTTATTTCTCGTAAAATATATTTTAAAAAAAAAATATTTATCTAATTATATTTTGTTTGATCAATCTTTTTATGTACAAATTAAATTTGATAATTGACTTTTCCATGAAATAATTTTTTTTATAAAAATTATCCATTCAATATTATCCTTCAAAAATTGACACAATTACCTTTAAAGAAAAAAATATCAAAAAAATTATATATATTCATAAATATTTTTGTAATCCATAATATTTTTTCATATTCCATCTAAACCATCTCGTTTCATTCCCTATAATGAAGTTAAAAAAATTCCAATATATTACAATTGAGAAACCAAAATACACTCATACGGTCGTCAAAGGAATTATATATTTGGCACTCTTTTGCCAACTTTGAAGATAATCCACAAATTTTATTTCCGGAAACCTTTGCCAGCTATGCATGGAACGTTCTGGACGGTACGCTCCACTGCGGCGGCTAAAAACATAAAATAAACATTTAACAATTTTAGAAACAGAAAAGTCATCGCTACGAAGCAACCGTCCCGCGTTTTGTACCCACCGTTTATTATTTCCTTCAACTTTTCTGGTCGTCGGACGGCTACTGCGGATCCTTCCTTTTTCCTTGTAATGTCCTTCAACCTTCTTTCTTGATCCTTATAAATACTCAATAGCCCTTATATCCTTTATCCATATTCTCAGTTGCTTTACCCATATTCAAGAACGGTGTCGGAAAAATATGAATCCACAAACAAAAACAAAAACTGAAGGCATGATAGATAAATTGATGGATACGGACCATCCCCTTCTTAAAGCCTTCACCTGTTAATTAATACAAAGATATTGTACAATTTGAATAGAACAGTTTTAAAACATATGATTCCACAAATAAAAATTATGACATGATATTAGTAATTGATATATAAAAGCCAGCTACTTTTTTAGCATCCTACTAGTAATTAACACAAAGATATTTCAAAATCTGAATAGAACATTGTTAAAAATTATGAATATGGAAAAAAAAAGAAAAGAAAAGAGAGACATGATATTGATAAATTGATATATAAAAATCAACTACATCATAATAAATTAGTCCCTCTTATCATAAAGTGTAGTAATGAACTAGATGTTACGAGAAAATAAGTCGAAGAAATATATGAGAATAGATTCAGATATTATTTTGATTGAAGGAGGAAACATTTAGATATTTCAGAGTAATTTTTTTATTTATTAGTCTCGATGTAATAATAAATCAACTATCTTCAACAAAGTGCAAAGGATTGAGGTATGTCTATTTTAATAAATTTACTTAGGACACAAAAATGACCTCAACCATTTTCAATATCTAGTGGGATTTGAACCTTTGTCAATGGTATGCCAGTGTATTTTTATTATTATCTACACCGTTGGAATACAACCGATTTGATTTTCCTTGTTTACGGCTCAAGAGTTGAGTAAATTATGAGAAATAACTCTTTGTTACATATACTCTTGACACATTTTTAATTCTCCTTGTTTACGGCTCACTTCTTGGACTGTAATGATGAATTCACATTGTAAATAAAATCAACTTTTTAATTATTAGGGAGGAATTTATCAAACATACTAATTTAAAAACTAGAAAATGAAAATGGCCATACTTATATTATTATTTTTTAAAATTGCATTATCCCAATACACATATGTACTTGTTGATTATTGATCCAAATTAAGTTTTATTAACATATTGTTGATTGTTGAATCACAATATACACTTAAACCAAAGCTATAAAAATAAACTTAAGACTTATGCATGAGTGTTGAAAGCTCTTGAATCCTTTAAAGTGCAATTTCAAAATCATGCACACTAAGTAGAGTAGGTTGCACAGAATTCATGGTTTTCAGTGTGTAACAAACACACATTAAATCAAAAAAAGCACTTTCAAAAGATATATATATATATGACATTGACACTTGACATGCATTTGGAGAAGGAGATTGCAAATTGCATGGGATCCATATAGGTTGGACAAGTATATGCCTTGAGTTTAATGGAATATGCCACTACGCGAGACATATAGAAGGATCCATAAATGAAAATTATAAGATGCACAAGGTGTTAGCTTGCTAAAATTATTATGTTGTTAGTCTATTATAAAGTTCGACAAACTATTTGTATTAGCATAAATTAGCATGGTTAGGTAGTGTTAGTACAAGAAGCTAAAACCAGCATGCGCCAAATCCCTCCATGCGCTAGTCACCGGTGAATAGTCATCACCAAACAATAGTCATCACCAAACAATAGTCATCGACATAAACCTAACCCACACTAACTTCACTCCCGACGATGGTCAACTAACCCCCGCAGTCACGGTAACCTACGTAGTCAAAGATGCGGTTAGCTGGGCGACAAACAAATGATCGACAGGAATATTAAATTTACCCTATTTCATTCTTGCACCCATTTACGAAGTGACCTGTACCCATTTCATTCTAGAGTATGTTGGTTCGAGATTACCCTTGTGCTATTTCTGTGCCCATTTTCGATAGCTAGTTCGAGATTAGCTAGTTCGTGAGTAGCTAGTTCGACATTACCTTCGTATTTTGTTGGTCATGAGTACTGCACCATTGCACTATTTGCTTTCACTATGATCTATTCATTACTGTAGCCTGTTTATTCCTCTCTTGCACTCATTTTTTTCCATTCTTTCAAAAATTTCCTCTAAATTCGTAGTGCATATGACTTTGCATATAAGAGTTTGCATTTATGTATAAAAATAACTTATTAATAAAGATAAAATATTGAGCGAGTTTAACCTTATATATAGTGGGCTTCCGACTAGGAGAAATAGGGCCCGAGAAATAGTAGGTATAGATAAATTGAAGATAGATGTCCTTTTCAAATATTTATTACAATCTTCCATGCTTTTCTTTACATTTTCATCTAAATAATTTGTGTAAAGGACATTTATGAAGCCACCGACGACCATGCTTATATAAAGTGTTTTCCTTTTTCTCCCATACTTATTCTTGCTTTCTATGTTTTGGATTTCATCTGTGTTAATAAGTTATGGATTCATTTTTTCGCATTTATAAAAAACTCTAGGATTTCTTTCATTATTAATGCCCAATTGCCCTTCTGTGATCACAAATATGAATGAATTTATCCTAAAAATGTTAGGGATTTGGTTTTATACAAGATCATATGCACCATTATCATATCTCATGTCTCTCTTCATCCTTGCTAACGAAAGCTTGATTATATGGACAGGGCTCAAAGGAGTAAAATTTCAATCCCTCTTCTTGAAAAATATTGAGTTTGAACCCATTGTAGCAGTTTGTAACTGCTTGGTTGACATCAAGACCAAGTCCATCTAGAGCCCTTAATGTGGATAGAAGCAATACAAATTTCTCAAATAAAACACCTAATTTTTTTTAAAAAATGACTACCAAGCTTTCTTGTCATAGATTCAGTTACTTCAAAACCTGAACTATGTAATCATACTGCGAATCATACTATCCATTGCTTTGTAGGGACTAGATAGCTTTATAAAAATATAAGGATTTATATTAGATAGCATTATAAAAATATAAGGATTTGTATTTATCCACCTATCGATTCAATAATAAATCAATCAAGCCTTTCTTGTCTACAATTTGGTATCATAGCTATGATGTAAAGCAATTTATTGGAAGCCTAAATCCCACTATGGCCAAGAAGCCTCAGACGCGTTGAGAGCCTTTCACCTGCCTGATTGAGCTGTGGAAGGATCGATGCACCAAGGCATTTAGAAGCAGTGATTTATTGATAGAAGCATGCCTGAGGTAATACTACACAACAGTTCATTGAAGTCGAATGAAGGATGAAGCCTAGAAGTGCAACATGGAAGACTCATTCACTCCTTCAAAGTCTTTTATTTGCCTAATCGACTCAGGTGGAAGCTGAGCGATGAAGGAAAAAGACAAGGGGAGAGCCAAACCTGAGTGAGGTCCACATCAGAATTCCTAGAAGAATATGAAGATGCTTGATAGAAGTCTAGAAGTGTAATAAGTCTGTAGTGAGCATCATAGTAGTAGCAACAAAGCTTGATTGATAGAAATCAGTTAAGAAGAAGTATAGCGTAGAAACTGGTCAATGCAACACATAACTGCCAGATCGATATTGTTGTGCTAAGAAGAGAGCAGAAGTGTGGAAGGTACACTTTTTTATAAATAATTTTGAAGCATACAAATACTGATTTAAATGTAAAATT
Organism: Torreya grandis; assembly: GCA_037957365.1. NCBI lineage: Eukaryota > Viridiplantae > Streptophyta > Pinopsida > Cupressales > Taxaceae > Torreya > Torreya grandis. Next base: position 345,965 of record JARHVA010001111.1, on the reverse strand, counting down.
TTTATAAAGTCATATATATGATGAAGATGTGAACAATTCTTAGATTCAAAGAATTATGGGACATCATCATTGGTGTGGTGATCCGTCCTACTAGAGTTGATGATTAAGTCAACTACGACAAGTCAAATGTAAAATCTTTGATGTTGATCACACTTAGTGTTACTGACAATGTTCAACCTCATATTCAAAATGCTTCGACATGAAAGGAGGCTTGGGACATTTTGTCCACCATATATAAGGTGATAAATCAGATGAATATACTCCATGTCTAGTCCAAGTTTTATAGTCTTAGTATGAAAGATGGTAAGAAAGTTGTTGAATTATTATGCCAGGTAGCATAACTATGATCATAATTAATTGTGCTTGGAGAAAATATTGGGGATAAGTTGTTGGTTCCGATCACAATGAGAGCTCTCCCTTTTCAATTTTGCACATTCATCATGACATTGAAAATCATAAAATAAATAGTGTCTTTCAAAAAACTAGTGAATCTACTTCAACAAGAAGAGTTCAAAGATAAAACCCTAATTTCCAAGCAATGTCATTCAAAATTCTCAAAGGGACCACCAAAACAATCATAACAACAACATAAATCTAAAAATGCAAAATGGTGGTTTCATATTTACCACACCAATACCTATTATACTTATAGCTATTCGTATAATACCTTGAGACAAGTCTCATCTAATCAAGAGGGCACATTGAGTAGAGATGATTCACATAAATCCAAAAGATGTCCTTGATGATGGAAGAAACATGGACATGTAGTGACACAACATCAATAGGATTATGAATCTAAAGAGGAAGTACTTGTAAAATTAGAATGCAATGACACACATAAGGATGTAGTTCTAGTCTCCCAAACCTTGTCACACATGAGCAAAGTTTGGTTGATCAACTCCAATGATAAAAAGCATACGACAGGATGCAAGGAAATGTTTGTTTACTTAACAACTCAACCCACTGGAGGTTGAGTTCTAATTTTAGATGGTAAGAATTATGTTGCATAAGGAATTAGCACTATCACCATTCCTCTTAGGACACAAACCTATTCTCTCACAAAGGTACTGTATGTCCCTGGCTTAATAACAAATCTATTATCTGTAAGTCAGCATTTAAATCATAAGGTTAAGGTAGAGTTCATGATCAATAGTGACACAAAATGTTGTCTCCTCTCATGAGATGATCAAGTTATTGTTAGAGCTTTCTTGAAGGATTGATTATTTGCCTTAGATATGTTGAGGTATGTTCCTATTGTTGGTGTTATGGAAATGATGTTGTCATTGATGTCAAAGGTTTGTGAGTGTCATTGATGTCTCAGAGATGTTTTTATGATGTTGCATGGTGACTTTTCATATTGACTTAAGCATGTTTTAATAGTCTTTGAGTTTTGTATGAGGTCTTGGCACAATACTATGGTGTGACAAGCTCATGAGCATGTTGAGAGTAGTGTTATCTTCAGAGAATATTTATTGAAGAATGTTCTTGGTTGATATCACTGAGATTTATCTTGTTTAAGTTCAAATCTTTGAGTACTAGGTGCCTTGAGAAGTGTAGTCTAGCCCTCTAAGAATGTGTATGCATGAAGCACAATGAATCTTGGTATAGACATGAGACAGTGTATAAAGTTATGTAAGCATAAGAATAAGTCAAATAAATCATAAGAAGAGTTCCAAGGTCAATTTTGAGGCTTAGTCCTTACATGAAGAGACTTAGCGAGAAGGCATAGGCTTGGTAGCATGTTGAGGTGAGCAGTTTGAGGCTTGTGAGAAGAAGACTAGTAGTGTGTGAGCATGGTATGATTTTATATGACATTAGTATGAGGTGTTGAGTTAAGTGAAAGATGTGTCAAGGTATGTTCAAGGACTAAGTGTGGCTTACAGGGATAGGCTTAGTGTGCAAATAGACCTAGTGTAGCCTAATGAGGGGTCAAATTCAGTTTCTAAGGTAGTAGAGCTCATGTGAAATTTTTCAAAAGTGTGATAAGTTGATTCAAGTGTGTTGGTAAATTTTGAGGTCTTGATTTGAAGAGGAAAGCATGAAATATGTTTTTGAGGTTTTTTTGTGTGCACAAAATGAAGGGTTCTCAACCCAAGAAGGACTTTCATGTTCTCTTTGACACATTCAACCTTTGCATGATATCCTATTAATTTCATGAAAGTTGGGGAAGGATCCTAGCTCAAAATTTTAAGTATTGGTTTCTAAATTAAGGGCCCGAGCTTTATGAATGATCGTTAAGGCTGTAAGGTGGTCTTAACCCTCTGTAAAACCCTAACAATAACTTGATATGGAAGATATTGATAGGAATGGCTCAAAATGAATTTGATGGCCTAGTTTAATCAATGGATTATGTAGAGGACACTTCTAGGTACCTCTAGATGACATTGGTATATTAGATGAGTGATTGGACCCTATAGGAAAAGCCATGTTTCCTAGAAATTTTCTATAACAATTAGAGTTAACCAAGTCAAAGTTGATAATTGGATGGAGGTTGAAGATCAATGCCTATATCTTATGCCCATGGTGCTTTTTTAGCATATTAAAAAATTCAAATATGCTAACTAGTCATGGAAGTTGACCTATTACTAAAAAGCCTAGTGAGGTAGACAATGAGAAAAACCAAGCAGGAGTGGGAATGAGATTAGGGATGTGTTTCCATGGATTAGGAATGGATCCAATTGAACTTGGTTATTTTTCAAGACATGTAACACATATCCCTATTGGATATAAGATTTGAAGATGTGTGTGTATGATAGAAAGTTGTTATCAAACTGACTTGTCTAACATAGTGAGTTCTATATACAGTGAAGCCATGAGATTGGTATTTAAGACCAATAATACTATTTTATCCTATAATATATTCATTTTAAGTTAATATTAGGATGATGAAGGATCATTAAAACCCAATGCAAGTTCATGATATTGATTCTATAGGTGTTCTAAGTCATTGCTTTTATGACTATGTTTTGAAGTCTTTGATAGTTTTGAGTAGTATTCTTAGGGTGTCTAAGGTTATTATGAGTGCACTTAGAGTCATGAAATTTTATTATACAAATGTTGATGTTCAAATGATCATGACTAAGTTTTAAATCTAGTTGGCAGTTTTGAGTGATCATGTTGCAAGAATGAGTTAGAGGCTTTAAGCCCTATGTTGTAGTGTTTCAAGAACATGGTGATGACTATGAGGTCATGGAGATTCTAACCATGTTATTTAATTGCATTATTGTTTGATAAAATTGGTTGTGTGTTTTAGTTTTGGTTGGCAAAATTTCAAAATTTCTAGAAGGCTTAATTATGATTAGGCCTAATAGTGTTGTTTAAGGAATGAAATGAGCTAAATAGTGTTGGGGACCTAAGGTGAGCTTATAAATGGTCTAATTGAAGTGTGTGTGAATTTTATTATCCATTTATAAAGATTCAATATGTTCTAATGTGGTCAAGGTAAAATGTATACTTTGAGAAGCCCTGATTGCATTAGGTCTCTATTAGGCCTCATGGTGGTTTTGGTCCTTATGAGTTGTGACCAGCCCATGTATTGGTTTTTTCTCCTATGAAACATGTTTTTATATCTATTCCAAGGGTGATATAATTATGGATAGGTTTTTTTCCAACCAAGGTATGTGAAATCAAGAGTCTAGTATAAGAAGAAGGTCTAATAGGCCTAATGTGAGTAGTTAATAAAATGGAGGGGATGAATGAATGAAATAAAGGTTTGAAAACTAGGTATACATTCTTAATACCATCAAAGAGGTGTGTTAAATATGTGATGAATTTACAAAAATGTTTTTATAGATGATGAGCAAGGTCACATGACCTAAATATTTCAAGAAGAGGGCTAGTTGAGCGAATAGGCCTAATATGTTGTTTGAGAGATATATAAGAGTGTGAAGAGAAAAATATGGTGATAATCATCAATTGAGTGAGAAACATGTGTCCAAATGTGATCAAAGGTTAAATGTGGCTGAGTTGGTACCAAGTCACCTAGGGGTTGGCACCTTCTTGCAAGTTGGTGTTTGTTAAAAGCCTATTTGAGTAGGTGATCTTTGTGGGGTTGGTGCCTCACTAAATCTTAATTCATTGCATATATTACTTTAATCTAAGTTTTTGTTCAATAGGTTTTATCCCCCATGAGTATTTTCCACATATATCTTGTGTTCATATATTGTAGGCTTATGTGAATACTTATTTATGCATTAGTTGATGTTTGTATTTGAGTGAATGCTTCATGACTGATAAGTGAAATTAAATGATAATTTTAAGGGCACTAATTGACCCCACCTCTCATTATATTATATTACAACAATTGGTATCAAATTATTTCCTTTGAATCAATCTTAATACCCTAAAAGAGATCCTAAGCAAGCGAAGATGGCTAATCAAGCACAAGGTGGTTTCTCTACAACTAAGGATCCATTGTTAAATGGATATAATTATGATTTTTGGAGTGTCAAGATGAGAAAATATTTGATGTCTCAAGGTGATGATGTTTTGAAATCAATTTTGGATAGATATATTGCACCCTTTATTCCCCCTATAGATGCAATATATATGAAAGCTAGTGACAACAATTCAAATGTAATGAATTGTATTCTGTGTGCCCTATTAGAGGTAAAGCTTGTGAAGGTGATGCACTATGTGTCTACCAAATATATTTAGGAAAAGTTCAAGACTATCCATGAGGGATACTCCAAGGTCAAGCTGGATAAATATCAACACCATAAAAGGCAGTTTGAAAGACTAAGGATGAATGAAGATGAGACAACTGTAGCCTGCCTATTGAGGGTTGATTAAGTGGTCAAAATTTTAAGAGGAATAGGTGAATAAGTGAAAGAGTATACTATTGTTCAAAAAAATTGAGATATCTAACTCCTAATTCTGATTCTAAAGTGACTGTTGTTGGAGAGATGTAATATCTAGACAATATTTAGACAAGCTTCAGATCTAGACAAGCTATGGAAGGATGGATAAGTGAAGGAAGACCTATAAAGAAGGAAGATGCATTCAAGGAAGAAAAAAAATCAAAGGAGAATAATACAAAAGGTAAAAATTCAAATAAAATTATCTTTCTGATATTGATGATGATGAATTGATCGCTTGTTTGCTAGAAAGTTGAAAATTGGTTCAGGTAAATACAAGGGTAAGTTTCCCTTCAAGTGCTTTAATTATGGATAAATTAGACACTTTGCTAACATGTGCACTCATAATCATAAGACAAAGGATGATGAAGATCATGATGAAGGTCATGATGATGACAATAAGTCCTATAGGTATGATAAGAGCAAGAAACATTTTATAAAGTATGATGACAAGAAGAAGTCTTTCAAGACCAAAAGAAGCTTTTACACCAAGGAAGATTGTATCTCATCTGATGAGAGTGAGAGAAGTGATTCTGAGAGTGACCATGAAGGTGTAGGTCCTGATGTCAATGAATTTATCTTTATGGCTAAGGAATGAAGCTATTCAAATCAAGAAGAGTCCATGTGTTTTGGAGGTAATGTTAGTTATTTAGATGAAGAAGAAGATGGGGTGGAAATTGAGGTTGAGTTGATGAATTCTCTAGAAGAAGTGAAGATGGTAAAGAAAAAGAATAAGGTGATGAGGTATCTTGTCAAATAATATGAGGAGGAAATTAGTTTGTTTTAAGAGAGATTGAGTAACAACTCCAAGGAACAAGAAGAAATAGTCAAACATGTGAAGACTAAAATGGAAAGGCAAAAGAAGAAGAATGTGACAGGTATATAACTGAAGTGGATTCCTTGAGAGATAAGTTGGATCAGGCATAAAGTAAGGTGAATTCCTTTTTGAAGTTTGAAAATATTACTAATCATTTAGATAACATTTTGAGTATTCAAAAGACTACTTATGACAAAATAGCTCTTGATTTCAATGGAGACCAAAAGAAGAATACTAATGTGATCAAGGAGAATCAAAACTTAAAGGTGTATGGTTAATCAAGGAGTGATGTTGATGGCAAAATTAAGACTAATACTATCATGAAACCTAATGCTATAAGGTATGATAATCCTTTCAATGGTTATTGTTATTCATGTAACCAATTTGCTCATAGAGAACTACATTATAGAATACCCTCCAAGAATGAATATGCATAGAACTATGAGGAGAATCATCAATCAAGGGATATGAATGGGGTTTTTTGTTACATTTATCATGAAATACGACACATTACAAGATAATTTACCAATAAAGAAAGAGGAAATCATCAGTCAAGAGGTATGGGTTATGGTTTATTTCTATCAAGAGGGATAGTGTGTTTCAATTATCAAAAGGTTGGTCATATTGCAAAGTTTTTTAAGCCTGGATTCTAAAGTTAAAAAAAGAATATTGAGGTGCCTAGAGTGGAATACAGAAGACAAGATAGTTAATGGAAACCAAAGGTATCTATGGTGAATGATGACCAGTCTACAAGTCCAAGTGGAATATTTTCCATGGTAGAGCATAGCTCAGATGTAAAGGAGTGCCAATAATTCTCCCTATTAGCTCAACATGTGTATGATGGATTCAAGTTAAATAAACCAAGTTAGAATGTTGTTTAAATAGAGACTGAATAAGTCAAGCCAAAGAGGCTATTCAAACCTAAGAGAATTATGAAGATAGTTTAGTATATTGAGGACATGGACATCTAGGAAAATCCTAAGTTTATGTTTTTCTAGTACCCTATAAAATAGGTGACTCCATTAGGATTCATGGAGGAACTCAGCTAGTAATCAGAAGCATAAAGGATTCTTGGTCTAAGGGGGAGATTTTCAATTGGTTTATGAGTTCAAAAAGAAGCCTTGTGGTGAGAAGTGTTTCCTATTTGTTTGGAGTTGCTTTATCAAAAGGAATTTCCTTCTTAAGTTGTTTACTATTGATTGTTGTTCATATGTTGAGGTAAGCATGAGCTGAGGGGAGGATTTCTGTGTGTTGAGTTTTTGTCAAAGAGAGAATGATTTTACTTGGAGAGAAACAGTGTGTTTCTAGTTGTTTCAGGTCCAAGGATCAAATAATTACCAAGAGATGAACCTTTGTCAGTAATTTCAAAGGAGGAGAAATTTTAATTTTGGGAGAAAGGTCAGTCTGAGAAGATCCAACTTGGGGAGATGAGAATTATCAGCGTTGTTTGAGTGTTTGAAATCAATGATAAAGGGGGAGAGTGTTGAGGTATGTTATAATTGTTGGTGTTGTGGCACATATGTCAAAGGCTTTATAGTGTCATTAATGTCCTATAGATGTTCTCATGGTGTTGCATGGTCAGTGTTCATGATGACTTGAGCATGGTTTAATAGTCTTTGAGTTGTGTATGAGGTCTTGGCACAATGTTATGGTGTGAGAATATCATGAACCTATTTCGATTAGTTTTGTCTTTAGAGAATCCTAATTGAACAATTTTCTTAGTTGATATCATTGAGATTTAGCTTGTTTGAGTTCAAGTCTTTGAGTACTAGGTGTTTTGAGAAGCCTAGTCTAGCCTTGTGAGAAAGTGTATGCATGAAGCATAGTGAAACTTGGTGAATTGTGTCAGTATAGGAGTGGGAGAGTGCATAAATTTATGTCATAATTATAATTATGGAAATATTTCTTCATAAGAGTTATAATTTTAGTTTTGAGGCTTAGTCATTGCATAAAGAGACCTAGTGAGAAGGCATAGGCTTGGTAGCATGTTAAGGTGAGTAGTCTGAGGCTTGTGATAATAATATTGGAAATTTTTGAGCATGGTATAAGGTTTTATGACATTAATATGAGGTGAATAAAGTATTTAAAGTGGTTTTAAGGTGTTTTCAAGGTCTAAGTGTGGCTTCAATGTATAGGCCTAGTGTGTAAAGAGACCTAGTGTTGCCTAATGAGTGGTCAAGTTTAGTTTCCAAGATGGTAGAGATCATATGAGATTTGATATAGATGTCATAGGATATTTCAAGTGTGTTTTTAAATTTTGAGGTCTTGAGTTGAATAAGAAAACATGAAATATGGTTTTGAGGTTTCTTGTGTGCACAAAATGAAGGGTTCTCAACCTGAGAATTGCATTCATGTGCTCGTTGGAATGTTAAACCTTTTCATGAGATCATAATAAGATTATGGAATTTATATAAGGATCCTATATCAAGTTTCCAATAATTGTTTTCTATATTAAGGGCACAAGATTTATGAATGATCGTTAAGACTATAAGGTGGTCTTAACCCTCTCTAAAACCCTAACAATGACTTGTTATGGAGGATCTTGAAAAAAATGGATCATAATGAAATATATGACCTATTTTTATAATTATAGTATCTCTATGAATCTCTCAATTACCTTTAGGGGGAATTGGTCTATCATGTGGTTGAGTGAACCCTACAGGAAAAGCCATGTTTCTAAAAAATTTACTATAGTAGGCATACTTAATCGATTCAAGGTTGATAAGTGGATGGAGGATGAATATTGAAACTTATATATTATTATCATGGTTTTTTTTGAGTAGGTTATATATTTAAAATATGATAAACTAGTCATGGAAATTGAACTATTTCTAGAAAACCCAGTGAAGGGGACAGTGAGAAAAACCAGGCAGAAGTGAGAATGAGATTAGGGATGTGCTAACATGGATTAGAAATAGATAAAATTGAATTGGGTTATTTTTTAATACATTTAACCCATATACCTATTGGATATAATTTTTTTAGATGTGTGTGTATGACATAAAGTTGTTCTCAAACTGAATTGTCTAACATAGTGAGGTTTATGTACATTTAAGCCATGAATTTGGTCTTAAAGACTAATATTACTATTTGAGACTATAATTCATTTATTTTAATTTGATATAATGATGATAAAGGATAATATAAACCCATTTTATGTTCATGGTAGTTATTCTATAGGTGTTTTTAGTCATTATTTTTATGACTATGTTTTGAAGTCTTTAACAGTTCTAAGTAGTCTTCTACCAGAGATGAGTTTGAGGTGAATTGCTTAGAGTTGAATAGTATAATACACATGAATATGTTATAAGGGTATATTAGGTTCTTATTATTTCATTTATAATCATTAAATTTTATATTTTAATTTTTTATGGTTAAATGATCATGACTAAGTTTTGAAGCTAGTTGGTAGTTTTGAGTGGTCATGTTGCAAGAGTGAGTTACAGGATTTAAGAAATATGTTGTAGTATTTAAAGAAAATAATGATGATTATAAAGTCATGTATATTATATCTATGTGATTTAATTGTATGTTTATTTAAAAAAATTGGTTGTGTGCTTCAATTTTGGTTGGAAGACTTTCTGGCAATAAGAAGGCCTAATTATGAGTAGGCTTAATGGTGTGGTTCAAGGAGTGAAATGAGATACATATTGTTGGGGAAATAAGATTAGATTATAATGGGTCTAATTTAAATGTGTGAAAATTGTTTCATGCATTTTTTAAGACTCAAGATGTTTTAAGTTGGTGAAGGTGAAATGTAGGCTTTGAGAAGGCCTATTTGCATTAGGTCTCTATTAGACCTAATGATAGTTTTGGTCCTTATGAGTGGTGGCTGACCTATGTATTGGTTTTTTATAATATAAAATATATTTTTTAATTTATTCCAAGGGTGATCCAAATATGGATATGTTTATGTCAAACCAAGGTATGTGAAATCAAGAGTCAAGTAGAAGAAGGTTAGGTATAAGAAGAAGGTCTAATATGTCTAATAGGTAAGAGTCAAGCACGTATTAGATCAGAAAAAATGTAAGGTGATGTCCTTTATGAAGTTTTAAAAGATTATTAATGATATAGACAACATTTTGAGTATTCATAATACTGCTAATGACAAAATAGATCTTGGTTTCAATGGAGACCAAAAGAAGAATACTAACGTGATCAAGGAGAATCAGACCTTAAAGGTCAATGGTCAATCAAGGAATGATGGTGTTGGTAGAATGAAGACTAATCCTCTCAGCTATCCTAATGTTATAAGGTATGCCAATCCTTGCAATGGTTATTGTTATTCGTGTAAGCAATTTGATCATAGATCAAGGCATTGTAGAAGACCCTCCAAGAATGAATATGCATAGAACTATCAGGAGAATCATCAATCAAAAGATATGAATGAGGTTATTTGTTATTGTTGTCATGATATAGGACACATTACAAGATACTATAATAGTAAATAAATAGGAAATCATCAATCAAGAGGTATGGGTAATGGTGTGTTTCTATCAAGAGGGATAGTGTGTTTCAATTGTCAAATTATTGGTCATATTGTAAAGTTTTTTAAGCATGGATTCTCAAATCAAAATAATAATTTTGAGTCCCCTAGAGTGAAATAAAGAAGAAAAGACAATGGATGGAAACATAATGTAAATAAAGTGAATGATGACCAACCTATAAGTTCAAGTGGACTATTTCTCATGGTGGAGCATAGTTAAGATGTAAAAGAGTGCCAATAATTATCCCTACTAACTCAGGTTATGGATGAAGGAGTCAACACAAATATACCAAATCAAAATGTTTTTCAAATGGAGATTAAATAGGTCAAGCCAAAGAGGATATTCAAGCCTAAGAGGATCATGAAAAAAGTTCAGTCTAGTGAGGACATGGAGATCCAAGAATCTCTTTAGTTTATTTTATTTTAGTATCCTATAAAATATGTAACTCCATTAGGCTTCATGGAGGCACTCAACTAGTAAGCAAAGGCATGAAGTATGCTTGGTCATAGGGGGAACATTTTTGTTTCTTCATGAGTTCAAAAATAATCCTTATGTTGAGAAGTGGTTCCTATTGGTTTAGAGATGCTTTATCAAAAAGGGATTTCCTTCTTCATTTGTTGATAGTTTAGTGTTGTTCATATTTTGAGGTATGCATGAGCTTAAGGGGAGAATTTTTATGTGTTGAGTTTTTGTCAGAGAGAGAATGATCTTGTTTGGAGAGAAAAGTTGTGTTTCCAATTGTTCTAGGTCCGTACATCAGATAGTTTTCAAGAGATGACCCCTTGTCATTAATTTCAAAGGGGGATAAAATTATAGTTTTGGAGAAAGGTCTATTAGAAGAAGATCTAGCATGGGGAGATGACAATGATCAACTTTGTTTAAGTGTTTTCCGTCAATGACAAAGGGGGGGATTATTGATTTTTATTCCTGTTATTGGTGTTGTGTCATTGATGTTATGATTGATATCAAAGGTTTATGATTTTCATTAATGTCCCATATATTTTATTATGATGTTGCATGGTGAGTGTTCATGATGACTTGATCATGGTTTAGTAGTCTTTGATTTTTGTATGAGGTCTTGACACAATGTTGTAGTGTGACACACTCATGAGACTATTGAGAGTAGTTTTTTGTTCAAATACCACTGATTGAAGAATTTTATTGGTTAATATAATTGAGAGTTATCTTGTTTGAGTTCAAGTCTTTGAGTACTAGGTGTCTTGAGAAGCCTAGTGTAGTTCTGTGAGAAGGTGTATGCACGAAGCATAGTAAGGCTCAATGGATTGTGTCAGTATAGGCATGAGAGAGTATAAAAAGATGTGTAAGCATGATAATGAGGCAAAGAAGCCTTAATAAGATTTACAAGTCAACTTTGAGGTTTAGTCATTGCATAAAGAGACCTAGTGAGAAGGCATAGGATTGGTATCATGTTGAGTTGAGCAATTTGAGGATTTTGAAAAGAAGATTGGAGGTGTGTGATAATGGTATGAGGTTGATAACATGGTTATGAGGTTTTTATAGAAATTTAAGAGGTTTGATGGTGTGTTAATGTCTAAGTGTAGCTTATAGGTATAGGCCTAGTGTGAAAAGAGACATGTTGTGGCCTAAGTAGGGTTTAAGTTTAGTTTCCAAGGTTCTAGAGATAATGTGATATTTTTGAGAGGTGTGATAGGTTATTTCAATTATTTTGATAAATTTTGAGGCCCTATATTAATTAATAAATCATGAAATTTAATTTTCAGGTTCCTTGTGTGACATAATGAAGGGTTCTCAACCTAAGAATGATGTTTATGTGCTTTTTGGCACGTGCAACCTTTACATGAGATCATAATAAGTTCATGGTAGTTTTAGAAGGATCCTAGATCAATTTTTTAGGATTTAGTTTCTATATTAAGGTCCCAATATTTATGAATGATTGTTAAGACTATAAGGTGGTCTTAACCCTCCCTAAAACCATGACAATGACCCGATATGGAATATCCTGATAGAAATGGCTCGAAATGAATTGGATGATCAATTTTGATTATTGGAGCATGTATAAGACTCTCCCAGGTGCCTAGAGGTGGCATTGGTATATCATATGAGTGGGTGGACCCTATTGGAAAGTCCATATTTCATATAAATTTACAATAGCAGGTAGAGTTGACAGAGTCAAAGTTTATAAGTGGATGGAGGTTGAAGCTTGAGACCTATATATTATGCCATGGTGGTTTCTAATCAGGTTATAAACTTAAAATATGATAAACTAGTAATGAAAATTGACCTCTCGTTAAAAAAACTAGTGAGGTAGACAGTGAGAAAAACCAAGCAGAAGTGGGAATGAGATTAGGGATGTGTTGCCATGGATTAGGAATGGATACAATTGCACTAGGTTGTTGTTCAAGACATGTAACACATACATATTGGATACAATATTTGGATATGTTTATTTATGAAAAAAATTATTTTCAAATTGACTTGTCTAGCATAGTGAGGTATGTGTACAATGAAGCCATGAGATTGCTTTGTAAGACCAATATTTATATCTGAGCCTATAATCTATTTATTAAGTTGATCTGAGGATGCTAGAGGATCATATACAAATATTCATGGTTAAATGAGCATGACTAAGTTTTTAAATGTGCATTAAGATTCATTAAATGTTCCTATACAAATATTTATGGTCAAATGAGCATGACTAAGTTTTGAAGCTAGTTTGTAGTTCTTAGTGGTCATGTTGCAAGATTGAGTTAGAGACTTTAAGTCCAGTGTTTCAATTTTTCAAGCACATGGTGATGAATCTAAGGTCATGGAGATTCTATCCATGTGATTTAATGGTATGATTGTTAGATTAGATTAATTTTGAGCTTCAATTTTGGTTGGTATACTTTATGGCAGCAAGATGTCCTAATTATGATTAGGCCTAATGGTGTGGTTCAAAGAGTGAAATGAGATAAATAGTGTTGGGCACCAAAGGTGAGCTTGTCAGGGGTCTAATTGAAGTGTGTGATGTTTTTCATATATTTTTGGATACTTTATATGTTCCAAGGTGCTCAAGGTGAAATGTATGCTTTGAGAAGGCCTAATTACATTAGGCCTCTATTAGACCTAATGGTGGTTTTGGTACTTATGATTGGTGGATGACCTGTGTAGTGGATGTTTCTCCTATGGAACATGTTTGTTGATATATTCCAAGGGTGATCTAAGTATGGAAAGGTTTATGTCTTACCAAGGTAAATGAAATAAATATTCAAGTATAATAAGAAGGTCTAATAGGCCTAATTTGAGTAGTAAATAAAATGGAGGGGATGAACGAATGAAATATAAGCTTGGAAACTAGGTAGAGGGTTTTGAGACCATTAGAGAGGTGTGTTATATATGTCATGAAGTTATTATTGACAAAATTTGACATTGTAGGTCAAATTTGGATCCATATAAGTAAAAAATTGATCTTTAGATGTTTTAGGGGTCTAATATTTTGTCATAGGGTATGTTATGGTCTATTTGGTGTATTTTAATGCCATTTTAGCCTTGATCATGTTATAATTAGTTTATGTGTCATTTTGAGTTAATTAGTAGCAATTTAGGGGTCATAAATGTAAGTGTCATGGTTTTCAATGTTTTTAAGTGTCATAGATCTCCTTCAAACATCCAAGAATTTAGATTCCCTATCAATAATTTTAGTCCCACCTGAATCTTGTAGGTTATCTAACTGAAAATCAAGAAATCAATTGAAAAAAAGAAGAGTTTAGACCTTTTGCAACCATAAGGGATTATGACACATGGGATAATGTTTTTATATGACTCTTCATCTTCCTCATACTCATATCAGTTCTTGATATGCTTTGAAAGTGATAAGAAAGGTCTAAAACTATTCTGCTCCTTCTTTGCCCTTTTAGACACACAAAACTAGTAAGCACGTTTGTGCTTGCTACGGATGGTTGGAGAAATTACATGTCAAAATACCTTGGGAGGTGAAGTTATGCTTGGAGAAATTAATTTCCATAATAATACTTCAAAATATTGGTCAATTTTTATTTATGAATCATCTCTAACAAGTTGACTATGTTTTCCTGCTCACTATTTCCTACATCCTATAGGTTTTACTTTGGTTTGGAGAAGTTTCTACAATCCAATTACTGAGTTTGATTCCATATTATGTTAAATATATCCTCTCATGATTTCAATTATTATTTTCATGTTTGGTAAAGCTTTCATGTGCTAACTAGTTCATTTTTCAAGTTGATCTTTCGGGTGGAATGGTAGTCAAGTTCACTACTTGCAGAAGGTTAAATTATTTTCAAGGGATTCATATGATTATAATATGGTGTTTTAAAAAAATTAATTCTATAATTACTACCTCATTTACATGTTTCATCTCATACCTCCATTATTTGATCAAACATTTAGTCCATTATCATACTAATTTAGCTTTTTGCCCACTTTTACTTACAGTCATGGTGAATCACATGTATGGGGCCTATCTAGCATGGTCATAGAGGGGTGATGAAGGTTATAAATCCTTGTTATATCTTTTATCAACATGAATTAATTATTTGACCGTTCAAATGGTTAATATAATTTTGCATCAATCATATACAACACTTTCACATAGTCTCTTGCCATTAACATACACCTATAGGTACATCATAAGGACCAATCATGTTGGAAGGGAGAATTTGAGCTAAGAAAGGTCCTTGATAATTAAAAGAGTATATTAATAATATTTTAGATAGGTCTAATATTAATTTAATATCTATATCTCATGATTACTTCCTAGACTTACGTATACTACTTGCATAGTGGAATGTCCACCTATAGGTGGTGTTAACAGAGAGCTAAAGAGCCATATAGAAAGGTGGAAGCATGATATGGAATCATTTTTGAGGTCCCAATGTGTTTTAGGGATAAAAAAGGTTATTTGGAGGGATATATTGGTATACAAGATGGGAGATCATCTTTTAATAGGAAATGACTGTATTCAGGGACTTTTCCCCTACAATAGGAAAACATAGCACCCCACCATTTGGTTGATAGCATACAATAGGGTTACAAGGATTCTTGATGTATCTATATGATTATGTATTGTATTATCCACATAGGAGAAGGAATATACAAATTTTGTAGGGTAGATGATCAATGAAATTTGTTTTTGGGAGACCCAAAGTTGTGCTTTTATGTACTAAACAAAATTAGTATCACCTATAGGTTTAAACCACAAAGAGACCCTTCATCCAAGGTTACAATTCTAAAACAGAATTTCATGATCAAATGGTTCTTGTAAATGAAAGTAGTATTAAAAATATAAAATATCATCAAAATAGGGTGATATTTTGTGTTTTGAGATTTGATGCACACCTACAAGTGCCTCTTGCCTGAGATGTTGATATATAGTGCTACCGATTCATAGTATGAGCTTGGGGATGGAAACACATTTGAATGTTGAGTAATATTATTGAGTTGATAGGCCATTTTATTCCAATAAAAATTAAAATTGAGTTGGATAACAAGGTATTTTTACATAGTAAGTATATCTATAGGCATATCTTGGCTTAAAAAGACCACCTAAAACTGGTTGCAAAGTCTCACAGTCCATAGTGTGATGTTAAGTATGGAGAACTAAAAACATAGGGAAACTTTTTATATCACATTGTTTCCTAAGACCTTATATGGTCCCTATGGATTAAATGATATATTTTTCAAGGATAAAGTCACCTACATGATCCTATTTGCCTGAACATAGTTGATTGTGTTTGATTGGGATAAACAATGAACAAGTTTGGGGATTGTGAGTGTGGGAAGTGCATAAGAATGAGAAAAATAGGCTAAAAACAATGTCAAAATATATTATGAGATTATAAAAATTCCTATAGACACTTAATTTAATCTTGAATCATGTGGGACCACCTATAGGAAAGAGGAATACAGTCATAGTCATATGACCCCAATCTAGGCCAATAATGTTAGGGTGTGAACAAAATAAAGTTTGAAAGGAGAATAATAAAAAATGTGTTTAAAGGACATTAAATTATGTATTAAATACAAATATATCCTCATAATATGGTAATAAATGGATTAGGGTTTCTAGTCAAGTAATATACAGTTTATACTCCAAACCCTGCACATAGGTTGCCTATTCACAGTCTATCTTGGATTTTGAAAAAGTTGAACGGTCAAATGATATGATCAAAGGTTTAAATTTTGTGTATAAGTTATATAAAACTTTTATAAATATCTCCACCACTTGGTTTGTCTTGTAAAATATGGGAAGTGACCTCTATTTTTTCTTAAACAAATAACACTCCCTTTGTGCATAAAACTTAAATATTTGGAGAAGAATGGTGAAAAGGTGGGACCATAAGCTATAGGGATATTTAAATAAGGTTTAGGAATTTTAAACATACCTAATCCAATATTATGAATCAAGCACATAAGGGATAATATCAACAAAGTGTCTAAGACCAAAATGGTTATAGTCAGGCTTATTAGGTAGGGTTTTGGCCTAAAGCCCAAATGGTAGACCAATGTCACTTAAAACTTTAGGAGTGGACTAAAATGGATAAATAAATGTTTATGGGATCATTAAAAAGGTGTTAAATATCTTGGTATGCATAGAAACCATAAGGAGATCCACTTTTGTCTTAGAACCATATCATGGCCAATGCAAAGTGGAGAAACAAGCTCGATAAGAGAAGTTTAGAAGCTCATATCTACTTGAATGATTTTAATGGAGACTAAAGGGGATAGTATTATTTGGATAATGCCCTAAAAAAACATACCCTTGGGAATGACCTGATGAAATAAATGAAGATGGTGAACTATCCAAGTGGGATTGAATGACCATGAATGTATATGGAGGATGTAGATTAATCTCAAAATACCCTTTCAATCCAATTGAGGCATTAATTATCTATATGGACAAGGTACATAATTTATTTCTTTGATTATTTTGTGTATTATATAGGTTGTTGGAGGTTTCAAGAGATGAAATCAACTTTGAGAGGAAGATTTAGACATAATAAAAATACCCATGTCAATTTAATTATTTATAAAAACACCTAAGTGCCTCAACTAGAGATCTCATCTCAACAAGTCAAAACTAGAAAAATGAGAAAGATAGTGAGAAGTGTGAGAAATTCAAGTGGAAGTCTATTTAAGTTATACCTAAGAAGTCTAAGGCCATGTAGGGTCTTTCCAAGTGCCATAAAATCCATTGTATGTATTTTAATGAGAAACTAAACCCATTTTGGAAGCCAAGTGTGCAAGGTGTGTGAAAGAGGAGATTCTTTGACTACAGGTAGTGATGGCTCACTTTCAGAGGAATCCAAGTGATTAGGAATGCAACCAATGAATGAAGAATCATTTTACCTATACCTTGTTAGTTTTGGGATGTTCCGGTAGGGGTGAAAGATGAAGGCAATTTTTTGAGACAACAAAAAGGAATTTCATGCCATATTTCAAGAGTTTCATTCCTTGGATTGAAACTTGTGCTTCCTAAATTTTCATGATCAATTTCAAAATCTCTTCTCATGTACATGTAACTACTTCTCTCAACTTGAAACTTGTCCTTATGACCTTTGGACTTCTTTCTTCTCTTATTTCTCTAGAGTTCTATAAGAACTAGCTATTTTGGATATAAATATGCTCCACCTAATTATGGAAAATACTTGCTTATTTGCATACCAAGGATCAATAAAGACTACTAATGTTTACCTCTTTTATGCCTTTTCATAGTGTGTTCACTTAAATGATTGATCTTTCTTCATGATGACCATTTTTTTCTTAGCATCATTGTCTCATTCTCTCACATATTTGTAGCTTAAAAGCTTTTTCTTGCAAGTCATGTGAAGTGTTATATAAAGTTTCAAGGTTGAGTGAGTTACCCTATTCAAATATTTCCATTCTAGGCCTCTTGTCTAGTCCTCCTAGCCTAAACATTCATCACAACCTCATAATGAAATACTGATGTGAGAAGATTCAGATTAGAGAAGTGTATGCTTAGTTAGTCTCTTGGTCTCCTACATGAAATGTAGTTTGTTGGTAGTCATAAATAATTTTTGTGGATCAAATCCTTTAGGATAGTTTACTTTTAGTTTGATCTCCCTTTTCCTTACAACCATAGATGTAATAGTGATCCAAAAGTGGTACACTAAGTTAAGCTAGCCCTATCTAGAGATTCACCTCATTATTAGGCTACCCATAGCCTATAGGTTTTGCATTGTGCCACTTGGATGAGGAGAGATGAGACATTTCCTTAAAGGGTATAAAACCAAGTGACAACAGTTTTTGACACACCTGATGGGAATCATTATACAAGAAGTTGAAATATTTTTAGTTTTGTCTTTCAACACATCAACCTTTAGAGGCATCTATCCAAGAATCAATGGCAACTCCAAAGTTACATCAGCTAGTCAAGTATACCATGTTTTCCTTTTGAATATTATTGGTAATTTTTCTTTGTGGTCTTGCTTCCTAATGAAGTTTCATGGCTATTTTTGGTGTTGAGTATTGTTTTACACAAACTAGTGAGGTATCTAAAACTTATGGCAATCCCTATCATCCTTTGTATGATTTTTAACAGCCTTGTCATGATATTTACTAGCTCCAATATGAATTTTATCAACCTTTTCATGAGTTTTATTAGTCCTATAACCAACTTTCTCAATACATTACTCCTTCTAATCAACATAATTACTTCTCTAATCAGTCCATTTTAACTTTCAAGAAAAATCTCTTGGGCTATGAGAGGTACATGATAAATACTGACACACAAAGGAGAAATGGTCTAGATATTCCTAGTAATATCATTCATAATGTGAAATGTGCATTAGATCTAGTTAAAAGAGAGTGGACACTTATTGAGAGAGTAAATTGGCAAAGGCTCACAAGTGAGATGTTAGATGTGAGTGGCCTAGTTACATCCTTATAAGATACACTAATAATTCATGACGACTATATTTACCACGTCTATCAACCCTCATATCCACCTCCCAAACATTTCTATCAGTTCTACTTGACCCCTACTCATGAGCCCAATCAAGTTTATCAAAGTTATATTTTTCCCAATCAGTTGAAAGAGAAAGTTGGAAAGATAAACCTTATTTTTGAAGCAAATCTTGATAGGAAGATGGATTTATCCAATAATAAAATGAATCAGTCCATCTAATTATCAAATTAAGTGGAATATAAGACCTCATTTCCCTCTCTCATTACATCCCCACCTAAAGAAGAGACTTCTAGGTTTGAAATCCCAAGTTGGAGACAATGTGGAGAATCCAAGCCTAAGGAGATCCCAAGTTTCTTGAACACTTCACCCACTCCTCAAATTTCATCACTATCTCAAGAAGAGACTCCTAATATTAACATCCTAAACTAGAATAAGGTAGTGGAATCATGGGAAATGAAAGGGGTTAAAGGTCTTGATAAAGACTGTGAAGTTAAGAAAGAGATTGATCCTATGCAATCCCCTCCTACCCTTCCTCAAGAGACCTCTTTTTTAAATATCATCCCTCATATAATCCTTATCCTCATGAATGTGCCTATAAACATAAAAATATACTTTTCCAAGAAAACCTAGACAAGTAAATTGAAGAGTTAGAGTCAAGAGTGAAATTGTTGAATCAAGGTGTGATGGAAGGTTTAGAGCCAAAAGAAGATCATATGATTGAACACACCCCATATAACCTTCCTCAAGAGATTGATCAAGTTATATCAAATTTAAAAGAAGTGATTGTCAAATGGAAGGAATAAAATAAATCTATTTTAGCCCAAGGTCTGCCCACCCTTCCTCAAGAACTCCCAAAATGATACCCTATAATTCATTCTCAATATGACGTTGAGTTCTATATTCCACCTCCACCAACTATTTCATATTTTCCTCAACCTATCACACTTTTCCTTGATGAACCTATGGTGTTGGAACCTAAAGAGGAACATTTGATTGATAAGAATTATGAACTCTTTCTTGAAGAAAATGTAGCTCCTCGCTAACCTCATTGGACTAAGTCACCTAATTAAAAGATGCCTAGTCTTGGCATCACCAAGAAGGATAAGGAAATTGAATATATTTCATCCCTTGAGAATCAAAATCAGATTATAGTAGTTGATATACAACCTAAGAGTCCTCAAGAGTTTTTAAATTCTGAAGAAGAAATTAGTCCTTGTGTTGAGTCTTCTTGTTGTGTTAATAATTAAGAATGCCTTCCTTGTGTCAAATAATTTTTTTTTGTATGAAGTAATTTTAGATTATAAATAAGAGGATGAAAGAGATTCTCTTGTTTTTCCCCTTAATGATGTTAATCAAAGAGAAAATAAGGACTTGTGGTAACAGTTTGTAGGTATTTTCAATGAGTTTGAGTCTCGTAAGGGGTCTACAAATTTCTTAGAGATGACTAAAAGTGATGGCAAGAAAGATGATTTTTTTTATAACATCATAGATGAACTAGATAAAATTTCACCTCAGCCCTCAAAAGTAAAAAAAAGCTTATATTGGCCTCAATATTCCAGGGAACAAGAAATTACTCCACTTGAAATCATGCCTACAAAGAATATGTAAGTTGATCATGAAATGAAGAGTGGGAAATAGTATGAGGTATGTTTAAAAATTCAAGAGGAATACATTTACATTGGAGACCTATTTAAATATGATCTACTTGAGATCAGATCAAGTAAAGCGACAAGGAATAGGTCTGATCTACCAAGAATCCAATCTAAAGAGCAGCATACTTGGCACTATGATTCATCTTATAAAGATGAAGATTAGAGGAACTTTCCTTTTGATCCTGGAAAGGAAGTGTGTTTAATTTTTAGTTGTACATAGTTGTTTTTTTCTATTTTTCCTACATGCTTTGAGTACACGTGTGTGTCTTGTTAGTGTGTTTGCTTTGATTTTATGTGTCCTTCATTTTGTGTGGTTGAGGTTATTAGTTATCTTGTCTTGGTCAAAGCCTTGTTTCAAGTGTTAGGTCTTCTTGTTTGTCTCAGACTTCAGCTGACTCCCTTATCCCATGGATAGAATAGGGCTATCGAAATTTAGCATAGCAGGCATGCTTCTAGTATGAGTCATCATTTTGTTGACTAAATTTGACCTTGTGTGTCAAATTTAGACCCCTATAGGTAAAAAATTGATCTTTAGATGTTTTATGGGTCTAATATTTTTCATAGGGTATGCTATGGTCTATTTGGTGTTTTTAATGCCAATTTAGCATTTATCATGGTCTAATTAGTTTGTATCATTTTGAGTCCTTTAGTAGCCACTTAGGGGTAATAAATGAAAGTGGCATGGTTTTCAAGGTTTAAAAGTGTATTATATTTCATTCAAACATCCAAAAAGTCATATTATCTATTAGGAATGTTAGTTCCATCTGAGTCTTGCAGGTTATCTAATTGAAAATCAAGAAATCAACTAAAAAAGGAATAATTTGGCACTTTCACATCCCATAAGGTAGTGTGACACATGGTATAAGGTTTTTAGATGAATTTTAATTTTACTCATACTCATCTCAGTGCTTGAAATGCTATAGAAGTGCAAAAAAAATTCCAAAACCATTCTGCTCCTTCTTCACCCTTCTAGACACACAAAACTAGTCACAAGGTTTGTGTTTGGTACTACCAATTAGAAAAATTCTAGGTTAAATTACCCTTGGGAGGTTAAATAACACTTATATAAATTAATTTCCATAAAAATAGTTTTAATATTGGTCAAATGTGCTTTATGAATCATCCTTAACAAGTTGACTATGTTTTTTTGCCCACTATTTCTTGCATCCTATAAGTTTTGCTTTGATTTGGAGAAGTCCATACAATCCAAATATTTATATTGATTACATATTATGTTTAATGTCTCCTCTCATTATTTAAGTGCTTATTTTAATGTTTGGAAAATATCTCATAGGCTAATTAGTTTAGTGTGCAAGTTGATGTACTAGGTGGAATAGTAGTCAAGTTCACTAGTTGTAAAAGGTTTTATTATCTAAAAGGGATTCATATTAATATAATATGGTGCTTTTTAAGTTTAAATTCCATAATGATAACCTACCTTCCATTTTTGGTCTCATAACTCAATGCTTTGATCAAACATTCAGTCTATTGCCATACTCAGTCAGCTATTTGCCCACTTTTTCTTACAGTCATGGTGAAACATGTGTATGGTGCCTATCTATCATGTCTATAGAGGGGTGATGAAGGTTAAAAATCCTTGGTATATATTATATAAACATGATGTAATTATTTTAAAATTAAAATTGTTAAGAGAATACTGTAGCAGTCATATACAACACTTTCACACAGTCTCCTACCATTAACATACAGTTACAAGTACATCATGAGGACCAATAATGTTGGAAGGGAGAATTTGAGCTGAGAAAGGTCCTTGATAATTAAAATGTTCTATTTATAATATTTTATATAGGTCTAGGAGTAAATTTAATATCTATATCTCATGCTCACTTCTTGAACTTACATATATTGCCTACATAGTGGAATTTTCACCTATAGGTGGTTTTAATAGAGAGCTAAAGAGCCATATAGAAAGGTTGAATCATGAGATGGATTCCTTATTGACATCCAAATATGTTTTAGAGATCATTTAATAATTATTTTTATGGATATATTGGTAGTCAAAATGGGAGATCAACTTCTAATAGGAAATGACTGTATTCCAGAACTTTTCCCCTAAAACAAGAAAACAAAGCACCCCTCCATTTCGCTGATAGGATACAATAGGGTTACAAGGACTTTTGATGCATATAGATGATTATATATTATATTATACACATAGGATAATAAATATAAAAAGTTTTGAGGTTATATTATTGTTTTAAATTGGTTTTTTGGAGACCCAAAGTTGTGATTTTATGCACTAAACATAGACAATATCACCTATAGGTTTGAACCTCAAAGAGACCCTTCATCCAAGGTTTCAGTTATAAAACATGATTTAATTATCAAATGGTTTTATTAAATTAAAGGAGTATCCATGATATATAATATCATCAAAATAGGGTAGCATTTTGTGTTTTGGGATCCCATGCACACCTGCAGGTGCCTCTTGCCTAAGTTGTTGATATACAGTGCTACCAATCCATAGTATGAGCTTGGGGATGGAAACCCATTTTCATGTTGACTTATATTATTGAGTTTATAGGCCATTTTATTCCAATAAACATCAAATTTTATTTGGATAACTAGGACTTTTGACTTAGTAAGTACATCTACAAGCATATCTTGGTCTAAAAAGACCACCTACAACTGGTTGCAAAGTCTTATAGTCCATAGTGTGATATTAAGTATGGATATATACAAACATAGGGACACTTGTTAGATTAAATTGTTTCATAAGACCTAATATTATATTTATGGTTTACATGATACATGTTTCAAGGATAAAATCACCTATAGGATCCTATTTATCCCAACACAGTTGATTGTGTTTGACTAGGACAATCAGTGAGCAAGTTTGGGGAATGTCACTATGGGAAGTGCATAAGGATGAGAAAAATAGGTTAAAAAAATGTAAAATGATATTATGAGATCATAAATAGGAATATAAACACTTAATTTCATCTTTAATCATGTGGGACCACCTACAGGAAAAAGGAATATAGTCATAATCATATGACCCCAATCTATGCCAATCAAGGTAGGGTTTGAACAAAACAAAGTTTGATAGAAGCCTAATGATAAATGTGTTTTAAATAAATATGAAATTATGGAACCCATACCATATATCATTATAATGTGGGAAAAAATGTATTAATGGCTCTAAACATGTAATATATAGTTTATACTCCCAACTCTACACACATGTTGCTTGTTCACGGTCTGTCTTGGGTTTTGTAGAAGTGGAAGGTCAATTATGTTACCAAAGGTTTAAATTTTGTGTATAAGGTATATAAAAAATTTATAAACCCATCTAATTTTTTTTTTGTCTAGTTAAATAGTGTAATTTCCCTCTATTTTGTCTCAGACAGAGAACACTCCCTTTGTGCATAAAACGTACATTTTTAGAGAAGAAAGGTAAAAAGGGTGGACCAGAAGATAAAGGGATATTTAAATAAGGTGTGGGAATTTTAAAAATACATACAAAAACATTATTAATCAATCACATAATGGATAATCATAACAAAGTGGCTTGGACCACAAGGGTTACCGTTAGGCTTATTAGGTAGGGTTTTGGCCTAAAGCCCAAATGGTAGACAAATGTCACTTAAAACTTTAGGAATGGATTTAAATGGATAAATAAATGTTTAATGGATCATAAAATATGTTTCAAATCTCTTTTTATGCATATAAATAACAAAGAGATCCACTTTTGGGTTCAAACCATATCATGGCCTATGCAAAGTGGAGAAACAAGCTCGATAAGAGAAGTTTGGAAGCTCATATCTACTTGAATGATTTTCATGGAGAATAAAAGGGATATTATGAGTTGGATAAGGTCCTAAAAATAATTTTGTGAAATTATTTTCCCAATCCAATGTTAAATATTCATGAACAATCCTTAAGGACAAAAAGGACCTAAACTCCTTGCAAACCCTTGGTAATGACCCAGTGAAGGAAATGAAGATGGTGAGTTATAAATATGGGATGTAATGACCATGAAATTATATGTATGTTTTATAGGAATATATAAATACCATATCCATCCAATTGGGGCATTTTTTATCTATAAAAATAGGGTAAACAATTACTTTCTTTGACTACTTTGTGCATTGTGCAGGTTTTAGGAGGTTCAAGAGATGAAATAAACTTTGGGGGAATATTGAGACTTAATATAACTATATATTTCCATTTCATTATTTAGAATAACTAAAAGTGCCTCAACTAGAGCTCTCATCTCAATGAGTTAGAACTAGCAAAGTAAGAAAGATAGTGAGAAAAGTGAGAAATTCAAGTGAAAGATATTAAGGTGTAACTAAGAAATATAAAGACATAGAGGATATTTACAAGTGTCATCCACTCCTTTTTATGTTTTTTCAAGATAAACTAAAGCCATTTTAAAAGCCAAGTGTGCAAGGTGTGTGAAAGAGAAGTTTCTTTAACTACATGTAGTGATGGATCACTTTTAGAGGAATCTAGGTGATTAGGAATGCAACTAATACATGGAAAAGCATGTATAAAAGACTTCCCTATTAGTATTATAATTAGACCTATCCCTATTTAGTTTTGGGATGTTACAATAGGGTCGAATGCTGAAGGTAGTTTTTTGAGCCAGTAAAGGGAACTTCATGCCACATTTCAAGAGTTTCATGCTTGGATTGACACTTATGCTTCCTAAATTTGCATGATCAGTTTAAAATTTTATTCTAAAGCACATGTAACTCCTTTTATCAGATTTACACTTCTCCTTGTGACCTTTGGACTTCTTTCTTCTCTTCTCTCTCTCAAGTTCTATAATAACTAGCCATTTTGCCTACTATAAATATGTTCCACCTGAGTATGGTGAAGCCCTGCTTATTTGCATACCATGGATCAATAAAGAATACTTATTTTTACCTCTTCTATGACTATTCATAGTGTGTTAAATTGAATGATTGATATTACTTAGTGATGACCATTGTTTCCTTAGCATTATTATCTGATTCTCTCACCTATTTGCATCGAAAAATATTCTTATTGAGAGTCACGTGAATTTTTATATGAAGTGTCAATGTTGAGTGAGTTAGCCTATTAAAATAGTGCCATTATAGGCATCTTGTCTAGTATTCATATCCTAAACATTCATCACAACATCATTTAAATATAGATGTGAGAAGATTCAGATTAAAGACGTGTATGCTTAGTTAGTCTCTTGGTCTCATGTGTGACATGTAGCTGGTTGGTAGTCATCAATAAATTTGGTGTATCACCTCATTTAGGATAGTTTATATTAATTTTTATTTCTATTTTACATGAAATCATAGGTGTACTAGTGATCCAAAAATGGAACATCAAGGAAGCTAGCCCTATCTAGAGATTCACCTCATTCTTAGTCTACCGACAACGTAGAGTTGTTTTAATCATGCCACTTAGATGAGGAGAGGTAAGCAATATCTTCAAATGGTGGAAATATAAGTGAAAAAAGTTATAATAGTGATTTTATAGATGATGAGCAAGGTCATATGACCAAAATATGTCAAGAAGAGGGTTAGTTGAGCGAAGAGGCCTAATAGACTATTTCAGAGAGATAAAATATTATGAAGAGCAAAAGAAGGTGATCAAAATTAGTTGAGTGAGAAATAGGTGTCCAAATGTGATAAGAGGTTCTAGGTTGTTGAGTTGGTGCTGATTCACTTAGGGGGTTGGTGTCTTCTTTCAAGTTGGTGCTTGATAAGAGCCTAGTTGAGTTGGTGCTTTACTAGTGAGGGGTTGGTACTCTTTGTGGGGTTGGTGCTTCACTAAATATTGATTCATTGATTATAGTACTATAGTCCAAGATATTTTTTAGTGCGTTTTATCCTCCATGAGTATTTCCCACATATCTCTTGTGTTCATATGTTGTATACTTATGTGGATGCTTGTTTATGCATTAGTTGATGTATGTGTTTGAATGAATGCTTCATGAATGATAAGTGAATTTGAATTATTGTTTTGAGGGAAATGATTCCCTCCCACCTTAATAGATACACTTTAAAAAATTTGTATCAGTGCAGGTCCTTGGAAGCAAGCCTAATAGCCTAAAGGAGATCCTAAGCAAGTGAAGATGGATAGTCAAGCACAAGTTGGTTTATATACAAGTAAGGATCTATTATTGAATGTATCTAATTATGATTTTTGGAGTGTTAGGATGAGAACAGATTTGATGTCTCAAGGTCATGATGTTTAGAAATCAATTTGGATTCATATATTGAACCCTCTATTCACCCTCTATCTATTTTTGACATGTTTTAGTGCTTATGATTTGATAAGATAGCTTGATCCATTGCATGCATAATTCCAAAGTTATATTCTAACATAAAATTTATTTTCTAATCTTAAATTTAGTATAATGGCTTGGTCTTAAGATATTAGAATCACACTCTATACAAATAGATTTTATTATAGAGATACTTGGAATATAAGGTTTATTTATGAAGTTTTCCATAGGCAATGTAAAATTTTCCATTAACATATAGTCATAATATCCATAGGAAATTGATGTTCATAGATTTTGGTGGTGCCCAGTATATAAGGGTGTGCATCTTCTATATTCAAATTGGTTTTATGTGTGTCTGGTCAGAATACATCTGAGCTTAACTTTGAAAGATATATTCATCACTTAGTTTTCTATTTCTCTTCTGGGTGGCAGGTTTCTCTCCCTTGATAAGTTAATTTTAAAGAATGTTTTGGTATTTGTTATATAAATAAGACATATTTCAACCCTTGAAACAAACTCAAGCATGTTTTGATTTATTGATTTCTATATTTTTTTGCAGATCTATGACATTTTCCAACTCCTTTGTCAAAACATTCAAGTTGTTCTTTTATTAATAGTCTAACTTAAGAGGACAAATTGTATATTCCATGTTCTTGAAGATAGTTCTAGATTATAGATTATTAATTGATATTAAATATAACTAGCTTTAGATTGTATCTATGAAGTTTTATATGGTCTGGACTTGTTAGATTAACTTGTCCAGACTAACTAAAAATCTAAGACAGTCATGTCATTGATTGAATGAATAAGTGTATTTTCACTTCATGGTTGTGTTTGGCAGTCCAATTCCATAGCATCCTTCAGACAAATAATAATTCTAAACTAACTTATTAGATTCATAACACTAATACTAGACAATAAACTTTTTTTCATTACTTGAAGCATGAGATAACTAAATTGTTTTAGTCTTTTATATTATTGATACCCCTTGATTTTGTAGCATGTAATTTAGGTTTTGGACATGTCCTAGTTAATCTTGCCTCCAAGTCCAATGTAGTATATCACTATAAATAGTTTCTAATAAATTTGTGGATTTTATACAAATGGTATGCTTCATGATCATTACTTTTACCACCAATTCTATCAGTATGTTACCTGTATTGACTTTTATCAAGATTCACCTATACCAATTTATCAAAATTGATACTACCCTGCAAGGACTTGGCACTTCATGCCCCTTAATTTTCATGTCATGGGTCTTCTATAACTCATGAATCTTTTCCCAGTTTTTGGTTGAGAATGTATTATGCTTGTTGTGGGATTTTAGTTTTTGCCTCTTTTTATCCAAAAATCTTCAATTGTTTCTTTGAACACACATCCATTTATGAGTTTCTCATCTTTCACCATGGCATTAAAGTATATATATTCTCAAATGATAAGTGTACTTTCACTTCATGGTTGTATTTATAAGTCCAATGTCAATGTTATAGTGTCTTTCAGACAATTAATAATTTTTAAATATCTTATTATCTTTAAAACACTAATACTAGACAATAAACTTTGTTTCATTACTTGAAGCATGAGATAACTAAATTATTTTAGTATTTTATATTATTGATACCCCTTGATTTTGTAGCATGTAATTTAGGTTTTGGACATGCCCTAATTAATTTTACCTTTAAGGCCAGTGAAGTATATCACTGTAACTAATTTCTAAGAAATTTAGAGATTTGTTGCCAATGACACGTTTCATGATCATTACTTTTAATACCAATTCCATTAGTATGTTACCTAGATTGACTTTTCTCAAGCCTCACCTATACCAATTTATCAAAATTGATACTGTGCTATAAGGATTTGGCACTTCATGCCCCTTATTTTTCATGTCATGGGTCTTCTATAACTCATGAATATTTTCCCACTGTTTGGTTGAGAATGGTTTATGCTTGTTGTGGTATTTTGTGTTTTTCCTCTTTTTATCCAAAAATCTTCAATTGTTTCTTTGAACACACATCCATTTATGACTTTCTCATCTTTAATCATGGCATTGAATTATATATATTCTCAAATGATTTCTTCTATTATGAATTATATTAACATTTGAAATATAATGTTTAATAAATAATTATCATAAAAATAATAATGACAAGTAAAGTCAATTTTCAAATTTAAGTAATGTCTTCCACCATTTTAAAAATGTATTCATACAAATATTTAAATAGAAAAACATACAAGTTCTTATCAAAACTAATAATTTGGAAGGAAGATTATCCATATATTCAAATATAATATGCCAATACTTCATGAAGAGACATCCATTTCAATAGAACCAAGATTTTTCTTGGTTTTTATACTTAGAAAAGGTGACTATAAAATATCTTCTAGGATAGGATCTGAATTCATACCCAATGAAGGTAAAATAGTGTTTTTGTAAGGGTTTATTTTTTCCGTAGTTGATGGTAGATGTACATGGGAAGAAATATATATTGATGGTATGATTCCAATTAGGAAAGACAATATGTTGATGTTGTTTATAGATGACATAGTAATAGCCCTTACGAGTTAGACTTGAGGTGTTACTAGGCATTGAAAATACTCAACATTATTCTTCTAAGTTTTAATTTTTGAGATATTTAATTGTAATACCAAAAAGTAAAACTGATTGTTTGAATGGAAAAATATAATTCAAATAATAATCCAAAATAATTTTGGATGGTCATAGAAATATACTTTCAAAAGAATTATTTATCCAAATATGTTTTTTTTGATTAGTCCTTCTATGTAGAGATTAAATTTGATAGTTGACCTTTCCATGAGATAAAAAATCTATGATGGCTATCCATTTACTTTTATCCTTAAAAAATTGAGACAATTATCTTTAAAGAAGAAAATATTAAAAAATAAATATTTTATAATCATTAATAAATATTTTTTTAATCCATAATAATTTTATATACTCCATCTAAAATATCTCATTTCATTCCATATAATGAAGTTAAAAAAATTCCCATATATTACAATTGAGAAACCTAAAGACACTTATACGATCATCAAAGGAATTATAAATTTGGAAAATGGTAGACAATAGGAATTATATATTTGGTAGAGGAAAATGATGCATTGCAACCCTATTTATCTACTATTCACATATTCCATTATATAATGAAGCAATTTTTTAAATTGACACCATGCTTGTAGGTTATGTTAAGAAATTTTACACAATCACTATAAAAAAAATTCATAATAAAACAATCATAAATAAGTTTTTAAGGATATCTCTCTAACCCTAACCCTAATTTCTATATTTATCAAGTTACAAATTTTATAAATTCTATAATCATAAGTTATTAGATTCTTTATTTGTCTCTCTTAAATTAGATTTTGAGTTTACAATACTTTATGGTTAATTAAATAACATTTATTGATTCTAAGGGTACACATTTTGGTGAACCCACTTTTAGAATAGAAAATAATTTGTACGACTTATTTAATTTTGGCTTAGGGTATTAGTGAAATTCTATATATTCTTGACAATGCAAGAATATAGTCCTCAACCTTTGATATTATCTGTAACATAATGATTCAATTTTTTTTTATTTTGGAGTAATTCGACATTGAAAACATTTATCTTTTCACCTCAGATAGATATCAATACTTAGGTTTTTTTGTTGTTTTTTTTTCAAAAACTATTTCTCCTCTATTTTTTATTTTTTTATTTTGATTCATTTAAATACTATGTGCTAGTAGTCTATAAACTACCTATCTACCGTCCTGAAGGGATACACAACGTTTTGTTTATAGACATTGTGGCATGAGGGGTATTCCAAATAACTATAGCTAATATATAGATATATTCATATAATTTAGTTTCCATGTACCTCATGTTATAAATAAAATTTATTGGATCACCTTATTTATATCAACTAGGAAGCTATACAATCTATTTGATTATTTAGTGCACCACCAAGTAATTAGCTTAAGGGATTTACTCTTATTCTACCTTTGAATTTAGGTTTAGTGGGCTATGATTATGGTTATACCTCTATATTTAGTGATTTGAAATATTAGGCCAACACTTTTGAATAAATGATCAAGTATATTTGAGATCTTACACATTATTGAAAACCCTTCGATATCACTATTTCATCCTGAGGTTTTGCTTTCCCTATCTTATTAGATAATATTTTATTAATTTATTGTATATTCTATTAATTTAAATTATATTTTATGCCTCTAAGGCATATAGTTAGATTAAGTAGTATTGTGTTTTCTCATATGTAACTCCCTTTGGTCTCTTCTTCAATGTAAAGTCATGAGGTCAAAGATTTTGTTGAAACTGATACTTATAGTACACTAATGCCAAATATGGAAAAGAACCAAAAAAATAATAATGGATATTTTATTGAAATGCATTTAATAAAGTAAATCAAGATCAAATGAAAGAATTTTTAAAATTTTGTCAATGTCTCAAAAAGTAACCTCATAAGTTGAACAACATTATTAGCATGCTTCTCAAATGTCAAGCTAATCACAAATCCAACATATCCTCCTCCATTCAACATTTAACCTTTAAAGTCCTACAAACCTCTAACTCTAATGTTACTCTCTCCTCCATTCAACATTTTCATTTCTAAGATTATATAAAATTTGTTTTTTATACTAAGGATTCATCTAACATTCTTTTTAGATGTTAGTTCTTCAAAAATCTTGTTCATTTTTCTAGATCATACATAAATATCTATAAAATTGGCCTCCTTTTTGACAACCATAATAATTTGTCAAAGATTAATAAAAAAATATAAAATTTAATGAGATATATTTATTATCCTTTTATTATTAACAAAACTAATTATTCTAAATCAGATTTAAAATATAATATTTAATATACTTTAAAAAATAATTCATGAATAAAAACCTTAATCCCTATATATATTTTATACTATTATAAAAAATTGCATAATGCAAATGAATACTTATATCTTAATAATACCATTCTTTGTTACAATAATATGATATCCAACAACATTAAAATATTTTTTTTAATTAGTCCTAGAGGGTTACTAATGGAATCAATTTGCTTTAACCTTCCATTAACATTTGCTTTTCTAACCAATCAAATGACATGATTTTTGTGCTAGTAAAATATTTGAAACTTTATGACAGTAAATAGAAAGGGTTTTAATATAACTAGTTAAAAATATTATTTCAAATCCTTGGATTGGTCTAGAAAAATATATGTTATATTAGCCTTCACATTAATCCATGGACAATGGTTTGTGTTTCCATAGAATAGTCATGATGAATTGATAGTGTACATAGGGAGGTTAAACACCCTATGACAAGCAAACAACCATATCTTGGTACTAAGGGAGAATTTAATAGACACACAACAAGCTTCGAAACACCATCTTCACGATAATATAGAGTCATTTAAAATTGTAATTAATTTTTATAGAGAACCTTTCCTACTCATTTGCAGAGATGGGTGGCCACTTTCACCCCAACCATCTGCTAGTTGTGTTGATGATACAATCTATTCTATTTCTATAATTAGGGTTTTTGAAAGGGTTGTAATGTCTCAAAATGGGAAATTAACATTGGCCTTTCTAATATATAATTGGGTTATTCAACCTTAGAAAGGATTTCATAATCTTCTCGTAGATCATCATCTTTTATATTTTAGTTTGTGCAGAGGTAGGATCAAAACCCCAGTTACATGTGACATAGGCTAGGCATGGGGAAAATGAAAGAGACACCTTCAGGAAGAGAACCAAGAAATTTGTAGGATTCTTGTTCTTCTTGATTTTAATTCAATCCCATTATTCTCATTCTATAATAAGATTTGACCTTAAATAGGGGTCTTCGGTATGCATTTACATATCCATATAAGTAGTTTTTATTTGTTTTTACTTTTAACTTCTACTCAATTGAATGGTTTTTAGTCGGTAGATGAAGGCACTTTGATAAAGGAGGAGGAGGCTTCAAAGTTGTAAGAATATAATCTAACAACCTAACAGCGATGGATTGGCCCATAATTTATCTCTTTCTAGAAGAAGCTCAAGAAGAAAATGATGCTTAAATTAATTGGATCAAAATAGAAGCATAGTAGCTATATAAAAGACTTGGGCCTCCTCTTTTATTCCATGTTTTGTCACTGGAAAGAATTGCTGAATTTTTTGAATTGATATTTTTCCTTGTTAACCCCTTCATCATTGAGATTACAAGTTTTTATTCTTGTGTTTTTATTTTCTTTGATAGATCTTAGCATTTCTTTTAATTTTCTATTTCAAGATATTTCAAAGTATTAAACAATTATCTTGGGGGAAAATAACACAATTGTTTTAAAGAGTTGTATATGTAAAATGAGCACATAAATTATAAGTTCAAAAATCCTACAGTTAAAATATTAGGTTTAATTTTTGCTTTTGATTTTTTCCTAAAAAATATTTTAATTGACTTAAATTTGTGGTTTATTTTATCATCATAGTTATATTTTAATGTTGTCTATATATAAGGTATTTATCATCTCTATGCACCACATCTTGTTCAAAATATGCAATAAATTTATTGAGGAGATGAAAAAAATATGGATGCCACTATGAATTAATGGTATATTTATTCTTTTAATTTTTTTTTGTTCTTTCCCATTCACAACTTCCTTAATATTTCATTCTATTATTTTTCATATATTGACAATTCCTATCATCACTACACATTTTTATGAACACAAAACCATAAATCTATAATTTTAGTATCAAAGATGTCTACCAATAATGGAGGGTATAGAGAAATATGAAATCAAAGGAAGCACAAGGACTCTTCCATTACTACCACTCACTCCATAAATGCTTTACAAAAAAAAAGGATGACAAGCTTTCTGCTTGTTCAAGTCCAAATCCAATGTCAATTCCAAAATAAGAGCAACTAAAAATTCCATGGCATTTTAAAAATGGTCTATATTGGATTGTTTTATCTTTTGGTGTATTCATTACATCATTAAAATCAGAAGAGGTTGATCTTTTCGATATGGCATAGGTAATTTTTATTTATTTCTTGAATAATAATTTTTGGGTACCTAATTTTTTTCTCATTCATGTAAAACTAATGACTAATTCTGTGAATAGGGTGGTTGAGAAGTTTCTTAGTAGATTACGGAGTTCCCTTAACAATTGTTGTGTAGACTACCATCTCATACCATGCATATGATAGTGTGTATGTTGGCATTCATAGAAGGCTTTATAGCTTTAATTCCTAGGCTTTAGGAGCTTCATCCAACTGGAGGGTGGTTAATGTGATTGGGGACTCCCTTTATTCTCAAGGAGATTCATAGGTCTAGTTATCAATTTCTTTAACATTATTCATTTTTATAGTGAATATTGTTATCTTTGAAGTTTTTTATTGATGGTTCTCTTACAACCTATCTTGGCAACATATACATAAGGTCCCACCCCAATATATTCTAGCTGTATTTATCCCTACCATTATGATAGCAGAGTTTTACTTCTTTGATCATAGTGTGGCAGATAAAATGATTCAATAGAAAGAGTATTATCAAGTGTCATGAAAAGCATTGAGGAACGTGTTATTTTGATGGAAATATGTAATGAGGGTTTGCACAAATAGAAATAGACAATATATAGGCTCTAGCAAGCTTAGTATGTACAACTAAGCTTGTTTTTATAGATTGAATTTTTGTTATCCTCATCTCTGATAGGCAAAGATATAGTATTCTATACCTAAAGATTTTGCAAGTTCTTAGGACATTTAGATTTTATATAGAGACATTATTTTTTGCTAACTAGCTATAATTATTTAGGATGCAAAGATCCCATAAGTAAATAACTTAACTCACATATAAAAATTATTTTTGATTAATGTAAATTAATACAATTATTGAAATGAATTTCTTTGATAAGTTGATCTTTTACAATTCATTCCTTTTCTATCAAATTTAGTTAGTGATATCATAGTCAATAAGAAATTAAGGATATATAATATTCTGAATAGTCAAATTCAAACTTGAACTTGATTTTAGCATCATTTATATAGGTAGGGATATACCCTTTCTTAAAAAAAAATATATTTTTATTTTCATGTCTATTGAAATGGCATCTTATTTATTTGTTTTACACTACAGTAATTAAATGATTCTAACTAAGGAAAACATTTGGACACTTAAATCAATAGGAATGCTTTTGATCTTGGAAAGCTTATAGATGAATTTCTTCCAGTTAAGAGTCAAAGAATAATGGATGAGAAATTTGGTTCAGTTCATTCTTGTGGGTGTCTATGTCAGTAAGGCCTATATTGTAAAAAAGGTTGTGATGTCATTCTTATGGGGCTATTTTACTTGCATGGCTCTAGAGACTTTACCTAGTAATGAATTTTAGTATAAGTTCTTATTGTCTCCTAATCTTGAACCCTAGAAGAGAGTGTTCAATCATCTCCTAGATTGGAGCAATGTTGGAACATTTCCATGCCTGGGTATGCCTATGGAGGAAATGGACCTCTAGATCGAAAGGGATAGCTCCTTGTATATGTCTCTACAAGACAATCTTTGATAAACTAGTTTGTTTAAAGGAAAAATAGTTAGAAATTTATAAAAAAGGAAATCCCATTCTAAGAGTGGTGATACACAAAAATTGTCCTCTACATGAATGTCATACATGATTTCACAATACAACAGAATGCAAGCCTATTGCCAAGATATGAAAAGTTATAACCTAAAAGTTTCAGTGTAGAGGTGAGACATATGAAATCACGTAAGGTAAAGAAACAAAAATATAACCTGTATAGTTTAGAAAAGGTTATACACATGTAAAATCTCATACGTTTGGACGCATTCTACATGACCTGTCAGACTAAAACTCATGCTCTAGACATGAAGGACAAAGGACACAAGGATGCAACCATCACTTATTATCAATATGTGTCTCTTATATACTCAAGAAATTATTTATAACTTGAAATGAATAGACCTATACTTGATTTCTTAAATGTAGGAAATGACAACAAAATTCAACAGGGATTCACCATACTTTTGTGGATGGATTTTACACTAGCCCAAGGGCTATATTTATAGAAAAGAGAAGAGAGAGACGAGGTATATGGCACTAATAAGAATAATTATTTTTTTAGAAGTCTCCATATTTAGTTGTAACTGACTTTGCCAATGATGCTCATTAGGTCATTTTGATTGATCCATGTCACCCTCCTGAATACCCTTGGTTTTTCCTCTTGGAGATGCTTTTCAATGACTGCTTAATGAATAGAGCTATGTGGAGATGGCACTAAAAATGGTTGCTACTAAAGGAGCCACCTATTAGAGATTTGTTTTGATGCCCAACTACTTTTCTTTGGCTTGTCATGATGCACAATGGCATTGAGGGACGTCCCTCTGATTTTCCCTTAAAGAATGACATGGATCATTAATTTTGTATCATCGATCTACTGGGCCTGGATCCCTATGGATCATCCTCCATCTATCTTTGACAAGATGAATCTGATCCATCTCATGCCATGTGGCATCTTCTCATTTGTCTTAACACGATTTTTGAACCATGTTGTTGGACCAAACATATTAAGTTAAACAACCTTGGAAACCTGATTTACTCTTCATAGTATAAATTAGGTTTTTTAGGATACTTAACTTCTAAAGTTCATAAGCTAAGTATTTGAAGAATACTAATTTACTCTTTGTAGACCTATTTGGGTTATTTATTATACTTAACTTCAAACTCTTGGAGTCTCAAGACTTCAATATTTTGGAACTCAATTACTTCTTAATGGCTAGTCTATCATCCTGAAGCTGACATTTGTTTGTTTGCCACTCCACCAGCATAATTCCCTCAAGGGAATTTCCTTCAGATTTTACTATGGACATTTTCCTTTGGCAACATTTCTCTTGAAGGAATTCTTTTGGATAATTTGTTTGAATGTGTTCCTTCGAACCTTTGTCCACCACTTCTTATTTTCTTTATCCTTTTGGAAAGATTGATTCAGGTAAAATGTTTGAAATAATTCTTTTGATTTTTCACTAAGTGTCCCTTCAAAAAAATTTTGAAGGACACTTTTTCTGAGAAAGACCCTTTAGATTTGTGAAAATGCCCCTTCTAAAGGATAAGAGACCTTTGGAATTTTGGAAATTTACCCTTCGAAAGGATGGAGTTTCCCTTTGGAAAAGTTGAACTACCATTTGAAAGAAGTAAACTACCGTTCGAGAGAATGTAGTGCCCTTAAAAAAAGTTTAAAGTGGTCCTTTGGAAGTGTTGAAACCTTCAGACTTCTTGAAATAGGACTTTCATGTGCTTCAGAAATGTTTAAGACTTTTACCCTTGGAAAAATCTGAGAGGCATTATCAAGACCATTTCGGTTTTTATAAGCCCTATTAATCTCTCACTTCGAACCTCTCATTGGTCACCACTTATAAGGTAATTTAAGACTTGATTCCTGGAAAACCCAAAGTCATGAATCATTCAAAACTTGAAAAGTATTGGAAGGAGTAATTCAGGTTCGTAAACATAGATTAGTTCTATGCATAAATTTTTTATAAGTCAAGTCATTTAGAGAACCCAAATTGGTCTTAAGGAGTAACTTAGGTTTATGAGGGGCCAAGACTTGACTTGTAGAAAAAACTGAATTACACTACAATGTAGCCAAAACACTCTAGCCTCCTTGACTTATAACTTTGGACCTCTAAAATGACCTATTCTTACAACTGATGTTTGGCTCTCATTGAAAATGGTTGAAAACATTATACTGAGATGAAATTTGGTCAAAATTCTTGGTGATTTAGAGGGAAGGCATGCCTACTATGTCAAAGAATAGTCACAAAAATCCTTCCATTAGGCATGAAGTCATGGATATAGGCACTTCAAAGATAACTAAACAAGCTTTGACTCAAAAACATACTAGCTGGATCGATCACACACACAAGGCATAGACACACACCAAATAAAATGAAGGAAAGCACACTTGTGCTACAAAGCACTTAGGGAACACAACAATGAACAAAAGGAAACACATACAACTAAACTAGTATTTACAAAAAGATGATCAAGGGCTAATATCAAGATTTCAAGTGTATCCCATTCATAGGGATAGGAAACTCTTCTCCATTAATTTTAGATAGCTAAAATGAGTTTCTTTGCTTTTAGTTGATGATGATGTAAGGGCCACTCCACAAAGTGTCAAACTTTGTATACATCCTTGGTTTTACCCTATCTTCATCCCACTTCAAAACCAAGTCACCCTCTTTGAACACTCTTGCACTTGTCCTTTTGTCAAAGTATCTCTTTATGAGCACTTGATGGTATTCCATAGCCTTTTGTGCATCATCCCTTGCCTCCTATATCTAAATTAATTATGTTAACCTAAAGTTTATTGGAGTGTTTTATGTTAATTCTAGCTATTATGCAAGTTTCAAGGTAGGGAGTTCTTGGGATATGGACAACTTGGTTTTTCTCCCATAAAAAAATACAAAGGGAGAGTTAATAATTGATGTATTAGGAGTAATTCTATCTTCAAATAAAGCTATCTTCAACTTGTTGTGCTAATCCCTTTGATTGTTCTCCAATGTTATCTTGATTATTTTGATGATGTTCTTATTGGTAGACTCAGCCAATCCATTACCTTGAGGGTAATAATTGGATGAGGCACTCAAGTGAACTCCATTCCTTGCTGCCTAATCAAAAGTTTTAACACTTATGAAAACAAGTTCATTATCAGAAATGATGACATGGGGAACTCCAAACCTTGTCAGAATGTTGACATAGAACTCCAAGATAGAATTTTCACTTGCCTTCTTTAATGCAACAGCCTTTACCACCTTTTAAATTAGTTAGTGGTAGTCAATATCCATTTGTGTCCAACTCTTGATGGAGGGTTGATCATGTTAATGAAATCAAGGTCCCATTTCATGAAAGGGTGGTCCACTTGGATAGGATTCAATGGAAGGGCTACAAGCTTTTGCTTGCCTACAAAGACGACACATTGATGACACACCTTATCCCAATGATAACAATCTTTAAAAAGACTAGGCCAATAGCACCCAACCCTCATTATCTTTATAGTTGTAGTTCTAGGAGAGAAATGACCTCCATCAATGCCATTGTGAAAGTTTTCTAGCAACATATCAAACTAGTCATTGCCAACACATCTCAACAGCACACCATTTATGTCATTTAAAAGAAAAACATTATCAACAAGGCAATAGGGAATGGTTTTCAATCTAAAGTATCTCCTCTAAAAATTTCTCAAACCATTGGGACACTCACCATTTTGAAGAAAACTGATGATATCTTGTGTCCAACTCCATAATGGAATGTGATCAGCTGGTTGGGGTTGAACTTGGTTGACCAAGGATTCCTCTTTTGGATCTTAAAGATCTAAATCTAAATGCTCACACAATCCTCTTCCTCCTATCAATCTCATCACTTTGATGTCCATGCCACACTCCATCACCTTTGTGATCCAGCCAGCTCTTTTTTTATTGCGGTCTTTGCTTAGGAGAAACTCTTTAGTGTTAGGATGAGAAACCATGACATGTATCTTATTGTTGGAAACCATGTTCCTAAATTTCTTCATCCCTCTAGTCACTGTTAGAGCCTAATTTTTAACAAAATAATACTTGACCTCATAATCCTCCAACCCTTGGCTAAAGAATGCAATTAACTACTCAACCTCTTCATCATTCTTCTACATAAGCATAGCTAAGATCAGGTCGTGGTTAGCAAAGGTGTAAAGTATGAAATTCTTGGAAAATTTTAGGTTCAAGAGAGTAGGAGATTCTACAATTTCTCTCTTGATTTCCTCAAAACTACTCCTACCTTCCTTTGTCCAAGTAAAAACTTGGTTTTTCTTGAGCATAACTATGATACGATTTACCAAAATTGTAAAGCTTGAAATAAACCTCCTTAAAAAGTTTGTTTTCCCTGAGAAGCTTTGTAGTCCCTTCTTGTGCTGAGATAAGGACAAGCCTAAGATACCATCAATCCTTTTAAGGTCAATATCTAAGCCTTCTTTTGAAACAATATGACCCAAAAGCTTGCCTTCATAGAAAGCAAAGATGTACTTCTTCGAATTAAGGGATATTCCATACTCCCTACATTTATCAAAACCCTGATTTAGGTGCTTCATGTGATCAACAACATCCTTTGAAAAAATGGTTATATCATAAAGATACACCAGTAGAAACTTATTAATCAAACCTTTAAAAGCCATGTCTATTTCCCTTTGAAACATGACTCCAATGTTTGATAAACCAAAAGGCTTCTTTTTATAGGCAAAGGTCCCCCATTTCATAGTGAAGGTTATCTTGAACTGATCTTCTTCATTTATCAATATTTGATTGTATCTTGAATAAACATTAAGAAGTGAGAAGCATTGAAAACCTAAAACTTGTAGAATATACTCCAAAGAGGGCAGTGGATAATAAATCCTTAAGAGACACTCTATTAAG
The DNA here is from genome assembly GCA_037957365.1 of Torreya grandis. Taxonomy (NCBI): domain Eukaryota; kingdom Viridiplantae; phylum Streptophyta; class Pinopsida; order Cupressales; family Taxaceae; genus Torreya; species Torreya grandis. The sequence continues at coordinate 305,533 of JARHVA010001111.1, read as the reverse complement.
ATATCAAAAATCCACACACAGTTTGATTTCTCAATTTTTCTTATGGATAGGTACAAGATTATCTACCCAAGTCAAGTTCTTGATAATAAATATAATCCTAGACTCAATAAGCTTGGTCAACTCCCTCTTCATGAGTTCTATCTTGGGATTCATAGGCCTTTATTTATCCCTGACTGGTTTAGCTCTAGGTTATAACTCAATGGCATGATGAGCTAGACTTGGATCAAACCCTTTCAAATATTTGTACTCCCAGCCAAAGATATCATGAAACTCCTTACATAGTTCAACGAAGGCCTACCTTTTAGACTAAGAACATACCTTGCCAGTTTTCAAAAGTTTATCCTTGAAAATAAAGACTCTTTCAGAGTTCTCTTCATTTGTTGACAAGCTCACTCTTTCTTTCTTCTTCTGATCATCCCCATTGAAAACACTCTCTAAGGTAATCAGCCCCTTAGGTATCTTTTTTGTCTTCAACTGAATGATTTTCTCTTCATACTAATCATGTAGTCTCTTTTGGTTTCTTGAGGAGAAACCTACCTCATTTTATAAGAAGTGTGCAATGTGTTCATCAATTTCAAACACTTACCATGACACTTCAATGTATGGAATAAAGGGTCTCACAATGATCTTGATATGAGATTGATCTTTCTCTTGTCCAACATCAGAAACTATATCAAACTATACTCCTATGGCAGTTAATCGGTTAGCACGTTTATTTGAACCCCTTGGTATGGGTTGTATGTTAAAGGCGTCAAAGTATTCAAGTAGGTCCCATACCCTATGATTGTAGGATGTAAGAAAGATATTCTTGTCTGTAACTTGATTTTTTACTTGGTGAATGACCAACTCACTATTTCCATAGACCTTTAAACTCTTGATTCCTCTCTTCTTTTCCCATTGGAGACCATGAATTCGGCCTTCATATTTTTCCACATTGTAGATGCAGCTAAAGTGGAATCTATAGGAGGAGGAGTATTGATTCTTTGATAGAGAAAATAAGATAATGCCAGCTCCTATACCTACTTTACTTCTTGAGCCATCAAAGAACATTTCCTATATACCATCAAATTCATGGTCTTCATTAGTGAGTGAAGGGATTGGGACATCCCCTTCATGCATATAATAAATTACAAAATATGTCTCTTATATTAAGGGGTATGGGTCAAATCTATCCATCTTAGTGCTGTACTTATCAAGGAAAATATTAGAAGTAACTTAAAGGGGGAAGGAGGCTTCACCAATTAGACAATTCTGACTTGAACTTCCTTCCAAGTATGGCTCAATGTGAAACCTTTCTAAGGGATTCATTACTATCATTACCTTAGATCCATACCTCGTTGTAAAATCTAGAAAAGACTAGTCAACAAAAAGGTACCCTCCTCTCTTAGCTGTAAAATCCCTTCACAAGCAAATAGCAAAATATGTTAGAAGGTTTACCACCAAAATGTCCTGAATGATGGAGAAACTTGGGCAGCCATGAAGAAAGACCTTAAAACCTTTGACCAACCCCACTATCTTAGTTGGTGTCCCATATATCTCCAAGACACCTTTTCTATGTGGTTTATATTTCAACCCCAATTTGTTAGCCACCACCTTAGGCATGACAGTGGTACTTGCTCCACTATCCACAATGCAATTGTGAACCAAATTGTCTCCCATAATGAGTGTGAGGTAAAAATGTGGAGGCTTTTTATATTTTGTGGAGGGTTCTAAAATATGATTTGGGGAGTTAGTAAGGGCCTCACCATTGTGCTTAGAAACTTGAGTGTCTATATGAATTCTTGCAAGAGCTCTTTTTGATGAGGCATATACAAGACTTCCTATAGAGATATGCTTGTCTTGGCATTCTTCAATGAATAAAAAATGTTTAGAGGGGAAGTATTTATCTTTTCCTATATTCTTGAAGATAGTGAGGGAGTTTGAACCTACTTCACTGCATGCTTGACAACCCCACTTGCATTCTGATTTTGTTGAGGAGCATGATTGGTAGTAGGTGTTGTGCTAGAATTCATAGATTGTGGTCTTGGAGAGGCATTTCTTAGAGTCAAATGTACTCCTATAACATCTTATAGATATCTCATTTTGGCTCTTGTGTTGGTTGTAACTAACATGCTTTGATTTAACACATAATCATCTCTTGCTTGGAAGTTCATCATGCCTATACTTTGGCTGCTACCTTCTCCATGGTTATCCCTTTGCATAAGGTTTGAATCTTCTAAATTTACATAAATATTATTTTCCTCTTATGCCACTAAATCTTGGCTGCCTCCTCCATCATCATCCATAAACTGGCCTTGAGGTTGTCCCCATTGGTCCAAATGATTCTCTCCGTGGACCATATTACCATATACTGGAAGAACAACCTTCATGAGAGGAGTGGAATTATGATTCCAAGCATTGGGATGCCTGTTGCAACATTATTTATTCTATCTTATTCCTTGCTAGTTATAATGGGGGTGAAACCCTATATCCTTATTGAGGATAATATTGATGATTAGGTGGAGCACTCATCTATAACTAAGCTTGTTTGAGTTGAGCTCATAATGATCTGATCTCTTCATCTTTATTCACAACATCATCCACATTCTTGGGAAAGGGTTTTGGATTCACATTGGCATTAGGAACTTGTGTTATGGCTGGAGCGTCAATGAAATTATGAGATAACAAAGGTATAAAAACTCTAGGAGGGAGCTTTTCAGCCTGTATTAAGCTATTCTCAGCATCAATGGCTAGCTCATATGTGATTGGAAGAGTTAAACCTCCCATTAACTATAACATAACAACCACATCAATCCCAATACCTTTGAGGTAAGTGGGGAACACAAAGCTTGGAGGGGGTCTCATGATAGGTAGTAGCCTATGCCATGTCCTTTGAAACTTTTCATTGAAATCCACCATGGATTCATTATGACCTCTTTTTATTACATTCAGCTGATGTATCAATGAAGTATGTTCACTTTTATTTTCAAATATTATTACCAACAATTCCCCAAAACCATCCCAGCTTGTGATGAAACCACCTTCCAACATTCTATACCAATCAAGTGCCTTGCCTTTTAGAGACATAACTAGAAATCTAATGGTTATATTGGCTTGGGTGACATTATGGAAATTACAAAAATTTAAAATGTCTCTAATATGCTTAGATGGTGTAATAGAACCTTCACCATTGAAACTAGGGAGACTCTTGGTATCATTGGGAGGAAAAGGGTCATATACAGGAAGGTTGATGGGATTTTAGGTGTTAAAAGTTGGGAAAGGTTGATGTCTATCCATTTCTCTTATTTCCCCCATTTCTCTTCTTTCCCCTTGATCTCCTATCTCTTCAACTTCTTCCTCTTCTTCTCCAAAACCTCCTTGCCAAAGATCTCTTAGGGATAGGAGTGGTTCACGACATCATTCCTCAGGAAGAGCTTTAGCTAAAGGGGCTTGATAAAACTTCCTAGATAACCTAGTGAGGACCATGAAGTATAATGTGGAAAACTTGATCTACAACTAAGGAATCTCACCCTTTTGGAGTCACCAAATGTTGGGTTAATGATATTTCTACAACCTTAGGCTTGTCAAGACAATCATTCACCTTGACATGTAAATGACCAGGAACTGGGGTCTTACTGGGCATGCCATAACTGTTGTCTTCAAATCTTACACCCTAGAAGAGAGTGTTCAGTCCTCTCCCAAATTTGGGAAATGTTGGAATATTTATATGCCTATGGAGGAAATGGACCTCTAGATTGAAAGGGTTAACTCCTTGTATATGTCTCTGCAAGACAATCTCCTTTAAACCAACTTGTTTAAAGGGAAAATAGTTAGAAATTTACAGAGAAAGAAATCCTATTCGAAGAGTGGTGATACACCAAAAGTTTCCTCCACATGAATGTCATAAACAATTACACGATACAGTAGAATGCAAGCCTGTTGCCAAGATATGAAAAGTTCTAACATAAATGTTTTGATGTAGAGGTGAGACATATGAAAGCACACAAGGTAAATAAATTATAATACAACCTATATAGTTTGAAAAAGGATATACACATGCAAAATCTCATACATTTGGATGCACTCTACATGATCAGTTAGACTAAAACTCTTTCTTAAAATGTGAAGGATAAAGGACACAATGATGAAACCATCACTTATTATCACTTTGTGTCTCTTACACACTCAGGAAATTATTTAGAACTTGAAATGAGAAGACATATGCTTGATTTCTTAAAGGTAGGAAATGACAAAAAAATTCATTAGGGCTTCACCGTACTTTTGTGGATGGCTTTTACACTAGCCTAAGGGCTATATTTATAGAAAAGAGAAGAGAGAGAAGAGAAGGTCTTTGGTACCAGAAAGAGGAATCATTTCTATTGGAAGTCTCCATCTTTAGCTGTAAATGACTTTGCCAATGATGCTCATTAAGGCATTTTTGATTGATCCATGTCACCCTCCTAAATAACCTTGGCTTGCCCTCTTGGAGATGCTTTTCAATGATTGTTTAATGAATAGAGCTATGTGGAGATGGTGCCAAAAATGGTTGTTGCTAATGGAGCCACTTATTGGATATTTGTTTTGATGCCCACCTACTTCTCCTTGGCTTATTGTGATGAATAATGGCATGGAAGGATAATCCCTCTGATTTGCCCTTAAAGAATGACATGGATAATTGATTTTTTGTCATCGATCTACTGGGCATGGATCCATATGGATCATCCTCCATTTATCTTTGACAAGCCAACTCTACTCCAACTCACGCCATGTGACAGCTTCTCATTTTTCTTAACATGATGGTAAGCCATGTATTTGGACCAAGCTTATTAAGTTAAGCAGCCTTGGAAACTTGATTTACTCTTTGCAGTGTAAATTAGGTTTTTTAGGCTACTTAGCTTATAAAGTTTATAAGCTAAGTCTTTGAAGAATCTCGATTTACTATTTACAGACCTATTTGGGTTCTCTGATCTACTTAACTTCAGACTCTTAGAGCCTTAAGACTTTGAGCTTTTAGAACTCAATTACTTCCCAATGGCTAGTCTATCATCTTGAAGTTGATGTCTATCTACCTGTCACTCCACCGACACAATTCCCTTAGGGGCATTTCCTTTGGCTTTTGCTAGGGACATTTTTTTTGGCATCATTTCTCTTGAAGGAATTATTTCAAATAATTTGTTCGAAAGAACTCTTTTGGGCCTTTGTCCACCACTTCTTGTTATCTTTGTCCTTTCAGAAAGATTATTGTGGACAAAATGTTTGAAACAATTCTTTTGGGTTTTCACTAAGTGTCCCTTAGAAAACTCTTCAAAGGATGATTTTTTCAAGAAAGACGTTTTGGATTTGTGAAAATTCCCTTCCAAAGTGTAAGAAACCTTTGAAACTTTGGAAATGTACCCTTCAGAAAGATGGAGTTGCACTTCAAAAAAGTTGAACTTCCCTTCGGAAGAATTGAAATACCCTTTGGAAGAATGAGATTCCCTTCAAAAAAATTTAAAGTGTTCCTTTCGTGCCCTTTAGAAATGTTTAGGACTTTTACCTGGGGAAAAATCTGAGAGGCATTATCAAGACTATTTTGGGTTTTCTAAGCCCTATTAATTAATCACTTCGGACCTGTCATTGCTCGCTATTTATAAATCAATTTATGACTTCCTCCTTGGTAAAACCAAAGTCATGCATCGTTGAAAACCTGCAAAGCATTGAAAGGAGTAATTCAAGTTCATAAACCCATATTACTTCTACTCATAAATTTTTTATAAGTTGAGTCATTTAGAGAACCCAACTTGGTCTTGAGAAGTAACTTGTGTTTATGAGGGGCCAAGACATGACTTGTGGAGAACCTGACTTACACTACAATGGAGCCAAAACACTTTAGCCTCCTTGACTTGCAACTTTGGAACTCTAAAAAGACTTTTTATTGCAACTGTTGTTCAGTTCTCCTTGAAAATGGTTGAACAAATTGTACAAAGATGAAATTTGGTCAACAATTCCTTATTTTCTTCATTGTGACATCACTAAAATTTAAGTGAGTTTTAAAATTTATCAATTCAATTTTTATTTATTTTTATCATCTCTCTGATCAGTCTTAATATTTGACAACCTACTTCCTCAAAGGTTTAGCTGAAATGAGAAGACGTTTTATAAAAAAAATTCTGAAATTTTTGGTGCTTTTCATTATACAATCAAGGGTTATGAAGACATAATTTTTTTGTAATGAAAATTTTTGTATGAACAATGGTTGAGGACATGCATGCATCTTTTCTAAAAACATTACCATTCAGGTATTGTTAAATTTATATTGTTTCAGTTCCTTTACTTATTGATATGCTTTGGATACCAATAGCAAAGATATTACCACTACCTTGATTAATTTGAATTTTTTCGCAAGGGTTGCTTCTCTATCCTCCCATAGGGACTTGGCACTTCGTGCCCATGTTTATCTGCCATAGCTCTAGTCATTCTTTTTTGAGAGGGGGTGTGCATCCCAAAAAAATCATAGGAGGTAATATTCTTTGGTTGGAGTTCATTTTTTTTTCATTCTTTAACTTTTTTAACAATTACCTCCCTGATAAGGGATCCATTTTCTAATGGTATAATAGATTATTTTTATAGTTTAACATGCATGACTTCCTTTTCTCTCTTAATTTTTCATGTCATGGGTCATCTATAATTCACAAAGCTTTTCCCATTGTCTAGTCAATAATGGTTTATGCTTGTTGTGGGTCTTTGTTTTTTCTTTTTATCTAGAATTCCTTAATTGTTTCTTTGAAGACACGTCCATTTATGAGTATCTTGTCTTCCACCATGGAAATAAATTATATATATTCTCTAATAATTTCTTTTGTTATAAATTATATTAATATTTAAAATATAATGTTTAACAAATAATTATTGTAAAAAAATTATGATAAATAAATGTAATTTTAAAATTGAAGTTTTGTTTTGCACTATCTTTAAAATGTACTCATATAAAAACTCATATGGAAAAACGCATAATTTCTTATCCAAACTAAGAATTTTAAAGGAAGATTCTCCATATGTTCAAATCCAATATGCTAGTATTTCGTGAAGAGACATCCATTTCGGTAAAATCAATCTTTTTATTGGTTCGTCTAATTAGAAAAGGTGACTATAAAATATCTTATGGGATAGGATTTGAATTCGTACTTAAGAAGGTAACATAGTGTTTTTGTCTTGAGTTTACATTTTCCCATAATTGATGGCAAAAATACCTGGGAAGAACTATATATTGATGGTGTGATTCCAATTAGGAAAGACAATATGTTGATGGTGTGTATAGGCGACATAGTATTAGCCCTTACAAATTAGACATGAGGAGTTACTAGACATTCAAAAAACTCAATATTCTAATTTTTAATGTTTAAGCTATTTAATTGTAATACCAAACACAAAATTGATTGTTTAAATAGAAAAACATAAATCAAATAATAATCTAATCTAATTTTGGTTGGTGGGAAATGTAGTTCCAAATGTATGAAGTGCATGTCTCATAAATAATGAAAAACACTTTTATTTATTTCTTGTAAGATATATTTTCAAAAAAAATATTTATCTAATTATATTTTGCTTGATCACTTTTTATGTCGAGATTAAATTTGATAGGGGAAAGGTCTGAGTAGCTACATACTCTAATTTTGGACAGCAAATTAAAGTGACATAACATTACATTAGATTTCAAAAATTTTACCCATTTTAATATGTCGTCTTAGCTATTTATAACTAAGGTTTCAAGGTCTAACACATTATACATTTTACGATATAATCAATTCTATCACAAGATGTCATAAAATGCATTTTTTAAACCTATGACCAAAATTTAACCTTTGGAGTATCAATCGTTGTGCATTAGAGTATCAATACTTGAGTCTTACTTGTAAAGTTGTGATTGGTTACTTTTAATTTTATAGAATTAATGTTAAACAAGTATGAGATACTACATGTTCAACTTCTTGTGCACTTTAATATTTATACACACCAATATGTTTCATGGATGGAACACATGTTAACAAAAACTTTGTTCAACAATTGGAACATGCACAATGATTGGGACCTTTCCCCTAATTAACCTTTCCATGAAATAAATTTTTTTATGAAAATTATCTATTCAATATTATTCTTAAAAAATTGAGACAATTACTTTTTAAAAAAAAAATATTTAAAAAAAATTTATACATATTCATAAATATTTTTGTAATCCATAATATTTATATATAGTCCATCTAAACCATCTCGTTTCATTCCATATAATGAAGTTAAAAATTTCCAATATATTACAATTGAGAAACCTAAATACACTCATACGGTCGTCAAAGGAATTATATATTTGGCACTTTTGCCCACTTTGAAGATAATCCACAAATTTTATTTCCGGAAACCTTTGCCAGCTATGCATGGAACGTTCTGGACGGTACGCTCCACCACTGCTAAAAACATAAAATAAACACTTAAAAATTAACTCCTTTTTAAAGTATTCGATTAGTTCTGTATAGAACGGTGTTAAAAATTAAGGCATGAATGATAAATTTTGACATGATATTAATAATTGATATATAAAAGTCAGCCACATTTTTTAGCATCGTATTAGCAATTAACACAAAGATATTTCAAAATCTGAATAGAACAGTGTTAAAAATTATGAATATGTAAAAATAAATGAAAACATGATATTAATAATGTGATATATAAAAACTAACTACATCATAAAAAAGTGTAGTAATGAACTAGATATTATGAGAAAGTAAGTCGAAGAAATTTATGAGAATGGTTTCATAGATACTCTTTATTACATATATTTTTGACATGTTTTTAATTCTCTTTGTTTACTGCTCATTTTTTGAATTACAATGATGAATTCACATTGTAAATAAAATCAGCTTTTTAATTATTAAAGAGGAATTTGTCAAACATACTAATTTAAAAATTAAATAATAAAAATGATCATAATTATATTATTATTTATAAAATTGTATTATTCTACTACACATATGTACTGGTTAATTATTAATTTAAATTAAATTTTATTAACATATTGTTGATTGCTGAATCATGATATACACCTAAACCAAAGTTATAAAAATAAACTAAAACTTATGCAAGTGTTGAAAGCTCTTGGATCCTTTAAAGTGCATCTTTAAAATCATGCACACTAGGTAGAGTAGGTTGCACAGGATTCATGCTTTTCAGTGTGTAACAAACACACATTAGATCAAGAAAGGCACTTTCAAAATAAGATAAAATTATATATATATATATATATATATATATATATATATATATATATATATATGAGACACTGACACATGGCATGCATTTAAAGGAGGAGAATGCAGATTGCATGCGATCCATATAGATTGAACAAGTATATGCCTCAAGTTTAAGGGAATATGCCACTACACAAGACATGTAGATGAAAATTATAAGATAAACAAGGTGTTAGCTTGCTAAAATTATTACGTTGTTAGTTTACTATACAGTTCGGCGAACTGTTTGTATTAGCGTAAATTAGCATGGTTAGGTAGTGTTAGCATAACGACTTGTAGTTATGCCAATAGAAGTTTTGTATCAGTTAGAGAATTACGATTTTGTTAACTGATTTTGCAATGTATTTATCCACCTATTGATTTAATAATAAATCAATCAGGCCTTTCTTGTGTACAATCTGGTATCAGAGCTGCGACGTGAAGAAGTCTGTTGGAAACTTGAAGCCCACTATGGCCTAGAACCTTGAGATGCCTTTCACCTGCCTGGTCGAGCTGTGGAATGATCAATGCAACAGGGCATTTAGAGGGAGTGATTTCTTGATAGACGCACGCTTGAGGTAATACGACGCAGCACTCTATTGAAGTCGAACGAAGGATGAAGCCTAGAAGCGCAACGTGGAAGTCTTTTATTTGCCTAATCGACACAGATGGAAGCTGAGTGACAAAGGATGAATACAAGGGTGTTGGTATAGAATATTAATTATTTCATTTACTTATTAAATGGATAATTCCTACACTTGTAGCTTTAATTTACTTAGGTGTGATAAGAAGTTGAGGGTAAGAAGGTTAGTTCCATATTGAGTACCACTTGGAGTTCAGCTGAGTACCATTGTGAGTTCCTTTTTGATTTTTATAGTGAGTTAAACTTAGTTCCATAGCGAGTTATCCTCTCAGTTAATCCCCCCTACTCTTTTTTTATATTCCTCTTCACCATGCTATTGTAATTAATACATTTTCATTAATTGCATCCTTATTGTGAAAATTATTCCTCTTTACTTTTTTATCTTGTCGAAAGTAGATCTTAGGTTTTGTAGGTGATCTTGGTGCTTGAGTCAATCAGTGACTCTCACATGAGATTATAGAAAATTTATACATGGAATTAGAGCTCCAAATCTACAAGCCCCTTCTTAGATTTGAGAAAATTTCTAGCAAGAGCTTTTGAAAGATGTATTTTTGAGAAAAATAAACCTCACTATTGTGCTCAGAAGGCCAAAAAAACCCTATTTACATATAAGGCACCCTATATTTCGGTGACAAAAAATTTCTAAGTATTTTTTTGGGGTTTCAAAAAATACAACTCTATGAAATCCGTACATGTACAAAATCCGTATGAGACCTCAATTTCCATGTCAATATTCTCTAAACTGATTTTGATTTTGGAGCTACCTCAGTTTATGTCCGATCTCAATTTTTATGCCACCTTGATTTGTGTGTTTTCTCAATTTTTATGATGCCTTGATTTTTGTGCACAGGTACAACAAAGTTTTTTTTATTAAATTCTTAAAAAAAAAGAAATTTTAATTTTTTGAGGACTAGCACCGATGGTTTATCTCTTGGTCGCATGGGTGACCAGCACCTAGATTCTAGGTGCCAATGCCTAGGCTATTAGACCTTAGTCATATGAGTGACCAAAGCCCTAGCTGCCAGTGCCCAGAGACTCGGCCATTGGTCATATGGGCATCCAAGAGCTTGAACAGTGCTTTTGTTTTTACCTCCTTGCTCTAAAGGAGCAGGTTTAGTAAATCAGACATATCTTGGGCAAACAGAGTCAGATTTTCAAAAAATGAATAGGTGTTGGAAAGCTGGTTTCGAGAACAATTCAGTGGTGTAGGCATTTTTTTTAAATTTTGTTTTTGGTACAAATTATTATTGTTTGAAGTCCATATCACATTTTCGGCCTTTGCGCTGGTATCGTTTTGCCATGATCTCTAATTTTCATGATTCTTGTAGTGTTGGATAGGTATTGAGGAGATATACATAAAGATCCATGCATAGTTTCCAGATTTAGTCCCTTCATCAATACATATTCATATTGTTGATCTCGATCTGATTTATTTGAGGATATATTATGGGTTTTGCTATTCACCTTTCCATGGTAACATTGGGTAAGGATAATTATGAGTCTTGGTGAAGGGCATATTGACACATCTCAGGTGGCTTAATCTTTTGCCTTATCCTTATGGACTCATCCCTGAACCAAACAACCCTAGTAGGAAATCTGCATGGCAAAATTATATTGATCATATTATAGGATTGATTGGTTTAAGTGTTGATTTTGGTACTATGTGTTCTATCTCACATATTGAGTGGCCATGCACTCTTTAGACTAGAATTTGAGAGATCTATGGAGACCCACATATCTCTCCATTCCTAGATGATCTTTCTATGGATTGCCACATACCCCTTGATGATATAGATTGCATACCTTTTGATGATAATACAATTGAGGAGTTTGAATATTTGACATGTCTTACTATTTTAGATGACACAAAGACTTCTCTCGCTTCTCCTTCTCCTCTTATCAAGATCACATCTTTATTACCTATTGCTACATTAGATTCTTTGCAGCAGGACATTATCAGTCTTTTATAGATAGCTCATTGGGACACATATCTAAAGGATATATCATTGTTGTTTGTAGAGTCTCATATTGCAGATTTGGAGGACCACATTGAGGACATTTGTCTTCTATTTAATGACAATGTCGATGGAGTTGCATCACCATCATCTTCTTTAGAGATTTTTCTTCATCCTCCTATTCAATCATGTTTTGTAGTGGATTGGAGACATTTGAGCAATTTTTAGGAGCATCATTGTCATCTTTGGATTATGTGTAGAGTTCAGAGACATTTATCCTTCTTCCTATATATTCTTATCTATAATGGGAAGACATCATGCACACATCTATAGTTCCATTTATTCCCAAGGGGAGGAATGTAGTTCAATGTTCATGGGTCTTCATATTAATTCTATGTCGAGCATCTTTCAACACTATGGGAGTCATCTTGAGGAGCGGCTGCATGGTCTCTCTTCTCATCTCTATTTTGGGAGGGAGCATTTTCTCACTTGGGGTTTAATTCTTCTCACTTTTGGGGGGGTCACCAGAGCTTCTCTTTACATCCTCTCTTATGGGGGAGGGGCTCTTATCGGGGTGGGGGGTTGGCGGCTTGGGTGGGGGAAGCGGAGGGAGGCAGAGGGGGAATTGGGGGGGGGGGGAGCGAGCGGGGGCATTCATAATTGTATTTTTGTGATGGATTCAATTCTTAAGGGGTCTTAGTGTGAGTCCTTCCATCACATGTTCATGTACTTGTTGTATTTTCTCTCTTTTAGAGGGAAGTTTTTTTCCCATTGGGTTTTCTCCTTTTAATTCACTTATTGAGATTTGCATTGTATGTGGGTACCTCATCTAGCCTTGTTTTCAGGACCCATCTTTTCTTTTCTGCCCACCTAAGCTACGCTTAAGGGGGGGTGTTGGTTTAAAATATTAATTATTTCATCTACTTATTAAATGTATAATCCCTACACTTGTAGCTTTAGTTTACTTAGGTGTGATAAGAGGTTAAGAGGGTGAGAAGGTGAGTTCCATAGTGAGTTCCACTTGGAGTTCAGCTGAGTACCACTGTGAGTTCTCTTTTGAGCATTAAAGTGAGTTAAACTTAGTTCCATAGTGAAATATACTCTCAGTTAACTCCCCCTACTCTTTCTTTATATTCCTCTTCACCATGCTATTGTAACTAATCCATTTCATTAGTTGCATCCTTATTGTGCAAATTATTCTTCTTTGCTCTTTCCTCTTGTGGAGGGTACATCTTAGGTTTTGTAGGTGATCCTGGTGCTTGAGTCAATTAGTGAATCTCACATGAGATTCTAGCAAATTTATATAAAGGGGAGAGCCAAACCTGAGTGAAGTTCATAGTAGAATTTCTAGAAGTCTACAACGAGCATCATAGCATTAGTGGCAAAGCCTAATTGATAACAATCAACTAAGAAGAAACATAGCTTAAAAACTAGTCAACGCAACATAGAAGTGAAATATCAATATTGTTGTGCTAAGAAAAGATAAAAAGCATGCAAGGTACAATTTTTTATAAATAATTTTGAAGTATGCAAATACTGCTTGAAATGCAAAATTTTGTATAAAGTTTATATATATATATATATATATATATATATATATATATATATATATATATATATATATATATATATATATATATATATATATATATATATATATATATATATATATATATATATATATATATATATATATATATATATACACCAAACTCCTCTTGTCTGATGCCTAACTCCTCAAAGTGCCAAATTTCACTGAGTGGAGGATGAAGATGCGAAGAATTATTTAATTGAAATAATTATGGAACATTGTCACTGGTGTGGTGATCTGTCCTACTGGAGTTGATGAACAAGTCAAATACGATAAGTTAAATGGAAAAGCCCCGATGTTGATCACATTAAGTGTCACTGATGATGTTCAACTTCATATTCAGAATGCTTCAAAATTGAAAGAGGCTTGGGACGTTCTATCCACCATATATATGGTGATGAATCAAACAAATATACTCCATATCCAGTCCAATATTTATACTCTCATTATGAAAGATGGCAATAAAATTGAGGAATTCTTAGGTTAGGTAGAAAAACTATTAGCATAAAATATTGTTCTTAGAGAAAAGATCAAGGATAAGTTGGTTATGATCACATTGAGAGCTCTCCCCTCTTAATTTTGCACTTTCATCATGACTTTGAACATCATAAAGAAAAAAATGTCTTTAAAAAATTGGTGAATCTACTTCAACAAGAAAAAGCCATTCAGTTTGTGTAAGAAGAGTTCAAGGATAAAGCCCTAATTTCCAAGTAATGTGGTTCAAAATTATCAAAAGGACCACCAAATCAGTCACAATAACAACATAAATCTAAAAAGGCAAAAAGATGGTGTCATATTTGCCACACCAATACCTATTATACTTATAGTTGTTGGTATGATACCTTGGCACAAGACTCATCCAATCAAGAGGGCACATCAAGTAGAGATAATTCACATAAATCCAAAATATGTCTTTGATGATGAAATAAACATGGATATGTGGTGACACAAAAAAAATAGGATGGTGAATCTAAATAGGAAGTCCTCATAAAAGTAGTATGCAATGGCAAATATAAGGATGTAGTTCTAGTCACCCAAACCTCATCACACACAAGCAAAGTTTAGTTGATTGACTCCAGTGCTAGAAAGAATATGGTAATATGCAAAGAAATATTTGATTAATTGATGACTCAACCCATTGGAGATCGAGTTCAAATTACAGATGACAAGAAGTATGTTGCAAAAATAATTGGCTTTATCACCATTCCTCTCAGGACACAAACCTGTTCTCTCACAAAGGTAATTTACGTCCCTAGATTGATAACAAATCTCTTATCTATAAGTCAGATTTTGAACATAAGGTTAAGGTAGATTTCATTATCAAGAATGACACAAAATCTTGTCTCCTTTTATAGGATGATCAAGTCACTACTAGAGCTTTCTTAAAGGATCAATTACTTGCCCTATATATGTTGAGGTATGATCCTATTGATGGTGTTATGGCATTGATGTTAAAATTTTGTGAGTGTCATTGATGTCTTGGAGATGTTCTTATGATGTTGAATGGTGAGTGTTCAAGATGACTTGAACATGTTTTAGTAGTCTTTCCATTTTGTATGAGGTCTTGGCATAATATTGTGGTGTGACAAGATCATGAGCCTGTTAAGAGTAGTGTTATATTTAGATAATCCTAATTAAAGAATGTTTTTGGTTGATATCATTGAGATTTATATTCTTTATGTTCAAGTCTTTGAGTACTAGGTGTCTCGAGAAGCCTAGTATATCCCCCTAAGAAGGTCTATGCATGAAGCATAGTAAATATTGGTGAATTTTGTCAATATAGGCATGAGAGAGTGTAAAACATTGTGTAAGCATGAGAATGAGGCAAATAAGTCTTCAAAAGAGTTATAAGGTTAGTTTTGAGGCTTAGTCATTCCATGAAGAGACTTAGTGAGAAGGCATAAGCTTGGTAACATGTTGAGGTGAGCAGTCTGAGGCTTGTGAAAAAAATACTGGTAGTGTGTGGGCATGGTATGAGGTTTTATGATATAAGTATGAGGTGTTGAGAGGAGTGAAATAGGATTCAAAGTGTGTTCAAGGTCTAAGTGTGGCTTACTGATATAGGCTTAGTGTGCAAAGAGACCAAGTGTGGCCTAATGAGGGGTCAAGTTTAGTTTCCAAGGTGATATAGCTCATGTGAGATTTTTTAGATGTGTGAGAAGTTTTTTTAAGTGTTTTGGTAAACTTTCAGGTCCTGAGTTAAAGAAGAAAGTATGAAATATGGTTTGGAGGTTTCCTGTGTGCACATAATGAAGGGTTCTCAACCCGAGAAGGACTTTCATGTGCTCGTTGGCAAGTTCAACCTTTGCATGAGATCCTAATAAGTTCATGAAATTTGGGGAAGGATCATCATTCAATTTTATAAGCATTACTTTCTAAATTAAGGGCCAGTTTTTATGAATGATTGTTAAGACTGTAAGGTGGTCTTAACCCTCTATAAAACCCTGACAATGACCCAATCTAGAAGATATTGATAGAAATGCCCAAAAATGAATTGGATGAATTAGTTTTATTATTGTATAATGTAGAGGAATCTCCTAGGTAACTCAAGGTGGCATTGGTCTGTCATATGATTGAGTAGACCCTATAGGAAAAGTCATGTTTCTCATAAATTTTCTATAACAAGCAAAGTTGATCGAGTCAAAGTTGATAAGTGGATGGAGTTTGAAGCTTGAGACTAATTTATTATGCCCATGGTGGTTTTTGATAATATTTTAGACTTCAAATATGCTAAAATAGTCATGGAACTTGACCTATTGCTTAAAAACCTAGTGAGGCAGATAATGATAAAAACTACGTAGGAGTGGGAATGAGATTAGGGATGTGTTGCCATGGATTAGGAATGGATCAAATTGCACTGTGTTGTTTTTCAAGACATGTAACACATATCCTATTGGATAGAATATTTGGATGTGTGTGTATGATAGAGCGTTGTTCTCAAGCTAACTTATCTAACATAGTGAGGTATGTGTACAATCAAGCTGTAAAATTGGTATGTAAGACTAATATTGCTCTTTGAGCCTATAATATATTTATTGTAAGTTGATTTGAGGATGTGAAAGGATCATCTAAACCCATTTGAATTTCATGGTATTGATTCTATAGGTGTTATAAGTCATTTTTTAATGACTATGTTTTCAAGTCTTTGATATGAGTGCATTTAGAGTCATGAAAGGTTACTGTACAAATGTTGATGGTTAAATGATCATGATTAAGTTTTGAAGCTAGTTGGTAGTTCTCAGTGGTCATGTTGCAAGATCAAATTAGAGGTTTTAAGTGTTGTATTGTAGTGTTTCAAGAACATGGTGATGACTTTGAGGTCATGACAATTATGTCCATGTGATTTAAAGGTATGGTTATTTGAGAAAATTGGTTGTGTGCTTCAGTTTTGGTTGGCAGACTTTGTAATGATGTGGTTTGAGGAGTGAAATGAGATAAATAGTGTTGGCAACCTAAGGTGAGATTATGAGGGGCCTAATTGAAATGTGTGTGAAGTTTTTTATCCATTTCTAGAGATGAAAGATGTTTCAAGGTGGTCAAGGTGAAATGTATTCTTTGAGAAGGCATGATTGCATTAGGTCTTTATTAGGCCTGATGGTGGTTTTGGTCCTTATGAGTGGTGACCAACCTATGTAGTGGTTGTTTATCCTATGAAATGTGTTTTTTGATCTATTCCAAGAGTGATCCAATTATGGATAGGTTTGTGGCTGACCAAGGTATGTGAAGTCAAGAGTCAAGTATAAGAAGAAGGTCTAATAGGCCTAATTTGAGTAGTTAATAAAATGGAGAGGATGAACGAATGAAATAAAAGTTTAAAAACTAGGTAGAGGGTTTTAAGACCATGAGAGAGGTGTGTTTAATATGCCATGAATTTATAACAATGATTTAATAAATGATGAGCTAGGTCATCTGACCTAAATCTATTAAGAAGAGGGCTAATTGAGTGAAGAGGCTGAATAGGCTATTTGAGAGAGATAGAAGAGTGTGAGGAGTAAAATAAGGTGATCATCATCAGTTGTGAGAAACAAGTGTCCAAATATGACCAAAGGTTCCAAGTGGTTGAGTTGGTGCTGAGTCACCTAGGGGGTTGGTACCTTCTTTCAGGTTGGTGTTTTCTAAAAGCCCAGTTGAGTTAGTGCTTGATTAGTGAGCAGTTGTTGCTCTTTGTGGGGTTGGTGCCTCACTAAATATTAATTCATTGCATATAGGACCATATTATAAGTTGTGTTTGAATGGGTTTTATCCCCCATAAGGGTTTCCCACATATATCTTGCTTTCGTATGTTGTATGCTTATGTGGATACTTGTTTATGCATTAGTTGATGTATGTGTTTGAATGAAAGCTTCATGAATGATAAATAAAATTGAATGATTATTTTAAGGTCACTGATTAACAACCCCCCCACCTTCCCCCCCCCCCGCCCCCCGCCCCACTTAGTAGATATGATTCTAAAAATTGGTATCAAATCAGGTCCTTTGAATCAATCTTAATAGCCTAAAATAGATCATAAGCAAGTGAAAATGGCTAGTCAAGCACAAGGTGGTTTTTCTACAAGTCAAGCTCCATTGTCCAATGGATCTAATTATGCTTTTTGTAGTGTTAGGATGAGAACATATCTGATTTATAAAGGTCATGATGTTCGTAAATAAATTTTGTATGGATATACTGAACCCTCTATTCCCCCTATAGATGTAGTAGGTAAGACGGCTAGTCAGAACAATTAAAATATAATGAATAGTATTTTTGTAGCCTATCAAAGGTAGAGCTTGTGAAGGTGATGCACTATGTGTTTATCAAAGATATGTGGGAAAATTTTAATACTATCGATGAGGGAGAATCCAAGGTCAAGTAGGCCAAAATTCAAACCCATAAAACATAATTTGAAAAACTAAGGATGAATGAAGATGAGACTATTGCAGCCTACGTGTTGAGGGTCGATGAAGTGGTCAACATCATAAAAGGCCTAGGTGAAAAAGTGAAAGAGTCCCCTATTGTTTAAAACATATTGAGTTCTCTAAATCCTAATTTTTATTCTAAAGTGTCTATTGTTGGAGAGATGTAAGATTTAGACAAGCTTCATATGGATGCAAGATCTAGACAAGATCTAGATAAGCTTCATATCTAGACAAGCAATGGATGGATGGAAAAGTGAAGGAAGACCTGAAAATAAGAAATATGCATTCAAGGTAGAAAAAATTTCAAAAGAGAAAAAGACATAAGGAAATAAAGATAAAGATAATGATGTTTTTGATATTGATGATGATGAGTTGATAGCTATGTTTGCTAGAAAGTTGAAAACTGGTTTAGGTAAATACAAGGGTAAGCTATCGTTCAAGTCATTTAATTATGGATAAATTGGACACTTTTATAACAAGTGCACTCATAAGCATAATATAAATGATGATGAAGAGCATGATGAAGTTCATGATGATGACAAGAAGTCCTATAGGTCTTATAAGAATAGGAAAAGTTTCAGAAAGTATGATGACAAGAAGAAGTTTTTCAAGAACAAAAGAAGATTTTACACCAAGGAAGACAAAAAATCATTTGATGAGAGTGAGAGAATTGATTCTAAGAGTGACCATGAAGGAGTTGGTCCTGATGTCAATGAGGTTATCTTCATGACTGAGGAAGTAAGCTATTCACATCAAGAAGAATCCATGTGGTTTAGAGGTATTGTTGGTGATTCATATGAAGTAGAAGATGAGTTGGACTTTGAGGATGAGTTGATGAATGCTTTATAAGAATTGAAGATGGTGAATAAAAATAATAAGGTGATGAGGTTTCTTGTTAAATATTATGAGGATCAAATCAGTTTGTTTGAAGAGAGATTGAGAAACAACTCCAAGGAACAAGAAGAAATAGTCAAAAAGGTGGAGACTAAAATTTAAATTGTTATAGAAAACCTAAAGGCTAAATAAGAAGAATGTTCAAGCGATATAAATAAAGTGGATTCCTTAAGATCTAATTTGGATCAAGCATCAAGTAAGGTGAAGTCCTTTGTGAATTTTGAAAAGGTTACTAATGATCTAATAACATTTTCAGTAGTCAAAATACCAGCAATGACAAAATAGGTCTTGGTTTCAATGAAGACCAAAAGAAGAATACTAATGTGATGATGGAGAATTAGACCCTAAAGGTATATGATTAATCAAGGAATGATGTTGTTGGAAGAATGAATATTAATCCTATAATGCAGCCTAATGTTATAAGGTATACTAATCCTTTCAATGGTTATTGTTATGTATGTAACAAATTTGGTCATAGGGCAAGGCGTTGTAGAAGACCCTCAATGAATTAATATGCATATAACTATGAGGAGAATAATCAATCAAAGTATATGAATGATGGTATTTGTTATAGTTGTCATGATATAGGACACATTGAAAGATATTGTACCAGTAAAGAAATAAGAAATAATTAGTCAATAGGTATGGGTAATGGTGTGTTTTCATCAAGAGGGATAGTGTGCTACTATTGTCAAAAGGTTGGATATATTACAAAGTTTTTAAAACATGGATTCTGAAGTCAAAACAAGAAGTTTGAGGTGCCTAGAGTGAAATAATGAAGACTAGACAGTGAATGGAAACCAAATGTATCTAAGTTTAATAATGACTAGTCTTCAAGTCCAAGTGGACTATTTTCCATGGTGGATCATAGTTCAGATGTAAAGGAGTGCTAAAAATTATCCCTATTACATCAGCTTGTGGATGAGGGAGTCAACACAAATAGACCAAGTTAGAATGTTGTTCAAACAAAGACTAAATAGGTCAAGCCAAAGAGGCTATTCAAGCCTAAGAGGATCATGAAGGAAATCTAGTCTAGTGAGGAAATGGACATCTAGGAATATCCTAAGTTAATATTGTTTTAGTACCTGATAGAAGAGATGAATCCATTAGGATTCATGGAGGCACTCAACTAGTAATTAGAATCATGAAGGATGTTTGGTCTGAGGGGGAGCTTTTCAGTTGGTTCATGAGTTCAAAAAGATGCCCTATTTTGAGAAGTGGTTCTTGTTGGTTTATATATGCTTTATAAAAAAGGGAGTTTCTTATCTAGTTGTTGAATATTGAGTGTTGTTCATATGTTGAGGTATTTATGAGCTTAGGGGGAGCATTTATATGTGTTGAGTTTTTGTCAAAGAGAGAGAATGATCTTGTTTGGAGAAAAATAGTCTATTTCTAGTTGTTCTATGTCCAAGGATCAAATAGTTATCAAGAAATGACCCTTTGTCATTAATGTCAAAGGGGGAGAGATTTATAGTTTGGGAGAAATTTCAGTTTGAAGAAGATCGAACTTGGGGAGATGATAACGATTAGCTTTGTTTGCATGTTTTCCATCAATGACAAAGGGGGAAATTGTTGAGGTATGTTCCTATTGTTGGTGTTGTGACATTGAATTCAAAGGTTTTTGAGTTTCATTGATGTCCCAAAGATTTTCTTATAATGTTGCATGGTGAGTTTTCATGATGACTTGAGCATAGTTTAGTAGTCTTTGATTTCTGTATGAAGTTTGGCATAATGTTGTGGTGTGACAAGCTCATAAACCTATTGAGGATAGTGTTGTCTTTATATAATCCTAATTGAATAATTTTCCTTTTTGATATCATTTAGATTTAGCTTGTTTGAGTTCAAGTTCTTGATTACTAGGTGTTTTGAGAAGCTTAGTCTAGCTTTGCGAGAAGGTGTATGCATTAAGCATAGTGAACCTTGGTGGATTGTGTCAGTACAGGAATGATAGAGTGCATAAAGTTGTGTAAGCATGAGAATGAGGCAAATAAGTCTTCAGAAGAGTTCCAAGGTTAGTTTTGAGGCTTAGTCATTGCATGAAGAGACCTAGTGAGAAGGTATAGGCTTGGTAGCATGTTGAGGTAAGCAATTTGAGGCTTGAGAAAAGAATATTGGAATGTTTTCAGCATGGAATGAGGTTTTATGACATTAGTATGAAGTTTTGAGAGCATTTAAATAGGTTTAAAGGTGTTTTCAAGGTCTAAGTGTGGCTTACAAGTATAGGCCTAGTGTGCAAAGAGACCTAGTGTGGCCAAATGAGGGGTCAAGTTTAGATTCCAAGATGGTAGAGATCATGTGAGATTTGAGAAAGGTGTGAGAGGTTATTTCAAGTGTGTTTTTCAATTATGAGGTATTGATTTGAAGAAGAAATCATGAAATGTGGTTTTGAGTTTTCTTGTGTGCATAGAATGAAGGGTTCCCAACCCAAAAATGACTTTCATGTGTTCGTTGGCATGTGCAACCTTTACATGAAATAATAATAAGTTCATGGAATTTAAAGAAGGATCCTATATATATTTTCCAAGAATTGGTTTCTAGATTAAGTTTCCAAAATTTATGAATGATCGTTAAGACTTTAAAGTGGTCTTAACCCTCTCTAATACCCTAAAAATGACCTGATATAGAAGATCTTGATAGAAAATTATCAGCTTGACTTCTATGACCTAGATTTATTATTGGATTATGTAGAGGAATTTCCTAGTAACTCTAGGTGGCATCAATCTGTCATGTGAGTGAGTGGACCCTATAAGAGAAGTCATCTTTCTCATAAATTTGCTATAGCAAGTACACTGAGTCAAAGTTGATAAGTTGATGGAGATTTAATATTGAGACATATATATTACTCCCATGGTTGTTTTTTATTAAGTTATAGACTTTAAATATGCTAAATTTGTCATGTAATTTGACCTATCTCTAAAATAACTAGTGAGGGAGATAGTGCAAAAAACTAGGCAAAAGTGGGAATGAGATTGGGGATGTGTTGACATGGATTATAAATAGATCCAATTGAATTGGTTTGTTATTCAAGACATGTAACACATATTAATATTAGATATAATATTTGGAGATGCGTGTGTATGACATAAAGTTGTTCTCAAACTAACTTGTCTAACATAGTGAGGTCTTTGTATAGTGAAGCCATAAGATTGGTCTTTAAGACCAATATTGCTATTTGAGCCTATAATATATTTACCATAATTTGATCTAAGGATTATAAAGGATAATATAAACCCATTGGAATTTTATGTTAGTGATTCTATAGCTGTTTTTAGTCATTATTTTTATCATTGTGTTTTGAAGTCTTTGACAATTTTGAATAGTCTTCTATCAAATATGAGTTTGAGGTGACTTGCTCATAGTTGAAGTGTATAATGCACATGAAGATGTTATAATTGTATTTTAGGTTATTATGAGTGAATTTAGATTCATTAAATATTATTCTATAATTTTTGATGGTCAAATGATCATAACTAAGTTTTGAAGCTAGTTGGCAGTTTTAAGTGGTCATGTTGTAAGAGTGAGTTAGAGGCTTTAAGCCCTATGTTGTAGGATTTAATGAAAATGGTGATGAATCTGAGGTTACAGATATTCCATACATGTAATTTAATGGTGTGTTTGTTTGATCAAATTGGTTTTGTGTGTCAATTTTGTTTGGAAGACTTTTTGGTAGTAAGAAGGCCTAGTTATGAATAGGCTTAATTGTGTGGTTCAAGGAGTAAAATGAGCTACATAGTATTGGGGACTTAAGGTTAGATTATATGGGGACTAATTGAAGTGTGTGTGAATTTTTTCATCCATTTTTGTAGATTCAAGATGTTCTAAGTTTGGCAAAGTGAAACTTATGCTTTGAGAAGGCCTAATTGCATTAGGTCTCTATTAGACCTAATGGTGGTTTTGGTCCTTATGAGTGATGGCCAACCTTTTTAGTGGTTGTTTCTCATGTGAAAAATGTTTGATTATCTAATCCAAGGGTGATCAAGAAATGGAGAGGTTTGTATCCAACCAAGATATGTGAAATCAAGAGTCAAGTATAAGAAGAAGGTCAGGTATAAGAAGAAGGCCTAATAGGTCTAATAGGCAAGAGTCAAGTGGTTATTGGGTTAGGAATAAATTAAGGTGAAGTCTTTTATAAAGTTTGAGAAGAGTATCAATGATATAGACAAAATTTTGAGTATTCAAAATAATTCTAATGACAAAATAGGTCTTAGTTTTAATGGAGACCAAAAGAAGAATACTAATGTGATCAAGTAGAATCAGACCTTAAAGGTCAATAGTCAATCAAGTAATGATGGTGTTGGCAGAATGAAGACTAATCCTATCATTTAGCCTAATTTTATAAGGTATGATAATCATTTTAAAGGTTATTGTTATTGAAGTAACCAATTTGGTCATAGATCATGGCATTGTAGATGACCCTCCAAGAATGAATATGCATAAAATTATGAGGAGAATCATCAATGAAGGTATATGAATAAGGTTATTTGTTATAGTTGTCATGATATAGGAAACATTGAAAGATAATGTACTAGTAAATAAATATTGAATCATTAGTCAAGTATTATGGGTAATGGTGTGTTTCCATCAAGTGGGATAGTGTGTTTCAATTGTCAAAAGGTTGGTCATACTGCAAAGTTTTGTAAGCATGGATTATCAAATCAAAACAATAATTTTGAGGCCCCTAAAGTACAAGAAATAATACAAGACAATGAATGGAAAACACAGGTATCTAAGGTGAATGATGACCAACCTATAAGTTCAAGTGGACTATTTCCTTTGGTGGAGCATTGTTCAGATGTAAAGTAGTCCCAATAATTATCCCTATCAACTTAGGTTGTGGATTACGGAGTTATGAAAAATAGACCAAGTTAGAGTGTTTTTCAAACATAGATTGAAGAGGTCAAGCCTAAAAGGATCATGAAGAAAGTTTAGTCTAGTGAGGACATGGAGATCTGGGAATCTCCCAAGCTTATTTTGTGTTAGTATCTTATAGAAGAGGTGACTCCATTAGGCTTCATGGAGGAACTTAGATAGTAAGTAGAATCATGAATATGATTGGTCAGAGGGGGAAATTTTATGTTGTTTTATGAGTTCAAAAATAATCCCTATGTTGAGAAGTGGTTCCTATAGGTTTAAACATGATTTATAATAAAGGGATTTCATTATTCATTTATTGAAAATTTAGTGTTTTTCATATGTTGAGGTATGCATGAGCTTAGGGGGACCATTTCTATGTGTTGGGTTTTTGTCAAAGAGAGAGAATGGTCTTGTTTAAAGAGAAAAGGTGTGTTTCCATTTGTTTTAGGTCTAAATATAGTTTTCAAGAGATGACCCTTTTTCATTAATGTCAAAGGGGGATAAAGTTCCATTTTATGAGAAAGGTTAGTTTGAAGAAAATCTAGCTTGGGGAGATGAGAATGATCAGCTTTGTTTGAGTGTTTGCCATAAATGACAAATGGTGAGATTTTTGAGTTATCTTATTATTATTGGTGTTGTGTCATTGATTTTATGATTTATGTCAAAGTTTTTTGAGTGTCATTGATGTCCCAAATATGTTCTTATGATATTGCATGGTGAGTGTTCATGATGACTTGAGCATGGTTTAGTAGTCTTTGAGTTCTATATGAGGTCTTGGCATAATGCTGTGGTATGACATACACATGAGACTATTGAGAGTAGTGTTGTATTAAAATAATCATAATTTATGAATGTTCTTGGTTGATATCACTGAGATTTAGCTTGTTTGAGTTCAAGTCTTTGAATACTAGCTATCTTGGGAAGCCTAGCCTATTCCTGTGAGAAGTTGTATCTATGAAGCATAGTAAATATTGGTGAATTATGTCAGTATAGGAATGAGATAGTGTACATAGTTTTTAAATAATGATAATGAGGCAAATAATTCTTTAAAAGAGTTCCAAGATTAGTTTTAAGGTTTAGTTATTGCATGAAGAGACCTAGTGAGAAGGTGTAGACTTGGTAGCATGTTGAGGAGAGTAGTCTAAAGATTTTGATAAGAATATTAGAGGTGTTTGATAAATTTATGAGGTTTTATGACATTATTATGAGGTTTTGATAGTATTTAAAGAGGTTTGAAGGTGTTTAAAAGGTCTAAGTATGGCTTACAGGTATAGGCCTAGTGTGAAAAGAGACCTAGTGTGGCCTAATGAGGGTTTAAGTTTAGTTTCCATGGTTATATATCTCACATGATATATTATAGAGGTGTTATATTTTATTTTAGTTGTGTTTATAAATTTTGAGGTCTTGAGTTGAATAATAAAGCATGAAATGTGGTTTTGAGGTTTCTTGTCTGCACTTAATGAAGGGTTCTTAACTTGAGGAGCACTTTCATGTGATATTTGGCACATGAAACATTTGCATGAGTTCATAATTAGTTAATGGAATTTTTTTAAGGATAATAATTCAAGTTTCCTAGTATTAGTTTATATATTAAGGGCCCAAGATTTATGAATGATCGTTAAGACTGTAAGGTGGTCTTAACCCTCTCTAAAACCCTAACAATGACCCAATATGGAATATATTGATATAAATGGCTCAAAATGAATTGGATGAAATACTATTATTATTGGATCATGTATAATAATATCATAGATACCTTGAGGTGGAATTGGTTTGTCAGATGAGTTAGTGGATGCTAAAAAAATCATATTTTTCATAAATTTATAATGGTAGGAAGAGTCGACTAAGTAAAAGTTTATAGGTGGATTGAGGTTGAATTTTGAGACATATATATTATTACCATGGTTTTTTATAATTAGATTCCGAACTTGAAATATGATAAACCAGTCATCAAAGTTGACCTATCACTAAAACACCTAGTGAGGCATACAGTGAGAAAAACTAGGGAAGAGTGGGAATGAGATTAGGGATATGTTGCCATAGATTAGGAATGGATCAAATTAAACTATGTTTTTTTTTAATAAATGTAACAAATATACCTATTATATATAATATTTGGATATGTGTGTGTATGACAAACATGTTTTCTCAAATAAACTTATCTAACATAATGAGGTCTGTGTACAGTGAAGCCATGAGATTGGTTTTTAAGATCAATATTGATATTTGAGCATATAATATATTTATTTTAATTTGATAAGAGGATGATTAAGGATCATATAAATCCATTTAAATTTCATGATAGTCATTCTATAGGTGTTCTAAGTCATTTTTGTATGACTATGTTTTGATGTCTTTGATAGTTCTGAGTAGTCATCTAGTAGAGATGAGTTTGAGGTGACTTTCTTAGAGTTCAAGAGTATAATGCACATGAATATGTTATAAATTTATTTTAGGTTATTATGAGTTAATTAAGAGTCATGAAATTTTCCTATAAAAATGTTGATGGTTAAATAATCATGACTAAGTTTTGAAGCTAGTTGGCAGTTCATAGTGGTCATGTTGCAAGAGTGAGTTAGAGAATTAAAGCCCAGTGTTGTAGTATTTCAAGCACATGGTGATGAAGTTGAGGTCATTGATATTATATAAAAATTATTTAATGGTACGTTTATTTTAGAATATTTTTTTATGCTTCAATTTTGGTTGGAAGACTTTATGGCAGCAAGAAGGCCTAATTGTGATTAGGCCTAATGGTATGGTTCAAGGAGGGAAATGAGATAAATAGTGTTGGGTACCTAAGGAGAGTTTATCAGAGGTATAATTTAAGTTTGTTTGATGTGATTCATCTATTTTTATAAAATATATATGTTCCAAGGTGCTCAAGGTGAAATGTATGCTTTGAGAAGGCCTAATTGCATTAGGTCTCTATTAGGTCTAATGGTGGTTTTGGTCCTTATGAGTGGTGGATGACCTGTGTAGTGGTTTTTAATCCTATGAAACATGTTTTTTGATATATTCAAAGGGTGATATAATTAGGGACAGGTTTGTGGCTGACCAAGGTATATGAAATCAAGAGTCAAGTATAAGAAGGTCTAATAGGCTTAATTTGAGTAGTTATTAAAATGGATGGTGATAAAAAAATGTAATAGAAATTTTGAAACTAGGTAGAGGATTTTATGAAAATAAAAGAGGTGTTTTAAATATGTCATGAGGTTATGACAATGATTTTATATATGATGAGCAAGGTCATGTGACCTAAATCTGTCAAGAAGAGAGCTAGTTGAGCGAAGAGGCCTAATAAGCTATTTGAAAGAGATAAAATATTGTGAAGATAAAAATAAGGTGATAATAATCATTTTAGTGAGAATTAGGTGTCCAAATGTGATCAAAATTTCTAGGTTTTTGTGTTGGTGCTGATTCACCTAGGGGGTTGGTGCCTTCTTACGAGTTGTTCCTTGCAAAAAGCCTAGTTGAGTTGGTGCTTGACTAGTGAAGGGTTGGTGATCTTTGTGGGGTTGGTACCAAAATAAATATTGATTCATTGATTAGAGGTCTATATTCCAAGCTTTGGGGTTGGTGCCTTCTTACAGTTTTTTCCTTGCAAAAAGCCTAGTTGAGTTGGTGCTTGACTAGTGAAGGGTTGGTGATCTTTGTGGGGTTGGTACCAAAATAAATATTGATTCATTGATTAGAGGACTATATTAAAAGATTTATTTTAGTGGGTTTTATCCCCCATGAGGGTTTCCCATATATCTCTTACGTTCATATGTTTTATGCTTCTTTGGATGTTTATTTATACATTAGTTGATGTATGTGTTTGAAAAAATGGTTCATGAATGAAAAATGAAATTGAATGATTATTATAAGAGCACTAATTCACCCCATCAGTAGCTATGATTCCAAAAATTGGTATCAGTGCATGTTTTTTGAAGCAAGCCTAATAGCATAAAGGAGATCATAAGCAAGCGAAGATGGCTAGTCAAGTACAAGTTGGTTTATCTACAAGTATCTCTCTATTTTTCAATGGATCTAATTATGATTTTTGGAGTGTCAGGATGAGAAAACATTTGATGTCTCAAGGTCATGATGTTTGAAAATCAATTTTGGACGCATATACTATAGCCTCTATTTATTTTTCCATGTTTTAATGTTTATGATTTGACAGGACTGCTTGATCCATTACATGCATACTTACGATGTTACATTCTAACCTAACATTTTATTTTATAATCATAAACAAAATATAATGGCTTGATATTAATATATTAGAATCATAATCTATACAAATAGATTGTATTACAAAGACACTTGGAATGTAAGGTTTATTTAAGAAGTTTGTCATAGGCATTGTAATCTTTTGCAATAACGTATACTCATAATATTCGTAAGAAACTAATGTTCATAGATTTTGGTGGTGCCTAGTATGTAAGGGTGTGCATCTTCTATATGCAATTTGGTTTCATGTGTGTCTGGTCAGAATACATCTCAAATTAGCTTTGAAAGATCTATTTATCACTTAGTTTTTTATTTCTCATCTAGGGGAAGGTTTCTCTCCCTTGATAAGTTACTTTTAAAGAATGTTTTGGTATTTGTTTCATAAATAAGACATACATTCAACCCTTGAAACAAACTTGAGCATGTTTAAATTTATTTATTTCTATGTTTTTTATCGTAGATATATGACATTTTCCAACTCCTTCCTCAAAACACTCAAGTTAGTTTTTTTTCTATAATCTAACTTAAGAGGATAGATTACATATTTTATGTTCTTTCAGAAAGTTCTAGATTATAGATTTTTAATTGATGTTAAATACAACCAGATTTAGATTGTATCCATGAAGTTTTCTACAATTTGGACTTGTTAGATCATCTTGTCTAGCCTAACTAAAAATTTGAGACTAACATGTCATTGATTGAATGGATAAGTGTACTTTCACTTCATGGTTGTATTTATAAGTCCAATGCCAATGCTATAGTGTCTTTCAGACAATTAATAATTTTGAAATATCTTATTATCTTTAAAACACTAATACTAGACAATAAACTTTGTTTCATTACTTGAAGCATGAGATAACTAAAATATTTTAGTATTTTATATTATTGATACCCCTTGATTTTGTAGCATGTAACTTAGGATTTGGACATGTCCTAATTAATTTTACCTTTAAGGCCAATGAAGTATATCACTGTAACTAATTTCTAAGAAATTTAGAGATTTGTTGCCAATGACATGCTTCATGATCATTACTTTTAACACCAATTCCATTAGTATGTTACATGGATTGACTTTTCTCAAGCCTCACCTATACCAATTTATCAAAATTGATACTGTGCTACAAGGACTTGGCACTTTGTGCCCCTTATTTTTCATGTCATCGGTCTTCTATAACTCATGAATATTTTCCCACTATTTGGTCAAGAATGGTTTATGATTGTTGTGGTATTTTGTGTTTTTCCTTTTTCATCCAAAAATTTTCAATTGTTTCTTTGAACACACATCCATTTATGACTTTCTCATCTTTAATCCATTTGAACACACATCTTTTTATATTTCAAATGTTAATATAATTAAAGAAATCATTTGAGAATCTATTATTTATTGATGGTATGATTCCAGTTAGGAAAGATAATATGTTAATGGTGTTTATGGATGACATAGTAATATCCCTTATGAGTTAGACTTGTACTAGGCATTCAAAATACTCAATGTTAATATTCTAATTTTTAATGTTTAAGCTATTTAATTTTAATACCAAAAATAAAATTGATTGTTTGAATGAATGAAAAAATAAAATTTGAATAATAATCCAGACTAATTTTGGATGGTCAAAAATATGGTCCCAAATTTATGTGTTGTATTAATAAAAAACACTCTTATTTATTTCCCATAGAAATATAATTTCAAAAGAATTATTTATCCAACTATATATTTTTTTTTATCATTATTTATATGTAGATATTCAATTTCATAGTTGACCTTTCCATCAGGTAAATAAATCTATGATGGCTATCCATTTAGTTTTATCATTCAAAAAATGAGACAATTATCTTTAAAAAATAAAATAGTAAAAAATAAATATTTTATAATCATTCATAAATATTTTTTTAATCCATAGTAATTTCATGCTCCATATAAACTATCTCATTTCATTCCATATAATGAAGTTAAAAAAATTCCCATATATTACAATTCAGAAACCTAAATACGCTCATACAATCATCAAAGGAATTATATATTTGGCAAATGGTGGACAATAAGAATTATATATTTGGTAGAGGATAATGATGTATTGTAACCCTATTTATCTACTATTCACATATCCCATTATACAATGAAGTTTTTTTTTTTTTTAATTAACACCATGTCTACAAGTTTTGTTAATAAATTTTACACAATCAAAATCAACAGAAGTATAATAAAACAATCATAAACATGTTTTTAAACATATCTGTCTAACCTTAACCCTAATTTCTATATTTATCAATTTAAATTTTTTATAAATTATATATATCATAAGTTATCAAATGCCTTATTTGTCTCTCTTAAATTAGATTTTGAGTTTACAATAGTTTATAGTTAATTAAATTACAATTATTGATTCTAAGGGTACGCATTTAGGTGAAACTATTTTTAGAATAGGAAATAACTTGTACTACTTATTTAATTTTTGATAAGGGTATTAGTGAAATTATATAACTTCCTAACAATGAAAGAATATATTCATGAACCTTTGATATTATCTGTAACATAATGATTGATTTTTATTTTTATTTTGGAGTAATACAACACTGAAAACATTTGTCTTGTCACCTTAGATAAATATCAACACAGAGGCTTTTGCTTTTCACTTTGGGTTAAGTTTTGTTGTTTTCCTTTCCAAAAATATTTCTCCTCTATTTTTAATTTTTTCATTTTGCTTCATTTGAATATTATGTGCCAATAGTCTATAGACTACCTAACTACCGTCCTGAAGAGACACATAATGTTTTGCTTGTACACATTGTGGCATGAGAGGTGTGTGTGTGTGTGTGTGTGTGTGTGTATATATATATAATTTAGTTTGCAAGTACCTCACGGTATAAAGGAAATTCTAATAATCACCTTATTTATACCAATTAGGAAGTTATAAAATCTATTTGATTATGTAATGCACCACCAAGTAATTAGCTCTAGGAATTTACTCTTATTCTACCTTCGAAATTGGTTTTATTGGGATATGAGTATGGTTCTACCTCTATATTTGGTGCTTTGAAATATCAGGCCAACAATTTTGAAGATATGACCAAGTATATTTGAGATCCTACACATTATTAAAAACCCTTCTATATCACCCTTTCATCATGATGTTTTGCTTTCCCTATCTTATTAGATAATATTTTTTTAATTTATTGTATATTTTTTTACTTTACATTATATTGTGTGCCTTTAAGGCATATAATTAGATTAAGCGATATTGTGTTTTCTCATATGTAACTCCCTTTGGTATCTTATTCAATGTAAAGTTATGAGGTGAAATATTTTGTTTAAATTGATACTTATAGTACACTGATGACAAATATGAAACACCCCCCCACCCCTCAAAAAAAAAAAAAAAAAAAACAATGAATATTTAATTAAAACGCATTTACTAAATTAAATCAAAGATTAAATGAAATAATTTTAAAAATTCTATCAAGTACTAAAAAATTAACCTCATAAGGTGAACAACATTATTAGCATACTTCTCAAATCTCAAGCTAAGCACAAACCCAACATACCCTCCTCCATTCAACACTTACCCTTTAAAGTCCTATAAATCTCTACCTCTAATATTACTCTCTCCTCCATTCAAAATTTTCATTTCTAAGCTTATATCAAATATATTTTTTATACTAAGGAATCATCTAACATTCTTTTTCGATGTTAGTTCTTCGAAAATCTTGTTCATTTTTCTAAATCATACATAAATATGTAGAAAATCAACCTCCTTTTTGACAACCATAATAATTTGTCAAAAAATAATAACAAAATATAAAATTTAATGAGATATATTTAATGTCCCTATATTATATCAAAACTAACTAATCCAAATCAAATTTAAAATATAGTATTTAATATACTTTAACAAATAATTAATGAATATAAATCTTAATCCCTATATATAATTTATACTATATAAGAAATGGAATAATGCAAATGAATACTTCTATCTTAAATAATACCAATCTTTGTTCCAATAATATGATATCCAACAACACTAAAATATTAATTTTTTAATTATTTGTCATATCTCTAGTCAATTTTTTTCGGAGGGGGTGTGCATCCCGAAAAATCCTACGAATTAATATTCTTTGGTTGGAGTTCATTTTTTTTTCTTTTTTTTGGTTCTTTAATTTTTTTAGCAACCACCTCCTAGATAAGGGATCCATTTTCTAATGCTACAATAGATTATTTTTGCAATGTAACATGCATAGCTTCTTTTTCTCTTTTAATTTTTCATGTCATGGGTCTTCTATAACTCGTGAAGCTTTCCGCACTCTTTGGTTGATAATGGTTTCTGCTTGTTGTGGGTTCTTTGTTTTTTATTTTTATCTAGAATTCCTCACTTGATTCTTTGAACACACATCCATTTATGATTTTCTCATCTTGCACCATGGAAATAAATTATATATATTCTCTAATATTTTTTTTGGGTTATAAATTATATTAATATTTGAAATATAATGTTTAATAAATAATTATCATAAAAAAATTGTGATAATTAAAATCAATTTTAAAATTGAAGTCTTGTCTCGTACTATCTTAAAAATGTACTCATATAAAAATTTATATGGAAAAACACACAAGTTCTTATCCAAACTAAGAATTTTTTAGGAAGATCCTCCATATGTTAAAGTCCAATATGTTAGTATTTGAAATATAACTATCTTCAGCTAAGTGCAAAGGATTGAGGTGTGTGAATTTTACTAAATTTACTTAGGACACAAAAATGACCTCAACCATTTTCAGTATCTAGTGGGAATTGTACCTTTGTCAATGGTATGACAATGTATTTTTATTATTATTTACACCGTTAGACTACAACCTATTTGATTTTCCTTGTTTATGGCTCAAGAGTTGAGTAAAATATGAGAAATAACTCTTTGTTACATATACTCTTGACATGTATTTAATTCTCCTTGTTTACAGCTCACTTCTTGGACTACAATGATGAATTCACATTGCAAATAAAATCAGATTTTTAATTATTAGAGAGGAATTTATCAAACATACTAATCTAAAAGCTTTAAAATTAAAATAGCCATAATTATATTATGATTTTTTTAAATTGTATTATCCCTATACACATATGTACTTGTTGATTATTGATCTAAATTAACTTTTATGAACATGTTGTTGATTATTGAATCACAATAAACACTTAAACCAAAATTATAAAAATATACTTAAGACTTAAGCTATTGGATCCTTTAAAGTGCATCTTCAAGATCATGCACACTAGGTAGAGTAGGTTGCACAAGGTTCATGGTTTTCAGCGTGTAACAAACACACATTAGATCCAAAAAGGCACTTTCAAAAGAAACAAAAAGAAATTATAGTAAATGTGACACTGACACATGGAATGCATTTAGAGAAGGAGATTGCAAATTGCATGGGATCCATATACGTTGAACAAGTATATGCCTTGATTTTAAGGGAATATGCCACTACACAATACATTTAGAAGGATCCGTAAATGAAAATTATACGATGCCTAAGGTGTTAGCTTGCTAAAATTATTACGTTGTTAGTTTGTTATACAGTTCGGCAAACTGTTTGTATTATCATAAATTAGCATGGTTACGTAGTGTTAGCGTGATGAGCTAAAACTAACACACACCAAATCTTGGCATAGTCTTCATCGATGAATAGTCTTCATCGATGAATAGTCTTCATCGACCAATAGTGATTGACATAAACCTAATCCACACTAACATCACTCTCGACGATGGTCAACTAACCTCCGTAGTCATGGTAACCTA
This sequence comes from Torreya grandis, assembly GCA_037957365.1. Lineage (NCBI taxonomy): Eukaryota > Viridiplantae > Streptophyta > Pinopsida > Cupressales > Taxaceae > Torreya > Torreya grandis. The sequence continues at coordinate 271,463 of JARHVA010001111.1, read as the reverse complement.
TGCAGTCAAGGACGTGGTTAGTTGGGCGGGAAACAAATGATAAGTGGGAATATTAAATTTACCCCATTTCATTCTAGCACTCATTCTGAAGCATGTTGGTTCGAGATTTCCCCTGTGCAGTTCCTATGCCAATTTCTAATAGTTGGTTCGAGATTAGCTAGTTCATGAGTAGCTAGTTTGACGTTACCTTCATATTCTGTTAGTCGTGAGTACTACACCATTGCACCATTCAATTTCACCATGATCTATTCATTACTGTAGCCTGTTTATTCCTCTATTGCACTCATTTTTTCTATTCTTCCTAAAATTTCCTTTGAATTTGTAGTGTATATGACACTGCATATAAGAGCTTGTCCTTATATATAAAAATAACTTATTAACAAAGAAAAAATTTTGGGCAAGTTTAATCTTATGTATAGTGGGCCTCTGGCTAGGAGAAATAGGGCCTGAGAAATAGCAGGTATAGGTAAATTGAAGACAGATGTCTTTTTAAAAGATTTATTACAACATTCCATGCTTTTCTTTACATTTTCATCTAAATAATTTATGTAAAGGAGGTTTATGAACCCTCCAACGATCGTGCTTATATGAAGTGTTTTCCTTTTTTTCCCATACCTATTCTTGCTTCCTATGTTTTGGATTTCATCTGTGTTAATAAGTTATGGATTCATTTTTTCACATTTATAAAAAACTCTAGGATTTCTTTCATCGTTTAGCTTCTTCAATGTCCACTTGCCCTTCTGTGATCACAAATATGAATAAATTTGTCCTAAAGATGTTAGAGATTTGGTTTTATGCAGGGTCATATACACCATTATCATATCTCATGTCTCTCTTCATCCTTGCTAATGAAGGTTTGATTATATGGACAGGGCTTAGGGAGTAAAATTTCAATCCCTCTTCTTGAAAAATATTGAGTTTGAACCCATTGTAACAGTTTGTAACTACTTGGTTGACATCAAGACCAAGTCCATCTAGAGCCCTCAATGTGGATAGAAGCAATGCAAATTTCTCAAAAAAAACACCTAAAAAGTTATAAAAAATGACTACCAAGCTTTCTTGTCATAGATTCAGTTACTTCAAAACCTTAACTATAAAATCATACTGCCAATCATAATATCCATTGCTTTGTAGGGACTGGATAGCTTTATAAAAATATAAGGATTTATACTAGATAGCTTTATAAAAATACAAGGATTTGTATTTATCCAACTATCGATTTAATAATAAATCAATCAAGCCTTTCTTGTCTACAATTTGGTATCAGAGCTGCGATGTAAAGCAATCTATTGGAAGCCTGAATCGCACTACGGCCAAGAAGCCTTAGATGGCGTGGAAGCCTTTCACCTGCATGATCGAGCTGTGGAAGGATCGACGCACCAGGGCATTTAGAAGCAATGATTTATTGATAGACGCATGCCTGAGGTAATACGACACAGCAGTTTATTGAAGTCGAATGAAGGATGAAGCCTAGAAGCGCAACGTGGAAGACTCATTCACTCCTTAAAAGTCTTTTGTTTGCCTAATCGATGCAGGTGGAAGCTGAGCGATGAAGGACGAAGACAAGAGGAAAGCCAAACCTGAGTGAGGTCCACAGCAGAATTCCTAGAAGCATATGAAGATGCCTGATAGAAGTCTAGAAGTGTAATAAGTCTGCAGTGAGCATCATAGTAGTAGCAACAAAGCCTGATTGCTAGCAATCGGTTAAGAACTAGTATAGCGTAAAAACTGGTCAATGCAACACATAACTGCAAGATCGATATTGTTGTGCTAAGAAGAGAGCAAAAGTGTGCAAGGTACACTTTTTTATAAATAATTTTGAAGCAAACAAATACTACTTTAAATGATATATATATATATATATATATATATATATATATATATATATATATATATATATGATGAAGATGAGAACAATTCTTAAATTCAAAGAATTATGAGACATCATCATTGGTGTGGTGATCCATCCTACTAGAGTTGATGAGCAACTCAAATACAAAATCCTTGATGTTGATCACACTTAGTGTCACTGATGATGTTCAACTTCATATTCAGAATGCTTTGACATCAAAGGAGGCTTGGGACTTTTTATCCACCATATACAAGGTGATGAATCAGACTAATATACTGCATGTCCAGTCCAAGCTTCATACTCTTAGTATGAAAGATGGCAAGAAAGTTGATGAATTCTTATGTTAGGTAGCAGAACTATGAGCATAATTAATTGTGCTTGGAGAAAAGATCGAGGATAAGTTGTTAGTTCTGATCACATTGAGATCTCTCCCATCTCAATTTCACATGTTCAACATGACATTGAATATTATAAAACAAATAGTGTCTTTCGAAGAATTGGTGAATCTGCTTCAACAAGAAGAAGCCATTCAATTTGTGCAAGAAGAGTTCAAGGATAAAACCCTAATTTCCAAGAAATGTCATTCAAAATTCTCAAAAGGACCACCAAATAAGTCATAAGAACAACATAAATCTAAATATGCAAAATGGTGGTGTCATATTTACCACACCAATACCTATTATAATTATCGTTGTTGGTATAATACCTTGAGACAAGTCTCATCCAATCAAGAGAGCACATCGAGTAGAGATGATTCGCATAAACCCAAAATATGTCCTTGATGATGGAAAAAACATAGACATGTAGCGACACAACATCAATAGGATGATGAATCTGAAGAGGAAGTACTCGTAAAAGTAGAATGCAATGACACATATAAGGATGCAGTTCTGGTCTACCAAACCTTGTCACACATGAGCAAAGTTCGGTTGATCAACTCTGATGATAAAAAGCATATGATGGATGAAAGGAAATGTTTGATTACGTAACAACTCAACCCACTATATATCGAGTTCTAATTTTAGATGGCAAGAAGTATGTTGCATAAGGAATCGGTACTGCCACCATTCCTCTCAGGACACAACCCTGTTCTCTCACAAAGGTATTGTATGTCCCTAGCTTGATAACAAATCTATTATCTATAATTCAACCTTTACATCACAAGGTTAAGGTAGACTTCATGATCAATAATGACACAAAATCTTGTCTCCTCTTATGAGATGACCAGGTTACTGTTAGAGCTTTCTTAAAGGATTGATTGTTTACCCTAGATATGTTGAGGTATGTTCCTATTGTTGGTGTTATGGAAATGATGTTGTCATTGATGTCAAAGGTTTCTGAGTGTCATTGATGTCCTAGAGATGTTCTTATGATGTTTCATGGTGAGTGTTCATAATGAATTGAGTATGTTTTAGTAGTCCTTGATTTTTATATGAGGTCTTGGCACAAAATTATGGTGTGACAAGCTCATGAGCCTGTTGAGAGTAGTGTTATCTTTAGAGAATCCTGATTGAAGAATGTTTTTGGTTGAAATCATTGATATTTACTTGTTTTAGTCCAAATATTTGAGTACTAGGTGTCTTGAGAAGCATAATCTAGCCCTCTAAGAATGTGTATGCATGAAGCATAGTGAATCTTGGTAAATTGTGTCAATATAGACATGAGAGAGTGTATAAAGTTGTGTAAGCATAATAATGAGTCAAATAAATCTTAAGAAGAGTTTCAAGGTTAGTTTTGAGGTTTAGTCATTACATGAGGAGATTTAGTGAGAAGGCATAGGCTTGGTAGCATGTTGAGGTGAGCAGTTTGAGGCTTGTAAGAATAAGTTTAGAAGTGTGTGAGCATGGTATGACATTGTATGACATGAGTATGAGGTGTTGAAAGGAGTGAAAGAGGTTTGAAATTGTGTTCAAGGACTAAATTTGGCTTACAAATATAGGATTAGTGTGCAAATAGACCTAGTGTAGCCTAATGAGGGGTCATGTTTAGTTTCTAAGGTGATAGAGCTCATGTGAAAATTTTTAGAAGTGTGATAAGTTGTCTTGAGTGTGTTGGTAATGTTTGAGGTCTTGAGTTGAAGAAGAAATCATGAAATGTGGTTTTGAGGTTTCTTGTGTGCACAAAATGAAGGGTTCTCAACCCAAGAAGGAATTTCATGTGCTCATTGACATGTTCAAGCTTTTCATGAGATCTTAATAAGTTCATGGAAGTTAGGGAAGGATCCTAGCTCAAGTTTCCAAGTTTGGTTTCTAAATTAAGGGCCCAATATTTATGAATGATTGTTAAGACTGTAATGTGGTCTTAACCTTCTGTAAATCCCTAACAATAACCCAATATGGATGATATTGATAGGAATGGCTCAAGATTAATTAGATAGCCTAGTTTAATGAATGGATCATGTAGAGGACACTTCCATTTACCTCTAGATGACATTGGTCTATTAGATGAGTGAGTGGACCCTATAAGAAAAGCCATGTTTCTTAAAAATTTGCTATAGTAAGTAGAGTTAACCAAATCAAAGTTGATAAGTGGATGGAGGTTGAAGCTCGAGGCCTATGTCTTATGCCCATGGTGGTTTTTTGAGAAAATTAAAAACTTTAAATATGCTAAACCAGCCATTGAAGTTTACCTATCACTAAAAAACCTAGTGAGGCAGACAGTGAGAAAAACCAAGCAAGAGTGGGAATGAGATTAGGGATGTGTTTCCATTGATTATAAATGGATCCAATTGAACTTGGTTGTTTTTTAAGACATGTAACACATTCCTATTGGATAGAAGATTTGAATATGTGTGTATATGATAGAATTTTTTTATCAAATTGACATGTTTAACATAGTGAGTTTTGTATATAGTGAAGCCATGAGATTGGTATTTAAGACCAATATTTTTATTTTATCCTATAATATATTTATTGTAAGCTGATCTGAGGATGTTGAAGGATCATCTAAACCCAGTGGAAGTTCATGATATTGATTCTATAGGTGTTCTAGGTCATGGTTTTTATGACTATGTTTTGAAGTCTTTGATAAATTTGAATAGTCTTCTTAGGGTCTATAAGGTTATTATGAGTGCACTTAGAGTCATGAAATTTTCCTATACAAATGTTGATAGTCAAATGATCATGACTAAGGTTTAAATCTAGTTGGCAGTTCTAAGTGGTCATGTTGCAAGAATGAGTTAGAGGCTTTAAGCCCTATGTTGTAGTGTTTCAAGAACATGGTGATGATTATGAGGTCATGGAGATTCTATCCATGTGATTTAATGGTATGCTTGTGTGAGTAAATTGGTTGTTTGTTTTAGTAATGGTTAGTAGAATTTTTGGAAGGCTTAATTGCTATTAGGCCTAATAGTGTGGTTTAAGGAATGAAATGAGCTAAATAGTGTTGGGGGCCTAAGGTGAGATTTTAAGGGGTCTAATTGAAGTTTGTGTGAAGTTTTTTTTAATTAATTTTTATAAACTCAAGATGTTCTAAGGTGGTCAAGGTAAAATGTATACTTTGAGAAGCCCTAATTGCATTAGCTCTCTATTAGGTCTAATGGTGGTTTTGGTCCTTATGAATGGTGACAGACCAATGTAGTGGATGTTTCTCCTATGAAACATGTTTGTTGATATATTTCAAGGGTGATCCAATTATGGATAGGTTTGTGTCCGACCAAGGTATGTGAAATCAAGAGTCTAGTATAAGAAGAAGGTCTAATAGGCCTAATGTGAGTAGTCAATAAAATGGAGGGGATGAATGAATGAAATAAAAGTTTAAAGACTACGTAGATAGCTTTAAGAAAATAAAATAGGTGTGTTAAATATGTGATTAATTTACAAAAATGATTCTATAGATGATGATCAAGGTCATATGACCTAAATCTTTCAAGAAGAGGGCTAGTTGATCAAAGAGGCCTAATAGGCTGTTTGAGAGATATATAAGAGTGTGAAGAGAAAAATAAGGTGATCATCATTAGTAGAGTGAGAAAAAAGTGTCCAAATGTGATCAGAGGTTAAAGGTGGATGAGTTGGTACTGAGTCACCTAGGGGTCGGTGCCTTCTTGCATGTTGGTGTTTATTAAAAGCCTAATTGAGCAAGTGTTCTTTGTGGGGTTGGTGCCTCACTAAATCTTGATTCATTGCATATAGGAATTTAATACAAGTTGTTATTCAATGGGTTTTAACCCCCATGTGAGTTTCCCACATATCTCTTATGTTCATATGTTGTATTCTTATGTGGATACTTGTTTACACATTAGTTGATGTATGTATTTGAATGAATGCTTCATGAGTGATAAGTGGAATTGATTGATTATTTTAAGGACACTAATTCACCCCACCTCTTAGGAGATATGATTCTAATAATTGGTATCATATGAGGTCCTTTGAATCAATCTTAATAGCCTAAAATATCCTAAGCAAGCAAATATGGCTAGTCAAGCACAAGGTGGTTTCTCTACAAGTAAAGCTCCATTGTTCAATGGATATATTTATGATTTTTGGAGTGTCAGGATGAGAACATGTTTGATTTCTCTAGGTGACGATGTTTGGAAATTAGTTTTGGATGGATATATTACACCCCTTATTCCCCCTATAGATGCAAAAGATATGAAATCTAGTGACAACAATTTAAATGCAATGAATGGTATTATGTGTGACCTATAAGAGGTAGAGCTTTTGAAGGTGATGCACTATGTATCTACCAAATATATGAGGGATAATTTGAAGACTATCCATGAGGGATACTCTAAGGTCGAGTTGGATAAATATCAAAACCATAAAAGGAAATTTGAAAGACTAAGGATGAATGAAGATGAGACACTGTAGCCTACCTATTGAGGGATGATGAAGTGGTCAACATTTTGAGAGGACTAGGTGAAGAAGTGAAAGATTCTACTATTTTAAAAAAAAATTGAGATATATAACTCCTAATTGTGATTCTAAAGTGTTTTTTTTTTGGAGAGATGAAAGATCTAGATAAGCTTCAGATGGATGCAAGATCTAGACAAGATTTATACAACCTTCAGATCTAGACAAGCTATGAAAGGATGGAAAAGTGAAGGAAGACCTATAAAGAAGGAAGTTGTATTCAACAAAGAAAATAAATAAAAGGAGAATAAGATAAAAGGTAATAAATTTAAATACAATGATGTTTCTAATATTGATGATGATGAGTTGATAGCTATGTTTACTAGAAAGTTGAAAACTAGTTCAGGTAAATACAAGGGTAAGTTTCCCTTCAAGAACTTTAATTATGGTTAAATTAGACACTTTACTAACATGTGCACTCATAAGCATGAGAAAAAGGATGATGAAGAGAATTATGAAGGTCGTGATGATGATAAAAATTCCTATAGATATGATAAGAGAAAGAAACATTTTAGAAAGTATGATGACATGAAGAAGTCTTTCAAGACCAAAAGAAGCTTTTACACCAAGGAAGACTAAAACTCATCTGATGAGAGTGAGAGAAGTGATTATGGGAGTGACCATTAAGGTGTTGGTCCTAATGTCAATGAATTTATCTTCATCACTAAGGAATGAAGCTATTCAAATCAAGAAGAGTCCATGCGGTTTGGAGGCACTGTTGGTTTTCTAAGATGAAGAAGAAGATGAGGTGGACTTTGAGGCTAAACTGATGAATGCTCTAGAACAAGTGAAGATGGTGAAGAAAAATAATAAGGTGAAATGGTCTCTTATAAAATAATATGATTAGGAAATTAGTTTGTTTGAAGAGAAATAGTCAAATAGGTGAAGACTAAAATTGAAAGGTTAAAGAAGAAGAATGTGCCAGGTATATAACTGAATTGGATTCCTTGAGAGCTAAGTTGGATTAGGCATTAGGGGAAGTCCTTTGTGAAGTTTTAAATGATTACTAATGATCTAGATAAAATTTTGAGTAGTCAAAAGACTACTTATGATAAAATAGGTCTTGATTTCAATGGAGACCAAAAAAAGAATACTAATGTGATCAAGGAGAATCAAAACATAAAGGTCTATGGTCAATCAAGGAATGATGTTTTTGGCATAATGAAGACTAATCCTATCATGCAATTGAATGCTATAAGGTATGATAATCCTTTCAATGGTTATTATTATTCATGTAACCAATTTGGTCATAGATCACCACGTTATAGAATACCCTCCAATAATGAATATGCATAGAACTATGAGGAGAATCATCAATCAAGGGACATGAATGAGGTTATTTTTAATAGTTATCATGATATAGGACACATTAAAAGATACATTACCAGTAAAGGAAGAGTAAATCATCAATCAAGAGGTATGGGTAATGGTTTTTTTCTATCAAGGGGGATAGTGTGTTTTAATTGTCAAAAGGTTGGTCATATTACAAAGCTTTTTTAAGCGTGGATTCTAAAGTCAAAACAAGAAGATTGAAGTGCCTAGAGTGGAAGAAAGAAGACAAGATAGTTAATGGAAACCAAAGGCATCTAAGGTGAATGATGACCATTATACAAGGCGAAGTGGACTATTTTCCATGGTGGAGCATAGCTCAGATGTAGAGGAGTGCCAATAATCATCCCTATTAGCTCAGCTTATGGATGATGGAGTAAAGATAAATAAAGCAAGTTAGAATGTTGTTCAAACAGAGACTGAATAAGTCAAGCCAAAGATACTATTCAAGCCTAAGAGGATCATGAAGATAATTTAGTCTAGTGAGGACATGGACATCTAGGAATATCTTGAGTTTATGCTTCTTTATTACCCTATAAAATAGGTGAATCCATTAGGATTCATGGAGGTACTCAGCTAGTAATCAGAAACATAAAGGATGCTTGGTCTGAGGGGGAGATTTTCAATTTATTTATGAGTTTAAAAAGAAGCCTTGTGTTGAGGAGTGTTCCCTATTGGTTTGGAGATTATTTATCAGAAAGGGAGTTCCTTCTTTAGTTGTTGACTATTGAGTGTTTTTTATATGTTGAGGTAAGCATGAAATTAGGGGGAGGATTTTTGTGTGTTGAAGTTTTGTCAAAGAGATATAATGATTTTATTTGGAGAGAAACAGTGCCTTTCTAGTTGTTTCAGGTCCAAGGATCAAATAGTTGTCAAGAGATCACCCTTTGTCATTAATTTCAAAGGGGGAGAAATTTCTATTTTTAGATAAAGTTTAGTCTAAAGAAGATCCAACATGGGGAGATGAGAATGATCAACTTTATTTAAGTTTTTGAGATCAATGACAAAGAGCGAGATTGTTGAAGTATGTTCTGATTGTTGGTGTTGTGGAATTGATTTCAAAGGTTTCAAAGTGTCATTGATGTCCTAAAGATGTTCTTATGGTGTTGTATGGTCAGTTTTCATGATGACTTGAGCATGGCATAGTAGTTTTTGAGTTGTGTATGAGGTCTTGGCACAATGTTGTGGTGTGATAAGCTCATGAACCTATTGAGAGTAGTGTTATATTTAGAGAATCCTAATTGAATAATGTTCTTAGTTGATATCATTGAGAGTTAGTTTGTTTGAGTTCTAGTCTCTGAATACTAAGTGTTTTGAGAAGCCTAGTCTAGCCTTGTGAGAAAGTGTATGCATGAAGAATAGTGAAGCTTGGTGAATTGTGTTAGTATAAGAATGAGAGAGTGTATAAATTTATGTAATCATGAGAATGAGGGAAAGAGATCTTCATAAGAGTTTTAAGGTTAGTTTTGAGGTTTAGTCATTGCATGAAGAGACCTAGTGAGAAGGCATAGGCTTGGTAGCATGTTGAGATGAGCAGTCTGAGGCTTGTGCGAATAGTATTGGAAATTTTTTAGTAAGGTATGAGGTTTTATGAAATTATTATGAGGTGTTGAGAGCAGTGAATGTCGTTTCAAGGTGTTTTCAAGGTCTAAGTGTGGTTTTAATGCATACACCTAGTGTACAAAGAGACCTAGTGTTGGCTAATAATGTCTCAAGTTTAGTTTCAAATATGGTGGAGATAATATGAGATTTGATAGGTTGTTTCAATTCTGTTTGTAAATTTTGAGGTATTGAGTTGAATAAGAAAGCATGAAATATGGTTTTGAGGTTTCTTGTGTTCACAAAATCAAGGGTTCTCAACCTGAGAATGGCATTCATTTTATCACTAGCAGGTTCAAAATTTGCATGAGATATGAAGAAGTTCATGGTATTTAGAGAAGTATCCTATATCAAGTTTCCAATAATTGGTTTCTATATTAAGGGCCCAAGATCTATGAATGATCGTTAAGACTATAAGGTCGTCTTAACCCTCTCTAAAAGATTAACAATGACTTGATATGGAGGATGTTGATAGAAATGGCTCATAATGAATTATATGACATATTTTTATTATTTTAATATGTATAGGAATCTCACAAGTACCTCTAGGGGGAATCGGTCTGTCATGTGGATAAGTGGACCCTACAGGAAAAGCCATGTTTCTAAAAAATTTACTATAGTAGGCAGAGTTGATAATTCAAAGTTGATAAGTGGACGGAATTTACATATTGAGACCTATATATTATTATCACGGTGAATTTTTAGTAGGTTATATATTTAAAATATGCTAAACTAGTCATGGAAATTGATCTATTTCTAAAAAACCTAGTGAAGCAAACAGTGAGAAAAACTAGGTAGAAGTGAGAATGAGATTAGGGATGTGCTGACATGGATTGGAAATAGATCAAATTACATTGGTTTTTTGTTTAATAAATGTAACCCATATATGTATTGGATATAATTTTTGGATATGTGTGTGTATGACATAAAGTTGTTCTCAAACTGATTTGTCTAACATAGTGAGGTTTTGTGTATAGTGAAGCCATGAGATTGGTCTTAAAGATCAATATTGATATTTAAGACTATAATTTATTTAATTTAGGTTGATATAATGATGATAAAGGATAATATTATCCCATTTTATGTTCATGTTAGTGATTCTATAGTTGTTTTTAGTCATTATTTTTATGACTATGTTTAGAAGTCTTTGACAGTTCTGAGTAGTCTTCTACTAGAGATGAGTTTGAGGTGACTTGCTTAGAGTTGAATAGTATAATACACATGAAGATTTTATAATGGTATCTTAGTTTCTTATTATTTCCTTTAGAATCATTAAAGTTTATAGGATAAATTTTTATGGTTAAATGATCATGACTAAGTTTTGAAGCTATTTGGCAGTTTTGAGTGGTCATGTTGTAAGAGTGAATTAGAGGATTTAAGTCCTATTTTGTAGTATTTAAAGAAGATTGTGATGATTATAAATTAATGTATATTATATCCATGTGATTTAATGGTATGGTTATTTTAAAAAATTGGTTGTGTCCTTCAGTTTTAGTTGGAAAACTTTCTGGCAGTAAGAAAGCCTAATTATGAGAAGGCTTAATGGTGTGGTTCAAGGAGTGAAATGAGACAAATAGTGTTGGGGACATAAGGTGAGATTATAATGGGTATAATTTAAATTTTTGAAAAGTGTTTCATCCATTTTTGAAGACTCAAGATGTTATAAGTTGGTGAAGGTGAAATGTAGGGTTTGAGAGGCCTAATTGCATTAAGTCTCTATCAGACTTAATGATAGTTTTGGTCTTTATGAGTGGTGGCCGACATATGTAGTGGTTGTTTCTCATATGAAGCATGTTTTTTGATATATTCAAAGGGTGATACAAGTATGTTTATGTTTATGTCAAACCAAGGTATGTGAAATCAAGAATCAAGTATAAGAAGGTTAGGTATAAGAAGAAGGTCTAACAGGTCCAATAGGCAAGAGTCAAGTGGTTGTTGGATCATACATCAAGAAAGATGAAGTAGTTTATGAAGTTTTAAAAGAGTATAAATGATATAGACAACATTTTGAGTATTTAAAATATTGCTAATGATAAAATAGATCTTGGTTTCAATCGAGACCAAAAAATGAATACTAATGTGATCAAGGAGAATAAGACCTTAAAGGTCAATGGTCAATCAAGGAATGATGGTGTTGGAAGAATTAAGAATAATACTATCAGGTGTCCTAATGTTATAAGGTATGCCAATCATTTCAATGTTTTTTGTTATTCATGTAACCAATTTGATCATAGATCAAGGCATTGTAGAAGACCCTCCAAGAATGAAGCATAGTAAGGCTCAATGGATTGTATCAGTATAGGCATGAGAGAGTGTAAAAATATATGTAATCATGAGAATGAGGCAAATAATCCTTCATAATATTTCCAAGGTCAATTTTAAGGTTTAGTCATTGCATGAAGAGACCTAGTGAAAATGCATAGGATTGGTATCATGTTGAGGTGAGCAGTCTGAGGTTTCTAAGAAGAATATTGGAGGTGTGTGATAATGGTATGAGGTTTTATGACATGTTTATAAGGTTTTAAGATAAATTAAAGAGGTTTTAAGGTGTGTTAAAGGTCTAAGTGTGGCTTATAGGTATAGGCCTAATGTGAAAAGAGACCTGTTATGGCCTAATTAGGGTTCAAGTTTAATTTACAAGGTTTTAGAGATAAATTGAGATTTTTGAGAGGTGTGATTGGTTATTTAAAATTTTTTGATAAATTTTGAGGTCCTATATTGAATAATAAATCATGAAATGTGGTTTTCAGGTTCCCTGTGTGCACTTAATGAAGGGTTCTCAACCTGAGAATGATATGTATGTGCTTGTTGGCACATGCAACCTTTTCATGAGATCATAATAAGTTAATGGAAGTTGGGGAAGGATCATAGATCAAATTTTAAAGATTTATTTTCGATATTAGGTCCCACTATTTATAAATGATTGTTAAGACTATAAGGTGGTCTAAACCCTCTGTAAAACCCTAACAATAACTTGATATGGAAGATGTTTATAGAAATGGCTCAAAATTAATTGGATGGTCCATTTTTATTATTAGAGAATGTAAAATACTCTCCCAAGTACCTAGAGGTGGCATTCGTCTATCAGATGAGTGAGTGGACCCTATTAGAAAGTCAATATTTCTTATAAATTTACAATAGCATGTAGAATTGATCGAGTCAAAGTTGATAAGTGGATGGATGTTGAAGCTTGAGACATATATATTATTCCATGTTAGTTTATAATAAGGTTATATACTTAAAATATGCTAAACCAATCTTGTAAATTGACCTATCGCTAAAAAACCTAGTGAGGCAGACAGTGAGAAAAACTAGGTAGGAGTGGGAATGAGATTAGGGATGTGTTGCCCTGGATTAGGAATGGATAAAATTGCACTAGGTTGTTATTCAAGATATGTAATACATATACCTATTGGATAGAATATTTGGATATCTGTGTGTATGATAGAAAATTATTTTCAAATTGACTTGTCTAACATAGTGAGGTCTGTGTACAATGAAGCCATGAGATTGGTTTGTAAGACCAATATTTATATTTGAGACTATAATATATTTATTTTAATTTAATATGAGGTTGATAGAGAATTATATAAAACCATTTTAAGTTCATGATAGTGATTATATTGGTGTTATAAGTCATTGTTTTTATGACTGTGTTTTGAAGTCCTTGACAGTTCTAAGTAGTCTTCTTGTAGAGATGTGTTTGAGGTGAATTGGTCAGAGTTAAAGAGTATAATTCACATGATTATTTTCTAAGGTTATATAAAGATCTTCTGAGTGCATCAAGATTCATGAAATTTTCCCACAAAAATTTTTATGGTCAAATGAGCATGACTAAGTTTTGAAGCTAGTTTGCAGTTCTCAGTGGTCATGTTCCAAGAGTGAGTTAGAGACTTTAAGCCTAGTGTTGAAATGTTTCAAGCACATGGTGATGATTCTGAGGTCATGGAGATTCTATCCATGTGATTTAATGGTATGTTTGTTTTTAGTATATTGGTTTTGTGATTCAATATTGGTTGGTAGACTTTATGGCAGTAAGAAGTCCTAATTATGATTAGGCCTAGTCGTGTGGTTCAAATAGTGAAATGAGATAAATAGTGTTAGGCACCTAAGGTGAGCTTATCATTGGTCTAATTAAAGTGTGTGTGAAGTTTTTCATATATTTCTAGAGAATTTATATGTTACAAGGTGATCAATTTGAAATGTATACTTTGAGAAGGCCTAATTGCATTACGTCTTTATTAGGCCTAATGGTGGTTTTGGTCCTTATGAGTGGTGGATGACCTATGTAGCAGTTTTTTCTCCTATGGAACATGTTTGTTTATATATTCTAAGGGTTATCTAAGTATGGAAAGTTTTTTGTCTTACCAAGGTATATGAAATCAAGATTAAAGTATAAAAGGAAGGTCTAATAGGCCTCATTTGAGTAATTAATAAAATGGATGGGATGAACGAATCAAATAAAAGCTTGGAAACTAGGTAGAGGGTTTTGAGACCATTATAGAGGTGTGTTAAGTATGTCATGAAGTTATTGTTGACCAAATTTGACCTTGTAGGTCAAATTTGGATCCATATAGGTAAAAACTTGATCTTTAGATGTTTTAGGTGTCTAATATTTTGTCATAGGATATATTATGGTCTATTTGGTTTATTTTATTTCCATTTTAGCCTTGATCATGGTCTAATTAGTTGATGTGTCATTTTGAGTTAATTAGTAGTGATTAGGGGGCATAAATGCATTTCAAATAGTTTTCAATGTGTTCAAGTGTCTTATATCTCCTTCAAACATCAAAGAAGGAAGATTCCATATCAATAATTTTAGTCCCATCTAAATGTTGTAGGTTATCTAACTGAAAATCATGAAATCAATTGAAAAAAGAAGATTTTAGCCATTGTACGACCATAAGGGAGTGTGACACATGGGATAAGATTTTGAGATGACTCTTAATATTCCTCATACTCATATCAGTGCTTGACATGCTCTAAAAGTGATAAAAAAAGATCCAAAACTATTATGCTCCTTCTTTGCCCTTTTAGACACAAAAAACTAGTAAGCAAGTTTGTGCTTGGTATGGATAGTTGGAGAAATTCCATGTCAAACTCCATTGGGAGGTGAAATTATTATTATATATATTAATTTCCATAACAAGACTTCAAATATTGGTTAATTTTGATTTATGAGTCATCTATAACAAGTTGATTATGTTTTCTTGCTCACTATTTCCTATATCCTATAGGTTTTACTTTGGTTTGGAGAAGTTTGTAAAATCCAACTACTGAGTTTGATTACAGATTATGTTAAATATATCCTCTCATTATTTCCATGCTTATTTTTATTTTTGTAAAATCTTTCATGTTCTAACTAGTTCAGTTTGCAAGTTGATGTTTCAGGTGGAATTGTGGTCAAGTTCACTACTTGCAGAAGGTTGTATTATCTACAAGGGATTCATATGAATAGAATATGGTAAATTAAAATTTTAAATTATGTAAGGAATACCTAAATTACATGTTTTTTTCTCATGCCTCCATTCTTTAATCAAACATTTAGTCCATTATCATACACATTTAGCTTTTTGCCCACTTTTACTTACAATCATGGTGAATCACATGTATGGGGCCTATCTAGCATGTTCACAGAGGGGTGATGAAGGTTATAAATCATTGTTATATATTTTATCAACATGAATTAATTATTTTAAAATTAAAATGATAAATATAATGTTGTATTAGTCAATACAACACTTTCACATAGTCTCCTGCCATTAACATACACCTATAGGTACATCATGAGGATAAATCATGTTGGAAGGGAGAATTTTAGCTAATAAATGTCCTTGATAATTAAAAGGGTATATTAATAATATTTTATATAGGTATAAGCTTCAAATTAAGATCTATATCTCATGGTTACTTCCTAGACTTACATATATTGTTTGCACAGTGGAATGTCCACCTATAAGTGGTGTTAACAAAAAGCTAAAGAGCCATATAGAAAGGTTGAAGCATGAGATGGATTCCTTTTTGAGGTAACAATGTGTTTTAGAGAGTATGAAAAACTTATTTGGAGGGATATATTGGTATAAAAGATGGGAGATCATCGTCTAACAGGAAATGACTATATTCAGGGACTTTCCCCCTAAAATAGGAAAATAGAGCACCCCACCATTTGGTTGATAGCAAACAATAGGGTTACAATGATTTTTGATGCATCTATATGATTATGTATTTTATTATCCACATATGAGAATGAATCTACAATTTTTTGAGGGTAGATGATCAGAGGAACTTTGTTTTTGGGAGACCCAAAGTTGTGCTTTTATGCACTAAACATAGTTAGTATCACCTACAAGTTTAAACCTCAAAGAGACCCTTCATCCAAGGTTGTATTTATAAAACATGATTTTATGATCAAATGATTATTTTAAATAAAAATAGTATTCATGATCTAAAATATCATCAAAAGAGGGTGACATTCTATGTTTTTGGATCTGATGCACACCTACAAGTGCCTCTTGCCTGAGATGTTGATATGTAGTGTTATCGATCCATAGTATGAGCTTGGTGATTGAAAAACATTTTCATGTCAAGTTGATAGGCCATTATATTCCAAGAAACATCAAAATTTATTTTTATAAGTATTTATTTTGACTTATTAATTACATCTATAGGCATATCTTGGTCTAAAAAGACCACCTAATGCTGGTTGCAAAGTCTCACAGTCCATATTGTGATCTTAAGTATGGAGACCTAAAAACATAGGGAAATTTTTTATATCACATTGTTTCCTAAGACCTTATATGGTTCCTATGGATCACATGATATATGTTTCAAGGATAAAGTCACCTAAATGATCCTATTTATCCCAACATAGTTGACTGTGTTTGATTAGGATAAACAATGAACAAGTTTGGGGATTCTGAGTGTGGAAGTGCATAAGGATGAGAAAAATAGGTTAAAACCAATGTAAAAATATATTAGGAGATTATAAATAGGAATATAGACACTAAATTTAATCTTGAATCATGTGGGACCACCTACAGGAAAGTGGAATACAGTCATAGTCATATGACCCCAATCTAGGCCAATCAAGTTAGGGTGTGAAAAAAACAAAGTTTGAAATGAGATTAATTTTATATGTGTTTCAAAGAAATATTAAATGATGGATTACATCCAAATATATCCTCATATTATTGTAAAAATTTGATGAATGGATCTAATCAAGTAATATATAGTTTATACTCCAAACCCTGCACATAGGTTGCATGTTCATAGTCTATCTTGGGTTTTGAAAATGTTGAAGGGTCAAATAATGTGAAAAAAGATTCAAATTATGATTTTAATTTATCTAAACCTTGGATAAACACCTCAAAAAACTTTTTTTTAAAGAAAATAGGGGAAGTGCCCTCTATTTTGTCTCAAACAAAGAACACTCCCTTTGTGCATAAAACCTACATTTTTGGAGAAGAAAGGTGAAAAGATTGGAACATAAGACATAAGGATATTTAAATAATGTGTATTAAGTTTAATTATACCTAAAAACATATGAATAATCAAGAACATAAGGGATAATATCAACAAAGTGGCCTAGACCACAAGGGTTGTAAGCAGGGTTATTAGGTAGGGTTTTGGCCTAAAGTAAAAATGGTAGACCAATGTCACTTAAAAATTTAGGAGTGGATTAAAATGGATTAATAAATTTTTATTGGATCATAATTTTTTTTTAAATCTATTGGTATGCATAGAAACCACAAGGAGATCCACTTTTGTCTTAGAACCATATCATGGCCTATGTAAAGTGGAGAAACAAGCTCGATAAGAGAAGTTTGGAAGCTCATATCTACTTGAATGATTTGAATGGAGACTCAAGGTAATAGTATTATTTGGATAAGGTCATAAATAATCATTTTGTGGAATTCTTTTCCCTATCCAGTGTCAAATCTTCATGAACAATCCTTAAGGACAAAAAGAACCTAAAACCCTTATAAACCCTTAAGAATGACCTGATGAAGGAAATGAAGATGATGAACTATAAAAATGGGATGGAATGACCATGAAAGTATATTAATTTATTATATTATTCTCCAAATAACCTTTCCATCCAATTGAAGAATTCCCTATCTATATGGACAAGGTACATAATTGCTTTCTTTGACTATTTTATGCGTTATATAGGTTCTAGGAGGTTTAAGTAGATGAAATTAACCTTGAGATGAATATTTAATCATAATAAAACTCCCCATGTCAATTTAATACTTTGTAAAATCACCTAAGTGCCTCAACCAGAACTCTCATCTCAACCAATCAAAACTAGTAATATAAGCAAGAAAGTGAGAAGTGTGAGAATTTCAAGTGGAAGGTTATTAAAGTTGTACCTAAGAAAAGTAATGCCATGGAGGGTATTTTAAAGTTTAATAAACTCCCTCATATGTATTTTAATGAGAAACTAAATACATTTTGGAAGCCAAGTGTACAAGGTGTGTGAAAGAGGAGATTCTTTGATTGCAGGTAGTGATGGATCACTTTTAGAGGAATATAGGTGATTAGGAATGAAAAAAATGCATGGAGAAGAATTTATACAAACCTTCACCATAATTATAATCATTATAAATATACCTTTTTTGTTTTGGGATATTCCAATAGGGGTGAAAGATGAAGGCAATTTTTTGAGACAACACAAGGAATTTCATGCCATATATCAAGAGTTTCATGCCTTGGATTGACACTTGTGCTTCCTAACTTTGAATTATCAGTTTCACATTATATTATCATGTAAATTTAACTCCTTTTCTAAACTTAAAACTTTTCCTTATGACCTTTGGACTTATTTCTTCTCTTCTCTCTCTGGAGTTCTTTAAGAACTAGCTATTTTGGCTATTGTAAATATGCTACACCTAATTATGGTAAATCCTTGCTCATTTCCATAGCAGGGATCAATAAAGACTAAGAATTTTATCTATTTTATGACTTTTCATAGTGTGTTCACTTGAATGATTGATATTTCTTAGTGATGACCATTTTTTTCTTAGCATCGTTGTCTCATTCTTTTACCTATTTACAACTTAAAAGATTTTTCTTGTAGGTCATGTGAAGTGTTATATGAAGTGTCAAGGTTGAGTGAGTTATAATATTAAAATAGTTCCATTCTAGGCCTTTTATCTATTCCTCCTAGTTTAAACATTCATCACAACCTCATAAAGAAATACTGATGTGAGAAGATTCAGATTAGAGAAGTGCATGTTTAGTTAGGCTCTTGGTCTCATGTGTGATATGCAGTTGGTTGGTAGTCATCAATCAATTTGGTGTATCACCTCATTTAGGATAGTTTAATTTTATTTTTCTCTCCCTTTTCCTTACAACCATAGATGTAGTAGTGATCCAAAAGTGGTACACCAAGTTGAGCTAGCCCTGTCTAGAGATTCACCTCATTCTTAGGCTACCCACAACCTATAGGTGTTTCATTGTGCAACTTGGATGAGGAGAACTGAGACATCTTCTTAAATGGTGAAAATATAAGTGAAAATATTTTTTGACACACCTAGTAGGACTCATTATCCAAGAATTTGAAAGATTTTTAGTGTTGTCATTCAACACATCAACCTTTGGAGGCATCTATCCAAGCATCAATAACGACTCTGAAGTTACATCAGCTAGTCAAGTAGCTCAGGTTTTCCTTTTAAATATTGTTTGTAATTTTTCTTTGTGTTCTTGCTTCTTAATGAAGTTCCATGGCTAGTTTTGGTGTTGAGTATTGTTTTACACAATCTGGTGAGGTATCTAAAGCTAATGGCATTCCCTATCAACCTTCTTATGATTTTTATCAGCCTTGTCATGATCTTTACCAACTCTAATATTACATTTATAAGCCTTTTCATGAATTTTATTAGTCCTATAACCAGCCTTCTCAATACCTTACTCCTTCTAGTCAACATAGTCACTTCTCTAATCAGTCCATTTCAACTTTCAAAAAAACTCTCTTGGGCTATGAGAGGTACAAGATAGATATTGACACACAAAGGGGACATGGTCTAGATATTACTAGTAATATCATTCGTAATGTGAGATATTTGATCTAGATAAAAGAGAGTGGGCACGTATTGAGAGAGAAAATTGGCAAAAGCTCATAAGTGAGATGCTAGATGTAAGTGGCCTAGTTACATCCTTATAAGATAAACTAATAATTCATGAGGAAAAACTTTAACAAGTCTATCAACCCTCATATCCACCTCCCAAAGATTTTTATTAGTTCTACTTGACCCCTACTCATGAGCCCAATCAAGTTTATCAAAGTTATCTTTTTCCCAATCAGCTAGAGGATAATGTTGGAAAGATAAACCTTATTTTTAAAGTAAATATTGATAGGCAGATTGAGTTAGCCAATAATAAGATGAATCAGTCCATCTCATTATCAAAGGAAGTGGAATATAACCCCTCATTTCCTTCTCTCATTACACCCGCACCTTAAGAAGAGACTTCTAGGTTTGAAATCCCAAGTTGGAGACAATGTGGAGAATCCAAGCCTAAAGAGATCCCAAGTTTCTTGAACACTTGATCCACTCCTCAAATTGCATCACTATATCAATAAGAGATTCTTAATCCTAACATCCTAAGCTAGAGTAATGTTTTGGAATCATGGGAAAAGAAAGGGGATAAAAGTCTTGATAAAGAATGTGAAGTTAAGATAGATATTGATCTTATGCAAGTCCCTCCCACCCTTCCTCAAGAGAACTCTTTTTTTCCATATCATCTCTCTTATACTCCTTATCCTCATGAATATTCTTATCAACTTCAAAAGAGAATTTTCTAAGAAATCCTAGCCATGTAAATTGAAGAGTTAGAGTCAAGAATTAAATTGTTGAACCAAGATGTGACTGAAGGTTTAGATCCAAAAGTAGATCATATGCTTGAACACACCCCATATAACCTTCCTCAAGAGGGTGATCAATTTATATCAGATTTTAATGAAGTGATTTTCAAATGGAAGGAAGAAAACAAAGCTATTTTAACCCAAGGTTTGCCCATCCTTCCTCAAGAACTCCAAAAATGATACCATACAACTCATTATCCTTATGATGTTGAGTTCTATATTCCACCTCCACCAACTATTTCATCTTGTCCTCACCCTATCACACTTTTCCTTGATGAACTTATGATGTTGGAACATAAAGAGGAACATTTTATTGATAATAATTATGAACTTTTGCTTGAAGAAAACATATCTCCTCGGTAACCTCATTGGAATAAGTCACCTAATTACATGATGCATAGTCTTAGCATCACCAAGAAGGATAATGAAATTGAGGATCTTTCATCCCTTGATAACCAAAATCAGATTATAATAGTTGATATACAACCTAAGAGTCCTCAAGAGTTTTCAAATTCTGAAGAAGGAATTAGTCCTTGTGTTGAGTCTTCTTGTTGTGTTGATAATTAAGAATGCCTTACTTGTGTCAAAGAAAAAAATATTATATGAAGTCCTTTTGGATTATAAATAAGAGGATTAAATAGCTTCTCTTGTTTTTCCCATTCATGATGTTGATCAAAGAGAAGATAAGGACTTGTGGCAACCATATTTAAGCATTTTCAATGAGTTTGAATCTCTTAAGGGGTCTACAACTTCCTTAGAGATGATTGAAAGTGATGGTAAGAAAGATGAATTTTTTTTAAATGTCATAGATGAGCTAGATCAAAGTTCACCTTAGCCTTCGAAAGTCAAAACAAGCTTATATTGGCCTCAATCTTCCAAGGAACAAGAAATTACTCCTCTTAAAATCATGCCAACAAAGAATATGCAAGTTGATCATGAGATGAAGAGTGGGAAATGGTATGAGGTATGTGTACAAATTCAAGAGGAATACATTTACATTGGAGACCTATTTAAGGATGATCTACTTGAGACAAGATCAAGTGAAGTGATAAGGAATAGGTCTGATCTACCAAGCATCCAATCTAAAGAGTAACATGCTTGGCACTATGATTCATCTCATGAAGAAGAATATTAAAGGAACTTTCATTTTGATCCTGGAAAGGAAGTGTGTTTAGTTTTCATTTGTACATAGTTATTTTTTTTCTATTTTTCCTACATGCTTTGAGAACATGTATGTGTCTTGTTAGTGTGTTTGCTTTGATTTTATGTGTCCTTCATCTTGTGTGGTTGAGGTAATTAGTTATCTTGTCTTGGTCAAAGACTTCTTGTCAAGTGTTAGTCTTCTTGTTTTTCTTAGACTTCAAATTAATCCTTAAGCCTATGG
The DNA here is from genome assembly GCA_037957365.1 of Torreya grandis. Lineage (NCBI taxonomy): Eukaryota > Viridiplantae > Streptophyta > Pinopsida > Cupressales > Taxaceae > Torreya > Torreya grandis. The sequence goes on along the minus strand of JARHVA010001111.1, from coordinate 249,585 downwards.
ATCGAATAAGGCTATCAATCTTTAGCATAGCAGGCATACTACCCCTATGAGTCATCATTTTGTTGACCAAATTTGACCTTGTGTGTCAAATTTGGACCCCTATAGGTAAAAACTTAATCTTTAGATGTTTTATGGGTCTAATATTTTGTCATAGGGTATGTTATGGTCTATTTGGTGTATTTTAATGCCAATTTAGCCTTAATCATGGTCTAATTAGTTTGTGTCATTTTGAGTCCTTTAGTAGCCATTTAGGAGTCATAAATGCAAGTGGCATGGTTTTCAAGGTGTTGAAGTGTCTTATATTTCCTTCAAACATCCAAGAAGTCAGATTTCCTATCATGAATGTTAGTCCCATCATAATCTTATAGGTTATCAACTAAAAATCAAGAAATCAACTAGAAAAGGAAGATTTTGGCACTGGTACATCTCATAAGGGAGTGTGACACATGGGAGAAGGTTGTGAGATTACTCTTAATTTTAATCATACTAATCTTAGTTATTAACATTCTCTAGAAGTGTTAAAAAGTTCCAAAACCATTTTGATAATTCTTCACCCTTCTATCAACACTTTCACATGTCTATAGAGGGGTGATGAAGGTTATAAATATTTGGTATATATTATATCAACATGATGTAATGAGAGAAAAAAATAAAATGGTTAAGAGAATACTTTATCATCCATATACAACACTTTCACATAGTCTCATACCATTAACATACACTTACAAGTACATCATGAGGACCAATCATGTTAGAAGGGAGAATTTGAGCTGAGCAAGGTCCTGGATAATTAAAATATTCTATTTATTATATTTAAGATAGGTGTATTAATAAATTTAAGATCTATATCTCATTCTCACTTCCTGAACTTACATATACTACCTCATAGTGGAATTTTCACCTACAGCTAGTGTTAACAGAGAGCTAAAGAGCCATATAGAAAGGTTGAAGCATGATATGGATTCCTTCTTGACATCCCAATGTGTTTTAGAGAGTATGTAAGAATTATTTGGAGGGATAGATTAGTAGGTAAGATGGGAGATTGACTTCTAATATGAAATGATTGTATTTGGGGACTTTTTCCCTAAAACAGGAAAATATATCACCCCACCATTTGGTTGATAAGATATAATAGGGTTACAAGGATTTTTGATGCATCTAGATGATTATGTATTATATTATCCACATATGAGAATAACTATAAAATATTTTGAGGGTATATTATTGGTGGAATTTTTTTTTTAGAGACCCAAAGTTGTGATTTTATGCACTAAACACAGTGAATATCACCTATAGGTTTCAACCTCAAACAAACCCTTCATCTAAGTTTGCAGTTCCAAAACATGCTTCCATGATAAAATGGTTATAGTCATGAAATGTGTATCCATGATATATAATATAATAAAAATAGGGAAAAATTCTATGTTTTGGGATCCCATGCACACCTATAGGTGCCTCTTACCTAAGATGTTGATATACAGTGCTACCAATCCATAGTATGAGCTTGGGGATGAAAACACATTTTCATGTTGAATAATATTATTGAGTTGATAAGCAATTTTATTCAAAGAAACATCAAACTTGATTTGAAAAAATAGGTCTTTTAACTTAGTAAGTACATCTACAGGGATATCTAGGTCTAAAATGACCACCTACACCTTTTTTCAAAGTCTCACAATCCATAGTGTGATCTTAAGTATGGAGACCTATAAACATAGGGGCACTTGTTATATAAAATTATTTACTAATACATAATATTGTCTTTATGTTTCACATGATACATGTTTCAAGGATAAAATCACCTATATGATCTTATTTGTCCCAACACAATTCGCTGTGTTTGAATAGGACATTCAGTGAGCAAGTTTGGGGAATGTGAGTGTGGGAAGTGCATAAGTATGAGACAAATATGTTTAAACTAATGTAAAATTATATTAGGATATTATAAATATCCCTCTAAACATTTAATTTAAGCTTTAATCATGCAAGATCACTATAGGAAAGAGGAATATAGTCATAGTCATATGACCCCAATCTAGGCCAATCAAGCTAGGGTTTGAACAAAACAATGTTTGAAAGGAGCCTAATGATAAATGTGTTTGAAGGAAATATGAAATTATGGAATACATACAAATATATCCTCATAATTTTTTAATAAATGGAGTAAGGGATCTAATAAATAATATACAATTTATACTCTAAACTCTACACACAGGTTGCTTGTTCACAGTCTTTCTTGGGTTTTATAGAATTTGAGGGTAAAATTAAGTTAATAAAGGTTGAAATTTTGTGTGTAAGGTATATAAAACCTCGATAAACCTATCCAATTCTTGGTTTTTCTAGGTAAATAGTGTAATTGCCCTTTATTTTGTCTCAAATAGAGAACACTCCCTTTGTTCATAAAACCTACATTTTTAGAGAAGAGTTGAAAAGGGTGGACCAGAATATATAGGGATATTTCAAGAAGGTGTGGGAATTTTAAAAATAAATAAAAAAACATGATTAATCAATCACATAAGGGATAATCACAACAAAATGGCTTGGACCACAAGGGTTACAGTCAGGTTTATTATGCAAGGTTTTGGCCTAAAGCCAAAATGGTAGACCAATGTCACTTAAAACTTTAGGAATATATTTAAATGGATAAATAAATTTTTATTGGATCATAAGATGGGTTTTAAATATCTTGGTATGAATATAAATGACATAGAGATCTACTTTTGGCTTCAAACCATATCATGGCCTATGGAATGTGGAGAAATAAGCTTGATAAGAGAAGTTTGGAAGTTCATATCTACTTGAATGATTTGAATGGATAATATAAGGGAAATATGAGTTGGATAATGTCATAAAAAATAATTTTGTGGCATTATTTTCCCTATCAAATGTCAAATATTCATGAACAATCCTTAAGGACAAAAAGGACCTAAAATCCTTGAAAACCTTTGGTAATGACCCAATGAAGGAAATGAAGATGGTGACTTATAAAAATGGGAGGGAATGACCATGAAAGTATATGTATTTTTTAGATTACTCTATAAATATCCTTTCCATCCAATTGAGGCATTCCCTATCTATACGAACAGGGTAAAGAAATGTTTTCTTTGACTACTTTGTGCATTGTGTAGGTTCTCCAAGAGATGAAATAAACTTTGGTAGAATATTGAGACTTAATATAAATATATATTTACATTTAATTATTTATATAAATTCCAAGTTCCTCAACTAAAGCTCTCATCTCAATGAGTTAGAACTAACAAAGTAAGCAAGATAGTGAGAAGTGTGAGAACTTCAAGTGAAAGACTATTTAAGTTGTATCTGAGCAATCTAATGACATGGAGGGTATTTAAAAGTGTCATATACTCCTTTTTATGTTTTTTAAAGAGAAATTGAAGCCATTTTAGAAGCCAAGTGTGCAAGGTGTGTGAAAGAGGAGTTTATTTAACTACATGTAGTGATGGATCACTTTCAGAGGAATCTAGGTGATTAGGAATGCAACTAATGCATGCAGAAGCATGTATTCAAACCTTCCCTCTTAGTCTAATCATTATACCTATCCATAGTTAGTTTTAGGATGTTATAATAGGGTCGAATGTTGAAGGCAGGTTTCTATGCCAATAAAGGGAATTTCATGCCACATTTCAAGAGTTTCACGCCTAGATTGACACTTGTGCTTCCTAAATTTGTATGAGCAGTTTAAAATTTTCTTCTCCAAAACATGTAACTCTTTTCATCATCTTAAAACTTTTCCTTGTGACCTTTGTATTTTTTTCTTCTCTTCTCTCTCTCAAGTTTTATAATAACTAGACGTTTTGCCTACTGTAAATATGCTCGACTTAAGAATGGCAAAGCCCTGATTATTTTCATACCATGGATCAATAAAGACTACTAAATTTTACCTCTTTAATGAATATTTATAATGTGTTCACTTGAATGATTTATCTTTCTTAGCGATGACCGTTGTTTCTTTAGCATTATTGTCTAGTTCTCTCACCTATTTACATCTTGAAAGATTATTCTTGCAGGTCTCATGAATTGTTATATGTAGTGTTAAGGTTGAGTGAGCTAGCCTATTTAAATAGTGACATTATAGGCCTCTTGTAGAGTATTCCTAGCCTAAACATTCATCACAACCTCATTGAAATACTGATGTGAGAATATTCATATTAGAGAAGTGTTTGTATAGTTAGTATCTTGGTCTCATATGTGACATGTAGCTGGTTGGTAGTCATTAATAAATTTGGTGTATAACCTCCTTTAGGATAGTTTACATTTATTTTTATCTACCTTTTACATGCAAGCATAGGTTTAGTAGTGATCCAAAAGTGGTAGATCAAGGGAGCTATCCCTATCTAGAGATTCACCTCATTCTTAGGCTACCCACAACATAGAGGTGTTTTAATAAAGCCACTTAGATGAGAAGAGATAAGACATATCCTCAAAGAGTGAAAATCTAAGTGATAACAGTTATGATAGTGATTTTATAAATGATGAGCAAGGTCATGTGACCTAAATCTATCAAGAAGAGGGCTAGTTGAGTGAAGAGGCCTAATAGGTTATTCCAGAGAGATAAAACATTGTGAAGAGCAAAAGAAGGTGATCAAAATTAGTTGAGTGAGAAATAGGTGTCCAAATGTGATAAGAGGTTCTAGGTTGTTGAGTTGGTGCTGATTCACCTAGAAATTATAAGTTCAAAAATGTTATAGTTAAAATATTAGGGTTTACTTTTTTCTTTTGATTTTTTCCTAAAACATATTTTAATTGACTTGAATTTGTGGTTTATTTTATCATCATAGGGATATTTTAAAGTTGTCTATAGATGAGGTATTTGTTATCTCTATGCACCACAACCTGTTTAAAATGTGCAATAATTTTATTAAGGTGTTGAAAACATTATGGATGACACTATGCATTAATGGTATATTTATTATTTTTAAAGTTTTTTTGGTTCTTCCCATTCACATCTTCTCTAAAATTCCATTCTATTATTTTTAATATATTGACAATTCCTATCATCATTGCACATTTTTCTGACCATGAAACCATAAATCTATAATTTTAGTGTCAAAGATATCTACCAATAATGGAGTGTAGAGAGAAATATGAAATCAAATGAAGCATGAGGACTCTTCCATTACTACCGCTCAATCCATAAATGGTTTACAAGAAAAAGCATGACAAGCTTTCTGCCTTTTCAATTCCAAATATAATGTCAAGTCCAAATTAAGAGCAATTGAAACTTCCATGGCATTTCTGAAATGGTCTATATTAGATTTTTTTATCCTTTAGCTTTTTCCTTACATTAATAAAAGCAGACGAGGTTGATCTTTTCGATATGGCATAGATAATTTTTTATTTCATTCTTGAATAATAATTTTTGGGTACCTAAATTTTTTCTCGTTCATGTAAAACTAATGAATAATTTTATGATTAGGCTGGTTGAGAAGTTTCTTAGTAGATTATGGAGTACCCCTGACAATTTTTGTGTAGACTGCCATCCCATACCATGCATATGATAGTGTGTCAATTGGAATTCATAGAAGGCTTTATATCCTTAAACCTTGGGTTTTAGGAACTTCATCCAATTGGATGGTGGTTAATGTGATTGGGGACTCCCTTTATTCTCCAAGAGATTCATAGTTATAGTTTTCCATTGATTTAACATTATTCATTTTTAGAGTCAATATTGTTATCTTTAAAGTTTTTTTTAATTGATGGTTCTCTTACATCTTATCTTGGTAGGATATGCATAGGGTCCCACCCCAATATATTCTAGCTACATTTATCCTTGCCATTATGATAGCATAGCCTTATTTATTTGATCATAGTGTGGAAGCTAAAATGATTCAACAAAAAGAGAATTAGTAAGTGTTATGAAAATCGTTAAACAACATGTTGCTTTGATGGAAATATGCAATGAGGGTTTTCACAAATAGAAATGGACAATATCTAGGCTCTGGTAAGCTCAGTATGTACAACTAAGCTTGTTTTTCTATATATATATTTTTTTGTCCTCACCTCTGATATGAAAAGATATAGTATTCTATACCTAAATATTTTGCATGTTCTTAGGACATTTAGATTCTATATAGGGACATTTGTTTTGCTAACTAGTTATAATTATTTAGGATGTAGAGATCCCATAAGTAAATAATTCAACTCACGTATAAAAATTATTTTTGATTAATGTAAATTAATACAATTATTGAAATTAATTTCTCTCATACGTTGATCTTTTACGATTCATCCCTTTTCTGTCAAATTTAGTTAGTGATCTCATAGTCAATAAGAAATTAATGATATACAATATTTTGAATTGTCGAAATTAAAATTGAACTTGATGTTAGCATCATTTATATATGTAGGGATATGCCCTTTCTTTAAAAAAAAATTATTTTTATTTTCATGTCTATTTAAATGGCATCTTATTTGTCTATTTTACACTGTAGTAATTAAATGCTTTTAAATATGGAAAACATTTGAAATCAATAGGCATGCTTTTCATGTTGGAAATCTTGTTGCAATTTAGAATATAGGTGATTTTTAAACTTTATCAATTCAATTTTTATTGGTTTTACTCTCTCTCTCTCTTATCAGTCATAATATTTGAAAACATACTTCCTCAAAGGTTTGACTGAAATGAGAAGAAGTTTTATAACTTTTTTCTAAAATTTTGGGTGCTTTTCATTATACATAATCAGGGGTTATGAAGACATAAATTTTTTGGAACAACAAATTTTGTATGAACAATACTGGAAGACATGCATGCATCATTTCTCAAAACATTACCATTCAAGACTTGCTAAATTTATATTGTTTGAGTTCCTTTACTTATTGATATTATTTGGATACCAATAGGAGGGATATTACGACTACTTTGATTAATTTGAATTTTTTTGCAAGGTTTATTTCTCTATCCTCCCATAGGGATCCATTTTCTAATGGTATAATAGATTATTTTTGTAGTGTAACATGCATGGATTCATTTTTTCTCTTAATTGTTCATGTCATGGGCCTTTTATAACTCATAAAGATTTTCCCACTATTTGGTCGATAATGTTTTATGCTTGTTGTGGGTTCTTTGTTTTTTCTTTTCATCTAGAATTCCTCAATTGCTTCTTTGAACATATGTCCATTTATGAGTTTCTTGTCTTCCACCATGGCAATAAATTATATCTATTCTCTAATAATTTATTTTGTTATAAATTATATTAATATTTAAAATATAATTTTTAACAAATAACTATCATAATTTTTTTATGATAAATAAAGGTAATTTTAAAAATGTACTCATAAAAATTCATATGGAAAAACACATAAGTTCTTATCCAAACTAAGAATTTTGAAGGAAGAACCTCCATATGTTCAAATTTAATATGCTAATATTTCTTGAAGAGATATCCATAATTTTTAACAAATAACTATCATAAATTTTTTATGATAAATAAAGGTAATTTTAAAAATGTACTCATAAAAATTCATATGGAAAAACACATAAGTTCTTATCCAAACTAAGAATTTTGAAGGAAGAACCTCCATATGTTCAAATTTAATATGCTAATATTTCTTGAAGAGATATCCATTTCGGTAAAATCATGATTTTCATTGGTCCATTTAATTAGAAAAGGTTACTATAAAATATCTTATGGGATAGGATCTGAATTCATACTCAAGGAAGGTAAAATAGTGTTTTTGTCTTGAGTTTATTTTTCCTCATAATTCATGGTAGAAATCCCTGGAAAGAACTATATATTGATGGTGTGATTCCAATTAGGAAAGACAATATATTGATGGCGTGCATAGGCAACATACTAATAACCCTTACAAATTAGACTTGAGGAGTTACTAGGCATTCAAAAAACTCAATGTTAATATTCTAATTTTTAATGTTTAAGCTATTTAATTGTAATACCAAAAATAAAATTGATTGTTTAAATAGAAAAACATAAATCAAATAATAATATAAACTAATTTTAGTTGGTGGGAAATGTAGTTCCAAATGTATAAAGTGCATATCTCATAAATAATGAAAAACAATCTTATTTATTTCTAGTAAAATATATCTTTAAAAAAATATTTATCTAATTATATTTTGTTTGATCACTTTTTATGTATAAATTAAATTTGGTAGTTGACATTTCCATGAAATAAAAAAATTTATGAAAGTTATCTATTCAATGTTATCCTTTAAAAATTGAGACAATTACCTTTAAAAGAAAAAATATAAAAAAAATTATATATATTCATAAATATTTTTATAATCCATAATATTTTTTTAACTCCATCTAAACCATCTCGTTTCATTCCATATAATGAAGTTAAAAAATTTCCAATATATTACAATTGAGAAACCAAAATACACTCATACGGTCGTCAAAAGAATTATATATTTGGCACTATTTTGCCCACTTTGAAGATAATCCACAAATTTTATTTCCGGAAACATAAAATAAACATTTAACAATTTTAGAAACAGAAAAGTCATCGCTATGAAGCAACAGTTTATTATTTCCTTCAACTTTTCTGGTCGTCGGACGGCTACTGCGGATCCTTCCATTTTCCTTGTAATGCCCTTCAACCTTCTTTCTTGATCCTTATAAATACTCAATAACCCTTATATCCTTTACCCATATTCTCAGTTGCTTTGCATTTTTTGGGCATTGCTCACAGTTTCGATTTTATTTCTGATTTGCTTGTTATAAATTTCAAGATTTTCGTTGCGTTTGTTATACTTTAAATGGCCGATCTGATGGAAATTCGAGGACTATATGAATTGGTGGACCAAAACGCAGATGGAATAGTGAGCGTGGAAGAAATCTGCGGCTTCGTTAATAAGTTCGGAGTACAGATTTCTGAAGAAGATCTGAGATGCATCATCAACAGTACCAATACCCCTCTTTCCAAAACCCAGGACGACTGTAGCCACCTACATTTTGAAGAATTTGTGCATTTATATCAATCCATCTTCAACAACGGAGAAGAAGACGAGTCGAAGGATTTAATGGAAGCATTCAGGGTTTTTGATCGGAATGAAGATGGACATATCTCTTCTGCAGAGCTTCAACAAGTCCTCTCCACGATGGGATTAGTTCCGCAAGGGCAGGATCCACAGCACTGCCTGAAAATGATATACAGATTTGATTCGGACTGTAATGGGATGTTAGATTTCTCTGAATTCAAAACTATGATGTGCTCTACGATCTCTCCATGAATCCGCAAACAAAACATACACAGATATTATAAAATTTTGAATAAAACAGAGTTATTGAAACAAAAATCTACATTTAAAAAAAATTAAAGCATGATTTTTGAAAATTGATGTATAAAAATCAACCCCGTTTTAAAGTATTCGATTAGTTCTGTATAGAACGGTGTTTAAAAAATATGAATCCACAAACAAAAACTAAAAATCAAGGCATGATAGATAAATTGATGTATAAGAACCATCCGCTTCTTAAAGCCTTCACGTGGTAATCAATACAAAGATATTGTACAATTTGAAGAGAACAGTTTTAAAAAATATTAATCCACAAATAAAAATTATGACATGATATTAGTAATTGATATATAAAAGCCAGCCACTTTTTTAGCATCTTATTAGCAATTAACACAAAGATATTTTAAAATCTGAATAGAACAGTGTTAAAAATTATGAATATGTAAAATAAAAATGAAAATATGGAAATATGATATTGATAAATTGATATATAAAAATCAACTACACTACAATAAATTAGTCCTTCCCATTAATAAGGAATTAGATTTTTTTTTGATTGAAGGAGGAAACAATTAGATCTTTCAGAGTAATTTTTCTATTTATTAGTATCGATGTAATAATAAGTCAACTATCTTGAGCTAAGTGCAAAGGATTGAGGTGTGTCCATTTTACTAAATTTACTTAGGACAAAAAATGACCTCAACCATTTTCAATATCTAGTGGGATTTGTACCTTTGTCAATGGTATGACAATGTATTTTTATTATTATCTACACCATTGGACTACAACCTATTTGATTTTCCTTGTTTACGGCTCAAGAGTTGAGTAAAATATGAGAAATAACTCTTTGTTACATATACTCGGCTCACTTCTTGGACTACAATGATGAATTCATATTGTAAATAAAATCAGATTTTTAATTATTAGGGAGGAATTTATCAAGCATACTAATCTAAAAACATTAAAATTAAAATGGCCATAGTTATATTATGATTTTTTAAAATTGCATTATCCCAATACACATATGTACGTGTTGATTATTGATCTAAGTTAAATTTTATTAACATGTTGATTGTTGAATCACAATATACACTTAAACCAAAGTTATAAAAATAAACTTAAAACTTATTCACGAGTGTTGAAAGCTATTGGATCCTTTAAAATGCATCTTCAAAATCATGCACACTAGTAGAGTAGGTTGCACAAGATTCACGGTTTTTAGTGTGTAACAAACACACATTAGATCAAGAAAGGCACTTTCAAAAGAAACGAAAAAAATTTTATAGTAAATGTGACACTAACACATGGCATGCATTTAGAGAAGGAGATTGCAAATTGCATGGGATCCATATAAGTTGAACAAATATATGCCTTGAGTTTAAGGGAATATGCCACTACACAATCCATGTAGAAGGATCCATAAATGAAAATTATAAGATGCCCAAGGTGTTAGCTTGCTAAAATTATTACGTTGTTAGTTTGTTATACAGTTCGTCAAACTGTTTGTATTATCATAAATTAGCATGGTTAGGTAGTGTTAGCATGATGAGCTAAAACCAACATGTGCCAAATCTTGGCACGTGTTTATCACCGATGAATAATCATCACCAACCAATAGTAATCGGCATAAACCTAACCCACACTAACTTCACTCCCGATGATGGTCAACTAACCCCCGCAGTCACTATAACCTACGCAGTCAAGGACGCGGTTAGCTGGGTGGGAAACAAATGATGGGTGGGAATATTAAATTTACCCCATTTCATTCTTGCACCCATTTTCAAAATGACCTATGCCCATTTCATTCCACAGCGTGCTAGTTTGAGATTACCCCCGTGCAGTTCCTATGCCCATTTCTAGTAGTTGGTTCGAGATTAACTAGTTCATGAGTAGCTAGTTTTACATTACCTTCATATTCTGTTAGTCGTGAGTACTGGACCATTACATCATTTAATTTCAGTATGATCTATTCATTACTATAGCCTATTTATTCCTCTGTTGCATTCATTTTCTTCTTTTTTTTCTAAAAATTTCCTCTAAATTCATAGTGCATATGACCTTGCATATAAGAGCTTGTCTTTATGTATAAAAATAACTTATTAAAAAAGACAATCTTGGGCGAGCTTAACCTTATGTATAGTGGGCCTCTGGCAAGCAGAAATAGGGCCCAAAAAATATTAGGTATAGGTAAATTGAAGACAAATGTCCTTTTAAAATATTTATCACAATTTTCCATGATTTTCTTTGCATTTTAATCTAAATATTTTATGCAAAGGAGTCTTATGAACCCCCTGATGACCATGCTTATCTGAAACATTTTCATCACGACATTCAGCGTCATAAAACAAATAGTTTTTTTTCAAAGAACTGGTGAATCTGCTTCAACAAGAAGAAGCCATTCAATTTGTGGAAGAAAAGTTCAATGATAAAGCCATGATTTCCAAGCAATGTGGATCAAAATTCTCAAAAGGACCACCAAAGTAGTCACAATAACAACATAAATCTGAAAAGGCAAAAAGGTGGTGGCATATTTGCTGCACCAATACCTATTATACTTATAGTTGTTGATATAACACCTTGACACAAGGCTCATCCAATCAAGAGGGCACATCAATAGAGATGATTCACATAAATCTAAAATATGTCCTTGATGATGGAAGCAACATGGACATGTAACGACACAACGTCAATATGATCATGACTATGAAAAGTAGGTACCTGTAAAAGTCAAATGAAATGGAACATATAAGGATGTATTTTTGGTCTCCCAAACCTTGTCACACACGAGAAAAGTTTCGCTGATTGACTTTGGTGCTAGCAAGCATATGACAGGATACAAGGATATGTTTGATTAATTAACGACTTAACCCACTAGAGTTCGAGTTTGAATTTCATACTGTAAGAAGTATGTTGCATAAATAATTGGCACTATGACCATTCTTCTCAGGACAAAAACCTTGATGTAGAAAAAATGGTGTCCAAAAATTTAGTTTAATACATTTTTTTTAGGATTTTTCTATTTTTAGAAATTGTATATTTTTATAACTGAAATTGAAATTCAGTTGAATTTTGTTCCATAGGCTAATTTTAGTGTTTAAAATATTTTAGGATATTTTTAGAGCTACACATGATTGCATGCGTGACTTACTAAAAATACTAGTTGCTAAAAATAGAAGTTTTATTTTAAACATTAGTTTTTTTTAGAATTTTTGCATTTCAAATCTAAGTCTGAGTTGAGTCTTATTTATGTATGATTTTGGGTTATAATTATTTCAAGCAATCAATATGAATCAATTCTGAGTATTATTTCAAGATCTTGGCCTATTGGTAATTTCTTTGCTCTTGATAGTTTTTGGGTTTATTATCTGGTACCAGAGTAAGTTTGAATCTTAGAGGAGTAAATAATGGTGAGAGGATGAGGGGGTGTTGGATAGATGAATTAGAATATACAAAAGTTGCAGAGGCAATTTTAACAATTAACAGAGGTTATCACCAATCAACAAAGAAGACAAGTTGGTGATGAGGAAGACACAGATCGTGATGAAGAAATTTAGCCAGAAGAAGAAGAACAAGAGCAACCACCATCGATGGAAGAGAGGAAGGTTTTAGATTTAGAAGGAAGAAATGAAGGAATCAAGGTTGATGTTCTAGATTATGGAAGTAGTTTAAAACCAGAGGAGTTGACAGATTGGATGAATATCATGGAGAAGTTATTCGAGTGGAAGGCTATGAGAGAAGACAAGAAGGTAAAGTTTGCATGCATGAAATTGAAAGGTCATGCAATGATTTCATGGGATCACCTGCATAAAGAGAGACAGAGAAAATCTAAAGAGAAGATTAATTCATGGAAAGGGATGGAGAAGAAGCTGAGGGAGAAAGTTCTTCCTATAGTTTATGCACAAACCTTATACAGAAGATTTCACAATTTGAGGTAAAAATATCACAGTATACAAGAGTATACAAATGAATTTTATAAACTATCTATACAAGTGGATCATGATGAAATAGAAGCACAAATAGATTCAATGTATGTAAATGGTTTAAAATTTTCTTTTCAAGATAAATTAAGCATGCATAAAATACGTAACATGGAGGAGGCTTATCAATTAGCTTTCAAAGTATAAGAAAAACAAAATAGATAGAATTTCAGAAGGACATCTATTGGTCCAAGAAGAGGTGGATCCCCTCCAATAAAGGGATGAGGTGGGTTTAATACCACTAGAGGTGGATTTAATTTCAATAAAAGTGAATCATCATGTGGTGAAGAAAATCAAGATGATAATAGGCAAGGGTTTCAATACCAACAAAGAGGAAGAGGATTTCAGAGAGGATGACGTTATGGAGGTGCTAGAGGATGGTTTTTAAATCAACATAGGTTTTATGTCTGCAATAGATGTGGATAAAAAGGGCATAGAGCATTTGAGTGTCCACATTATCAAGATCAAGAAAGGAGCCAAGAAGACCATCCAAGAGTACATCTAGTTGAGGCTGAAATAGAACAGAAAAATATTGAACTTGTACCAACAGATGCTAGAGAGAATCTCATAATGAGAAGAACCAAGATCACTCCAAGAAAGGAACAAGTGTAGAATAAAGAAGGTGGTGATGCATAACTGCAATCAAATATTTTTTGAATAAGATGTAATTTAGGTGCAAAGGTATGCAAAGTAATTATAGATGGTGGTAGTTTTGAAAATATGGTTTCTAAAGAAATGATTGAGAAACTAAATGTATAATGTGAAAAGCATCCTAACCCTTATCAGATTTAATGGTTTAAGAAAGGGAATGAAGTTATAGTAGATAAAAGGTGCTTAATCAAGTTTTTTACAAAAAAAAGTTATAATGATGAAATATGGTGTGATGTTATTTTGATGGATGCATGCCATGTGTTATTGGGAATACCATGGCAATTTGATAAGAAAGTAGTTCATGATGGAGTAAATAACACATACACTTTTTGGAAAGGTGGTACAAAGGTAGATTTTTTACCTCTTAAAGAGGAAGAGAAGACAAAAATCATGCTCCCTACTAAAGAATTTATCTAAGATATGAAGGTAGTAGGTTGTTGTTATGCACTAGTAACAAAGAATGAATAAACATAAATGGTGCCAATACCAACAAAAGCCATAAGAGTGTTGAAATAATATGCAGATGTTATCCTTGATGAGTTACTAGATGGTTTACCACCAAAGAGAGATATTCAGCATCACATTGATTTGATTCTAGGATCAACTCTACCCAATCAAGTTACTTATAGGATGAGTCCAACAAAACATGTAGATTTAAATAAACGGGTTACTAAATTAAAATGAAAGTGATAAGGGAGAGTATGAGTCCATGTGCAATACCAACATTTATAACTCCAAATAAAGATGGAGGCTAGAGAATGTGTGTGGATAGTAGAGTGATTAATAAAATAACAATAAAGCATATGCTTCCTATACCTTGTTTAGATGATATGATGGATGGGCTTGCAGGAGTTAAATATTTTACCAATATTGATCTAAGGAGTGGTTATTATTAGATTTAAATTCATGAAGGAGATGAGTGGAAAATTACATTCAAGACTAGGGATGGATTATATGAGTGGATGGTGATGCCATTCATATTATCTAATGCACCTAGCACATTTGTGAGGGTGATGAATACAATGCTATGAGAATATATTTGTAAGTTTATGGTTGTTTATTTTGATTATATTTTGATATTTTGATAATGGTAATGGATTTTTTAAGAAATAATAAGTTTTATAAAAAATTGAAGAAGAGCAGGTTTATGTAGAATAATTTGGTATTTTTGGGATTTGTAGTTTCAACAAATGGTGTGAAAATGGATGAAGAAAAGATCAAGGAAATTATTGAGTGGTATATTCCAAAAATCATTATAGAGATAAGAAGTTTCCATGGTTTAGTAACATTTTACATAAAATTTATTAAAAACTTTAGTAGTATTGTGGCACCAATAACAAACTACATAAGAGGTAAAGAATTTTCATGTACTAGATCAGCCATAGAATATTTTGAAATTTTGACGAAGAAGATTACATAAAGACCAATTTTAGCATTACCAAATTTTAACAAAGTGTTTGAGGTTGATTATGATGCTTCATTTATGGGAATTGGTGATGTGTTGAGTCAAGAAGGAAAACCAATAGCATATTTTAGTGAGAAATTGAATGAGGTAGGAACAAACTATTCTACTTATGATGTTAAACTTTATGCAATTGTACAAGCATTAAGACATTAGAGGCATTATCTAGTGGCTATGGAGTTTATACTATTCATAGATCATGAGGATTTAAAGTAGGTGAATACATAAAAGAATTTGAATAGTAGGCATGTAAAGTGGGTTTCTTTATTGCAAGGATGTACTTTTATGTTGAAGCATAAATCAGGGAAACAAAATTAGGTAGCTGATGTATTGCGAAGGATGATAGTGTTATTTACTACTATGGTGAGTGAAGTAGTTAGATTTGAAGCTATTAAAGAATTATATGACATTGATCCATATTTTGGTAAGATTGTTGAATAGTGTAGGAATCCATTAACAAGTGGGACATATATTATTCATGATGAGTATCTTATACAAGAAGGTTATCTCTTCAAAAGGAAATAATTATGCATTCTATTTGCATCTCTATGAGATAATATAATAAGAGAATTACATAGTGGTGGTTTCGCTGGACATTTTGGTAAGAGAAAGAAAATATCTTTGGTGGAAGAAAAGTATTTTTGGCCAATGATGAAGAGCGATATGACAAGGTATGTTCCAAGGTATAGAATATGTCAGGTGGCTAAAGGACATGCACAAAATACTGGACTTTACATGCCATTACTAGTTTTAAGAGGGCCATGGATAGATTTGATTATGGATTTTGTGTTAGGATTTCTAAACACACAGAGAGGTAATGATTCATTTTTTATTATTGTAGATAAATTTTATAAAATGGTTCACTTCATTGCATGTAATAAAACCAATGATACTACTGGAGTTCAAAATTATTTTTTATGGATTGCATTGTGTTTTAAAAACTATTACTTCATATAGGGACACAAAATTTATAAGTCATTTTTGGAGGACTTTGTGGAAGAAGATGGGTAATAAGCTACAATTCAGTAGTGCATATCACCCACAAATAGATGAAAATATAGAAGTTGTGAATATGAGATTGGAAAATTTATTGAGATGTATATTGGGAGAGAAACCAAGGCAATGAGACTTGGATTTACCATAAGCTAAGTTTGCATAAAATAGTTAATTGAATATATCAAAAAGAAAGTCACCTTTTCAAATTGTTTATGGGATAAATCTTATGAGTATTTTAGATTCAGTATAATTGCCAATTATAGATCAAATTAGTGATGATGTAGAAGCATTTGTAAAGTATATGGAATAGTTACAATGAGTAAGAAGAAAGTTGCAAGAAATTAATGAGAAATATAAAACAACTGTAGATGTTAGAATAAGATCCAAGGTATTTGAATAAAGAGAGTTAGTAATGGTTTATTTGAGGAAAGAAAGATTTCCTAAAGGCACATGCAATAAAATGAAGTACAAGAAAATTGGGCCATGTAGAATTGTGAAGAAAATCAATGATAATACATATGAAGTGAGTTTACCACATAATTTTGATATTTCTCAGGTATTTAATGTTTCATATTTATATGAATTCCATGAAGAAGATGGTGAAGGTGATGAAGATGAAGAAATGAATTGGTAGCAGTAGGTTCCAAATAAAAAGGACAAGATAGTGTAAATTTTGGATATGAAGATAGTGAGCACATTACAAGAGAATTATAAAAGGTATTTAGTCCAGTGGGAAGTATTGCAGCAAGATAAAACACTTGAATTATAGAATGGGCACTGAGCAAGATTGACAAAGACAAATAGTAGTAGTACAATTAGGACAACTTGTGAGAGCTGAGTTGTTTTCAACTAGAGGAGAATGATGCAAAAAAATAGGGTCTTAAAATTCAGTTAGATAATTTTTTTTGATATTTTTCTATTTTTATAATTTTTAAAACCAAAAGTCAACTTCAATTGAATTTAATCTCATAGGTTAATTTTAGTGTTTATAATATTTCAAGATATTTTTAGAGCTGCACACTCTAGCATGTGTGACTTATTAAATATAACATCTGCTAAAAATAGAAGTTTTATTTTAGATGTTAGTTTTTTTTTTTAAAAATTACCTGCCAAATCTAAATCAAAGTTGAGGTTTATTAAAGCATGGTTTGGGTTCTAATTATTTCAAGCAATCAATACGAATCAATTCT
Organism: Torreya grandis; assembly: GCA_037957365.1. Lineage (NCBI taxonomy): Eukaryota > Viridiplantae > Streptophyta > Pinopsida > Cupressales > Taxaceae > Torreya > Torreya grandis. Next base: position 232,092 of record JARHVA010001111.1, on the reverse strand, counting down.
GGGTATTGTTTCAAGATCTTGGCTTGTTGGTAATTTTGTTGTTCTTGATAGTTTTTAGGTTCATTAAACTTTTTCTCTCATAAAGGTACTATATGTCCCTATATTGATAACAATTATATTATCTCTAAGTCATACTTTAAATCATAAGGTTAAGGTAGAGTTCATGATCAAGAATGACACAAAATCGTGTCTCCTCTTATGAGATTATAAAGTTACTGCTAGAGTATTCTTGAAGGATTGATTATTTGCCCTGGATATGTTGAGGTATGTTCCTATTATTGGTGCTATGGAATTGATGTTGTCATTTATGTCCCATAGATATTCTTATAATGTTACATGGTAAATGATCATATTGGCTTGAGCATGTTTTAATAGTCTTTGAGTTCTATATGAGGTCTTGGCATAATATTGTGGTATGACAAGCTCATGATCCTATTGAGATTAATGTTATCTTCAAAGAATCTTGATTGAATAAATTTATTGGTTGATATCATTGAGAGTTAGCTTGTTTGAGTTCAAGCCTTTGAGTTTTAGGTGTCTTGAGAAGCATTGTCTATCCCTCTAATAAGGTGTATGCATGAAGAATAGTGAATCCTGGTGAATTGTGTCAATATAGACATGAGAGAGTGTATAAAGTTGTGTAATCATAATAATGAGGCAAAAAAGTCCTCAAAAGAATTCCAAGGTCAATTTTGAGGCTCGGTCATTGCATGAAGAGACTCAGTGAGAAGGCAAAGGCTTGGTAGCATGTTAAGGTGAGTAGTTTTTGGCTTGTGAGAAAAAGATTGGTTATGTGTGATCATGGTATGAGGTTTTATGACATGAGTATGAGGTTTTGAGAGGAGTGAAAGAGGTTTCAAACTGTGTTCAAAAATAAGTATGGCTTAAAGGTATAGGTTTAGTGTACAAAGAGACCTAGTGTGGTGTAATGAGGGGTCAATTTTAGTTTCGAAGGTGATAGATCTCATGTGAGTCTTTTTAGAAGTGGGAGAAGTTGTTTAAATTGTGTTGGTAAAGTTTGAGGTCCTATGTTGAAGAATAAAGCATAAATTGTGGTTTTGAGATTTCCTGTGTGGACAAAATGAAGGGTTTTCAACCTGGGAAGGACTTTCATTTGCTCATTCACATGTTCAATCTTTTCATGACATCCTAATAAGTTCCTAGAATTTGGGGAAGGATCCTAGCTCAAGTTTTGAAGCATTGGTTTCTAAATTAAGGGCCCAAGCTTTATGAATGATCGTTTAGACTGTAAGGTGGTCTTAACCCTCTATAAAACCCTAACATTGACCTGATATGGAAGATCTTGATAGAAATGGCTCAAAGTGAATTGGATGACCTATTTTTATGAATAAAGCATGAAGATGACTATTTTAAGTACCTCCAAGTGACATTGATCTGTTAGATGGGTGAGTGGACCCTATAAGAAAAATCATATTTATCAAAAATTTGCTATAGAAAGTAGAGTTGACTGAGTCAAAGTTGTTAAGTGGATGGAGGTTGAATATTGAGACTTATATCTTATTATAATTTTGTCTTTTGAGAATATTATAGAATTAAAATATGTTAAACTAGTCATGGAAGTTGACCTATTGCTAAAAAACCTAGTGAGGCAGACAATGAGAAAAACTAGGCAGGAGTGAGATTGAGATTAGGGATGTGTTTCCATGGATTATAAATGGATCCAATTAAAATTATTTGTTTTTCAAGACATGTAACACATATCCCTATCGGATAGAATATTTGAAGATGTGTGTGTATGATAGAAAGTTTTTATCAAACTGACTTGTTTAACATAGTGAGTTCTGTGTACAATGAAGCCATGAGATTGGTATTTAAGACCAATATTGCCATTTTATCTTATAATATTTATTTTAATTTTATTTTAGGATGCTAAAGGATCACATAAAGCCATTGGAAGTTCATGATATTGATTTTATAGGTGTTATAAGTCATTATTTTTATAACTATGTTTTGAAGTCTTTGATAGTTCTAAGTAGTCTTTGTAGGTTCTATTAGTTTATTATGAGTTCATTTGGAGTCATAAACTATTCCTGTACAAATTTTGATGGTCAAATGATCAAGACTAAGTTTTGAATCTAGTTGGCAGTTTTGAGTGGTCATGTTGCAAGAATGAGTTAGATTCTTTAAGCCCTATGTTACAGTGTTTTAAGAACATGGTGATGACTCTGAGGTCATTGAGTTTCTATCCATGTGATTTAATGGTATTCTTGTTTTATTAAATTGGTTGTGTATTTTAATTTTGGTTGGCAAAATTTCTGGAAGTCCTAACCATGATTAGGCCTAATGGTGTGGTTTAAGGAATGAAATGACCTAAATAGTGTTGGGGACCTAAGGTGAGCTTATAAGGTGTTTAATTGAAGCGTGTGTGATTTTTTTTAATCAATTTATAGAGACTCAAGATGTTCTAAGGTGGTCAAGGTAAAATGTATACTTTGTGAAGGTCTAATTGTATTAGGTCTCTATTAGGCCTAATGGTGGTTTTGGTCCTTATGAGTGGTGACCAACCTATGTAGTGATTTTTTCTCATATGAAACCTCCTTTTTTGATCTATTCCAAGGGTGATCCAATTATGTATAGGTTTGTTTCCAACCAAGGCATGTGAAATCAATAGTTAAGTATAAGAAGAAGGTCTAATATGCCTAATTCAAGTACTTAATAAAATGGAGGGGATGAATGAATGAAATAGAACTTTGAAAGCTAGGTAGATGGTTTTAAGACCATAAAATATATATGTTAAATATGTGATGAATTTATAACAATGATTCTATAGATGATGAGCAAGGTCATATGACTTAAATCTATCAATAAGAGGACTGGTTGAGTGCAGAGGCATAGTAGGCTACTTGAGAGATATAGCAAAGTGTGAAGAGGAAAATAAGGTGATCATAATTATTTGAGTGATAAATAGGTATCCAAATGTGATCAAAGGTTATAGGTGGCTGAGTTGGTGATGAGTCACCTAGGTGTTTGTGCCTTATTGCAAGTTGGTGTTTGTTAAAAGCCTAGTTGAGTTAGTGCTCTTTGTGGGGTTGGTGCCTCAATAAATCTTGATTCATTTAATATATACCTATATTCCAAGTTTTTATTCAATTATTTTTATCCCCCATGAGGTTTTCCCACATATCTCTTATGTTCATATTTTGTATACTTATGTGGATACTTGTTTATGCATTAGTTGATGTATGCGTTTGAATGAATGCTTCATGAGTGATAAGTGAAATTGAATTATTATTTTAAGGGAACTAGTTCACACCCCATCTAAGTATATATGCTTCCAATAATTGGTATCAAATTAGGTCCTTTGAGGCAATCTTAATAGTTTAAAAGAGATCCTAAGCAAGCGAAGATGGCTAGTCAAGAACAAGGTAGTTTATCTACAAGTAAGGTTTGCTTATCCAATGGATATAATTATGATTTTTGGAGTGTCAGGATGAGAAAATATATGATGTTTAAAGGTGATGATGTTTTGAAACTAGTTTTGGATGGACATACTGCACCCTCTATTCCCCCTACAGATGCAGCAGATAAGAAGGCTAGTGAAAATAATTCAAATGCAATAAATGATATTCTTTATGGCCTATTAGAGGTAGATATTTTGAAGGTGATGCACTATGTGTCTACCAAATATATGTGGGACAAGTTGAAGACTTTCCATGAGGGAGAATCTAAGGTCAAGTTGGCTAAATTTCAAACCCATAAAAGAGAGTTTAAAAGACTAAGGATGGATGAATATGAAACCACTACATCATGCCTATTAAGGGTTGATGAAGTGGTCAACATCATAAAAGTCCTAGGTGAATAAGTGAAAGAGTCTCTTTTTGTTCAAAAATTATTGAAATATCTAACTCCTAAGTTTGATTATAAAGTATCTATTGTTAGAGAGATGCAAGATCTAGACAAGATTCAGATTTAGACAAGCTATGGATGGATGGATAAGTGAAGGAAGACCTATAAAGAAGGAATATACATTCAAGGAAGAAAAAAAACTCAAATGAGAAGAAGATAAAAGGTAAGAAAGTCAAAAACAATGATGTTTTTGATATTGTTAATGATGAGTTGATAGTTATTTTTACTAGAAAGTTGAAAACAAGTTCATGTAAATACAAGGGTAAGTTTCCCTTCAATTGATTTAATATGGATAAATTGGAGAATTTCCCTATAAGTGTGATCATAAACATAACACAAAGGATGATGAAGGTTTTGACGAAGGTCATGATGATGAGAAGAAGTCCTAAATGTCTGATAAGAACAAGAAACATTTTAGAAAGTATGATGACAAGAAGAAGTATTTAAAGAACAAAAGAAGCTTTTATACCAAGAAAAACTACATCTCATCTAATGAGAGTGAGAGAATTTATTTTTAGAGTGACCATCAAGGTGTTGGTCCTGATGTCAATGAAGTTATCTTCATGGTTGAGGAATCAATATATTCAAATCAAGCAGAGTCCATGTGGTTTGGAGGTACTATTGGTTATTCAGAGGAAGATGAAGATGAGGTGGAATTTAAGGCTAAGTTGATGAATGATCTAGAAGAATTGAAGATGGTGAATAAAAAGAATAAGGTGATGAGCTCTATTTTCAAAGACTATGTGAAGGAAATTAGTTTGTTTGAAGAGATATTGAGCAACAACTCCAAGGAACAGGAAGGAATAGTTAAATAGGTGAATACTAAAATTGAAATTATGACTATAAGCCCAAAGGCTAAAGAAGAAGAATGTGCTAGGTATATAACTAAAGTGGATTCATTGAAAGCTGAGTTGGATCAGGCATCAAGTAAGGTGAAGTTCTTTGTGAAGTTTGAAAAGATTACTAATGATCTAGATAACATTTTGAGTATTCAAAAGACTGCTAATGACAAAACAAGGCATGATTTCAATGGAGACCAAAAGAAGAATACTAATGTGATGAAGGAAATTAGAACTCAAAGGTCTATTGTCAATTAAGGAATGATTTTGTTGGCAGAATGAATACTAATCATATCTTGCAACGAAATTCTTTAAGGCATGATAATCCTTTCAATGGTTGTTGTTATTCATGTAACCAATTTGGTCATAGAGTAAGGCATTCTATAATACCCTCCAAGAATGAATATGCATAGAACTATGAGGAGAATCATCAACCAAGGGATATGAATGAGGTTGTTTGTTACAATTATCATCATATAAGAAACATTACAAGATATTGTACCAATAAATAAAGAGGAAATCATCAGTCAAGTGGTATGCGTAATGATGTGTTTCCATCAATAGGGATAGTGTGTTTCAATTATCAAAAGGTTTGCCATATTGAAATTTTTTTTAATCATGGATTCTGAAGTCAAAACAAGAAGGCTGAGGTGCCTAGAGTGGAAGAAAGAAGACAAGATAGTGAATGGAAACCAAAGGTATCTATGGTGAATGATGACCAGTCTACAAGTACAAGTGGAATATTTTCCATTTTGGAGCATAGATCAAATGTAAAGGAGTGCCAAGAATTCTCACTATTAGCTCAAATTGTTGATGGATTCAAGATAAATAGACCAAGATAGAATGTTGTTCAAACAAAGACTGAATAAGTTAAGACAAAGAGCCTATTCAAGCCTGATAGGATCATGAAGATAGTGTAGTCTAGTTAGGACATGGAGATCTAGGAATATGCTAAGTTTATGTTATTTTAGTACCCTATAAAATAGGTGACTCCATTAGGATTCATGGAGGCTCTCATCTAGTAATTAGAAGCATAAAGAATGCTTGGTCTGAGGGGGAGATTTTTAGTTAGTTCATGAGTTTAAAAAGAAGACTTATGTTGAGAAGTGGTTCTTATTAGTTTAGAGATGCTTTATCAAAAAGGGAGTTCCTTATTTATTCATTAACTATTGAGTGTTATTCATATGTTGAGGTAAGCATGAGCTTAGGGGGAGGATTTTTGTGTGTTGAGTTTTTGTCAAAGAGAGAGAATGATTTTGTTTGGAGATAAACAATGTGTTTTTAGTTATTTCAGGTCTAAGGATTAGATAGTTATCAAGAGATGACCCATTTTCATTAATGTAAAATGGGGAGAAATTTCCATTTCAGGAGAAAGGTCAGTTTGAAGAAGATACAGCTTGGGGATATGAGAATGATCAACTTTGTTTGAGTGTTTGACATCAATGACAAAGGGGGAGATTGTTGAGGTATGTTCCTATTGTTAGTGTTATGGAATTGATATTTTCATTGATTTAAAAGGTTTTTGAGTGTCATTTATGTCCTATATATGTTCTTATGGTGTTGCATGGTCAGTGTTCATGATGACTTGAGCATGGTTTAGTAGTCTTTGAGTTGTGTATAAGGTCTTGGCATAATGTTGTGGTGTGACAAGCTCATGAACCTATTGAGATTAGTGTTATATTTAGAGAATCCATATTAAATAATGTTATTAGTTGATATCATTGAGAGTTATCTTGTTTGAGTTCAAGTATTTAAGTACTAGGTTTTTTTGAAGAGCCTAGTCTAGCCCTATGAGAAGGTATATGCATGAAACATAGTGAAGTTTGGTGAATTATGTTAGTAAAATATTAAGAGAGTGTATAAATTTGTGTAAGCACAAGAATGAGGGAAAGAGTTATTCAGAAGAGTTTCAAGGTCAGTTTTGAGGCTTAGTCATTACATGAAGAGAACTAGTGAGAAGGCATAGGCTTGGTAACATGTTGAGGTGTGCAGTCTGAGGCTTGTGAGAAGAATATTAGAAATTTTTGAGCATGGTATGAGGTTTTATTACATGAGTATGAGGTGTTGATATTGGTGAAATAGGTTTTAAGGTGTGTTCAAGGTCTAAGTGTGGCTTACAGGTATAGGCCTAGTGTCTAAAGAGACCTAGTGTGGCCTAATGAAGGGTCAAGTTTAGTTTCCAAGATTTTAGAGATCATGTGAGCTTTGATAGAGGTGTGATACGTAATTTCAAGTGTTTTTGAAAAATTTTAGGTCTTAATTTGAAGAATAAGTCATGAAATATGGTTTTGAGGTTTCCTATGTGCACATAATGAAGGGTTCTCAACCTAAGAATGACATTCATGTGCTCATTGGGACATGCAACCTTTTCATGATATCTTAATAAGTTCATGGAAGTTGGATAATGATCCTATCTCAAGTTGATAATAATTGGTTTCTATATTAAGGTCCCAATATTTATGAATGATCATTAAGACTGTAAGGTGGTTTTAACCCTCTCTAAAACACTAACAATTACCCGATATGGTAGATCTTGATAGAAATAGATCATAATGAATTAAATGACATGTTTTTATTATTATATTATGTAGAGTGATTTCCCAATTACCTCCAAGTGGTGTCAGTCTGTCATGTGGGTGAGTAGACCCTACAGGAAAAGCCATGTTTCTCAAAAATTTGCTATAGTTGGTAGAGTTGATTGATTCAAAGTTGATAAGTGGATGGAGGTTGAATATTGAGACCTATATCTTATTCTCATGGTGGTTTTTGAGTAGGTTAAAAATTTAAAATGTGCTAAATTGGTAATGGAAATAGACCTATCTCTAAAAAACCTAGTGAAGGAGATAGTGAGAAAAACCAGACAAAAGTGGGAATGAGATTAGGGGTCTATTGACATGGTTTATAAATAGATCCAATTACATTGAGTTGTTTTTAAATACATGTAACATATATCCCTATTTGATATAATATCTAGAGATGTGTGTGTATGACATAAAGTTATTCTCAAACTGACTTGTTTAGCATAGTGAGGCATGTGTATAAAGAAGCCGTGGGATTGGTCTTTAAGACCAATATTGTAATTTGAGCCTATAATATATTTATTGTAAGTTGATATAAGGATGATAAAAGATAATATAAACAAATTTTAAGTTCATTTTAGTGATTATATAGGTTGTTTTATTCATTATTATTTCAATTATGTTTTATTAAATTTATGAGGTGAGAAACAAAGAAAGAAATGGTGGGGATTAGTGATTATATGTACCCAGATTTGTGCACACCATATATAAACAAAGTTGGAAAGTCATGTCTAGCTAGGGAGGACCACTTGCAAGTAAAAACACACTACCACAAAATATTTGTTAGCAGGTTGGTGAGTGGGTTTCCAAGTAACTTGGTTATTCTAAGAAGTGACAAACTTCCTAGGGGATGACATTCCACTGTTTAATAGAAAGAGTTAAAAATGAAATGAAAAAGTAGAGAGAGAGAGAGAGAGAGAGAGAGAGAGATAGTTGCATGTACCTTTTATATAACCTATGTGTAGCAGTCAGTATCATAGAGCAAGCAAGATACAATTTTGGTTTGTTAAAGGGTTGTTCGAGCTAGTTCAGGGTGATTTAGGTAAAAGGGAAATCATCAACGTCGGTAGGGTAACTGATGTTGGTAGTGGAAATGTGATCAAAGTTGGTAGGATAATTGATGTTGATAGGGGAAATGGAGTGAAAAATTCATAGATGGCTTTCCTAAGTGTAGGGAAGGATATTTGATAGGTTAATGGGCTTAGAAAAGAGCTATATGAGGGGTTAGAAAGATGGTAAGAAGTCTAGGTGAGGAGTTTGGTTTGGTTAAGGTAGAGGTATGGAGATGAAGGAGTTTTGCAACTCTTCCTTGGGGATGGATGGGCCTTGTGTAAATGCTAATTAAAAATAATTAGATTTCAAAAAATATAGGGATGCTTAAATGATATAAGTACCTAAATAAATACTCTTGATAAAGCTTTATTAAGGTGACTGACCAAATAGAGATCAGTGTGTGCCACCTGTTCATCATATTTTGAGCTCTTTGCACAATGGATAAATTACAGTTTAGGATTTGACTGGTATAAAGAAGCTGTGAGCCTAATTACAGTGGATAATCACCAAAACCTTTTTAAGAGTGCTTTGAATCTCTTGAGTGATTTTCTTCTTGAGAGAGAGAATGTTTGTACCCAAGACCAAAATGGGTTTAGAACATTGCTTAAGTAACTAACATCAACAATCTCACTGATGTCAATCTCTAGTTGATCGACGTCAGTTGAGGGTTGACCAACATTGATGGCATAAGAATAGGTCACAAGGGTTAATTTTAGCTCATTTCTTTCATTTTTTCATGCCAAGTATGACACCCATTAAGAAATGGTCAATATGCAAGGTTGGGTATATTGTAATTGGTTAGAAATTGGTTTATAGGGTAAGAATTAGTTATTTTTGGGAGACCAAGTCTAGTGGTGACTCACAAGGGGAGAATTGGTCTTGGGGCAAGGTGGCTAGGTAAGGTGGCATAGGGAATATTCAATTAATCTTAATTAATTAATTAAATGTGGGGTAAAGGCATGGGTTACGAAGACTTATTACAAAGGGGGTCTAAGGGAGGTTTTGACATAACATGTTATACACTTATGTAACATAATTTTTGGTGTCTACATTTTCCCCTTTTTATCTTAGTAAGTTGTGCCAGCAAGTTGCAAGAAAAAAATGAAAGTTGAGTGGTCTAGGCATCGGTTGTGATATCCTTCCCCTCAAAATGGGAACTGATTGGGAAAAACCCAAAATCAGTGATTGATTTGATAAGGAATAAATGAGATTGGTTAGTTGTGGGTTAGTAGTGCAGAAATGATGTCATGGTCATAAAGTACTAAAAATTTGTGTTGACAAGTTGAAAATAGGTGTGGTCATGGAGAGTTTTTGTTAAAGTTACCAAGGCACAACTTGTTAGTGATAGCTAAGAAGGTAGGATCAACCAAAACTATAGCTCTAATAGTCAAATGTGTTCTAGGTATCTAAGGTAGGAAGTGCCCCTAAACACATAACAGGTCACAGGTGATACAATTAGTTAGTGGTGATCCAAATCAACTGATATTCATACGTGTAAGGTATTGTCAATGTGTAGTAGATAACATGAAAAATAAAGACACCAAACTTAGATGTAATGAGTGGGTGCATTATGAAACATGTGTTTTGGTAATAGTTGGCATGAGTGGAGATGAAAATGATCCCCATGGTCAAGTTTATAAAGGCAGGGTGTGTGCAAGGTTGCCCTAAAATGAAGAAGGGACTATAAAAAGTGATGTGCAAGAATTAAAATGCTATTGCATGGTATCGACATTGGTATTATTATATCGATGTCAGTGGTAAAGTGATCGATATTAGCTTCTTAGGGCACAAACGGCTAACATCAGTGATTGACCAAGCTTTACAAAAAGGGGATAGGTGGCCATCCAATTTCATTTGCATGTTGATTGGTCAAAGAGCAATAAAAATCCAAAAAAGTTAAACAAATGGTGGGATGAGGTGGAGACCTAGCTAGAGGCATGGAAACATAGGAAAAAATCATCCTAGCCTAGTAGAGGTAGAGAGATGAGGTAGGGTCCTTTAAACCTTTGGTTTGTGTTTTTTGGTAATTTTTGTGATTTGAGTCGAGTGGGGGTGTAATAGGTTACTAGTGAGTAGTGGGTGGGTAGTGGAGATGATAGGAGCATGTTTAGGCTTACTTGGGTGGGTTTTAGGGTAGTTTAGGGATAAAATTGGAAATGGGTAATGGGTGGGGTTCGAACCTAGAATCGAACTAGTTTCCAACATCGATGGTAGTTTATCGATGTTGGTTAAGGTCTTCCTATATATATCGATGGCAAAGGCACCAACATTGGCGTGTTGTTCACTAACATCGATAGTCTAGGTATCGATGTTAGTTAATAAGCGAGTGAGATCAGTGGCCTTGTTAAAGTAAAAAGTTTAAAAATGGGGAGAAAAAGAGTTGAAAATCCATGAGGCCTTAGGGAATAGGCAAATCATATGACATAGAGTAGATTTAGCTTAGTTGAATATTGAGAGATTGGTCAAAAGGCTTGGTTTAAGAGAGATAGGTCATAAGGACTCAGGTAAAAAGGGATAGGTTGGATTAGTTAGGTGGGTAGATAATTGAGCTATCCCTAGAAGACCCCATGTCTACTCAGTGCTGCCTATATAGCCCAAAAGGGGCTCAGGCCAATGGAGTTCTCCCATGGGATAGGTAAAATGGTTAAGGTAGTGGTTAGAAAGGTTTATTGATTAATTTTGTGTGTTTATGATTGTAGGTGAGGCATGAGTTAACCATGAGAGATCATCTTCTAACACTCTTAACTAGGATCAGGAGAGATGTGTCAGTGGATGAGTGGAACCACATGGATATAGTTAGTCTTGGTGAAGTATGACATTATTATCAGGTCATTTAAGATTTCAACTTGATGATCACATTGATTGAGAGGTGGGATCATACCACTGACACCTTTCACCTACTGACTGGTGGGATGAAAGTCACACTAGAGGATGTATACATGATCCTTAGATGACCACTATAGGGTGATTAGTTATTTGCATACATGAGGGAGGAGCACGACATATATATGGTGTCATTATTCAATAAACATGTGATTGAGGTTACATATCACTCAACATCATTCACTTATGAGACTTTATTTTTGGCAGATGGGGAGGAGCATCATCTTAGCATCTTGATGATGATTGATATCATAGTGTATGCATTGGTAGATATAGATGGTGGCATATTTTTTATTGGCTTTATGGGGTCTTGGCTTAGATGATAGAGTAGAGGATAGTTTCTGAATGGGGATCTGTATACTTGGCTTAGTTATATATAGAGTTTTGGGGTTTGCATCTACATAGATGCTACAATTCATGTGTTGGGCACCTATTAAATTATTGGGCATATGAGCACATCATATGTACGTGGCCACTAGGATTTCCATCTATGATTACAGTAGGATTCAGAGTCAAGTTCAAACGATGGTGAGACGGCATGGCATAGACACAGGTTGATGGCATTATGTGGGATATCACACACTATAGAGGGATATTGGATGGCTTAAGTCTAGGAGATATTATCTAGTTCACCTACTTGACGTATCCAATTTTTAGTGGTCAAGGGGAGGAGCTTATTGGGATGTAGAGCACACTGTGGGTCAGAAGCAAGAGTGTAGGGGAGCTCAAGATGATACCCATAACAAAATTCAAGAGATAGCTCATCATTGTACAAGATGTTCCACCTAATTTCCTTAGATACAGGCATGATGACATTGACGTACCACTCCCTTTTCCATTGGAGACAGATGTGGTTGATGTTAGATGCACTAGGGCATACCAAGCATGGTGGGTAGGACTATACCTAGTTTTACCAATTAAGAGGTTAGCTTCAAAGATGCAAGTTTTGCCACATGAGAGAGATGCTACTTTACATGTCAGAGATGTGGCCTTATAGGAGAGGGATATGGACATGTAGGTCAGGGATGCCATGATTTAGGATAGATATGTGGCATTACAAGCCAAAGATGCCACTATTCAGGTGAGAGATGTGGCCATGCAGGCCAGAGATGCTATAGTTCTATAGAGGGATACAACATTATATGTTAATGACATGGCCATATAGGAGAGAGATGCTATAGTCCTTTCATAGGATTCCTCATAGGTAGAGGTCCTGGGGTTATATGGTCAGGTGGGCCATCTTCAGAGTTAGGTGCCCAATCTATAGGGATAAGTGACCGCATTGATAGCAGAGAGAGATAAGTTGAGGTTATCCACATGGGCATTGGTAGTTATTCCTCATCCTCCTCCTCCTCATCCATAGGTAGAAGTATAGGTAGCAAGATAGGCAGGTGCCATGGGTCCTCCATAGATTATATCTCTTACGAGATACAACACTACACTGGATGAGATCACATACTATGAGAGGGTGATCTATGAGTTTCTATAGATTCTTGGATTTGTATATTTTAGGGAGGAAGAGCAGTCAGAGACATGGACCTCAAGTTCTAGTGCATGGAGATGGATACATGGAGAGGGTAGTGGTGACACTACCTCATCACATCTACCATGATTTTGGAGAGGTCGTGTTGATCCTATTTTTTAGAGATATTTTTTTATTTATTCATTTTTTGTATATATACCAGCCTGTGAGCCGATGATGCAAGATGTATATGAGAGAGAGAGATAAGATATGTTGATATTTGTATATGATATATTTGATTTAGCATATATATATATATATATATATGATGAGATGTTTTATTTGATGTGATGATGATGTAGATGTTATTTTCATGTATATGTTTATGGTTTTGGATGAATGTTTATGACATTGATAAAATGATGATGTTGGTTTACTATCACTTCCATGTATTTAATGTTATATGCATAGTAGATGAGATTTTTATGTTTATCTTTACCATATGTGATGATATATGCATAAAATGAAATGGTTATGTTTATGAGATAAAGGTTTAGCACTTTCCATATGTGAAATGGTATATGCTTGGTTAATTTCTATTTTTAGCATGCTCCATATGTGATGGTTTATAATAAAAACAAATGTTTTGGTCATGGTTTATTTCATATGTATTGGTATTTAGGAAATTGTGGTTCAGGTGCATTCTTAGTATTTACCATATATGTGATTGGTTTCATACTAAAATGAGCGGTTTGGTCTTGGTTTGTTTCCTATGTATTGGTTTTTAGGAAAATTATGGTTAAGTTGCATTCTTAGTGCATTCCATATATGTTATTGGGTGTATACTAAAAATGAATGTGTTGGTCATGTTTGTTTGGTTTCTTCATTTTCCATATGTTATGGTGTGTGCATAAGTGATGGTTTTGGGCATTTTGACATTATTATTATTATTATTATTTATTGTTAGTTAGGAAAATGGTGGTCATGTTGCTTTTTAGCATTGTCCCATAAATGTGACGGTATATACTAGAATTTGTTGGTCATGTTTGTTTGGTTTCTGCATTTTCCATATGTGATGGTGTATGCATAAGTGATGGTTTTGGGAATTGTGACATAATTCCTATTTATTGTTAGTTATGAAAATGTTGGTCATGTTGCATTTTTAGAATTTTCCCATATATGTGATGGTATATAATAGAAATGATTGGTTTTAGGCATTAGTTTTGGGGTAGGTGTAGGATTTAGAGTTGTTATGTTTATGAGTTGAGATGGTGAGTTCTTCTATTGGAAAATGTATCTATAGAAGAATAGTCAACATGTGAAGTGAAAGGTAAAAGAGAGAGACAAGGTGATCATTATTGACACAAACCAAAATAACAACGTAAATAGGCTCTAAAATTTGGCCCCTTTTTATGCATTGCATTAGTTGAACATTTGTTAGTTAGAAAAGCATGGTTATCGCCTTGTGTTAAGTAAGCTTAAATTCCCTTGAAAATGTGTTTTTGAGGGAAAGAGGGTGTAAAATGGAATAGTAGTAGTGAGGTAGCATAACCTTTAGAGTAATAATGGTATGCCCCATTTTTGGGTTGTCCAAGAGTGATAATAGACAAGTCCATGACATAAAGTTATTGTGTTGATTTTTTATTTTTTCTTTGTTTTTGCTTTTGTTGTGTAAGATGATCGATGTGGGAAGCTCAAAATGGGATGAAGCTGATCAATAGGGAATCTTGTGAATCATATTTTCCTTTGATAGTGGTTTTTTGACTTAGCCATCCTTCAAGGGTATTGTCTAGTCTTTTTTATTTTGTTAGTTTTTAATAGATGTCCTTTAAGGGAGAAGTCCCTTTGAATGTAGTTATCCTTTAAGGGAGCAGTCTAATTTTTTAAGAACTACACATGATTTGGACTAGTTGATCTATCCCATATTATTTTCTTTTTCTTTTTCTTTTTTGATTATTTTTATTACTTTAGTCATGGACAAGTCTATAGAGGCTTATAGGTTTTCCACATTTTTGGGATAAAACCAAAACACTTCATAGGTTAACTAAGTGTGGAAGAATAAGGGTAAGGTGAAAATAATATGAATATAGTGGGTTTTCTCAAGTGGTGAGATTAAGTTAAAAACAAGGTAAAGTGTCAATTAACAAAATAATGGTTGTAAATGCAATGCATTTAGAGGTTCAGGTTCTGGTCATCCTTCAAGAGAAGATAAGAGATAATCTCTAGAGCCATATTTATGATTTATAATGTAGGGTCCTAGCCAATTGGGAGAAAACTTGCCCCATTTTATCTTTTCCAAGTTATTCACATGTCAATTTTCCTTTAAGATGAAATCTCTAATATTGAAATAAAACTCTTTAAGGTTTTTGTCATAGACACGTTTGATACACTCTTGGTAGATGTGGAGATGGTTAAGGGCTACGAGATGGTGTTCATCAAACATCTCAAGTTGAGCCAAACATTTTTGGTGAAAGTCATCATGTGTTAGAATGTCTTATAGTGAAATCCTAAGAGAAGTAATTTGGACTTCAAGGGGCAAAACAAATTTCGTCCCATAGACCAGAGGGAAAGGTGTATCTCCTGTAGAAGTGTGAATGCTAGTACGGTAAGCCCATAAAGCATAGGGGATGTGAATGTGCCAATCCTTACCAATAGCGTTAACCACTTTCATAAGGATTTTGGTCAATGTTTTTTTAGAGGCTTCATCTTTCCCATTGTCTTGTGGGAAATAGGGTGAGGAAAAGTTAAGTTTGATACCAAAGGCATCACAGAGTTGTTGGAAAGTCTTGTTTTTGAAATACTTACCATTATAATCTATGATTTTGTAAGGTACACCAAAACTGTATATGATATAATGGTTGATAAATTCAATGATTTTATCAGCCTTAGTGGATATGAGAGGAATAGCCTCAACCCACTTAGTGAAGTATTATGTTGTTTTTATGATTGATCATTGATGAAGAGAGGAATGGGGGTTAATCTCACCAATTAAGTCTAAAACCCATTGAGATAAGGGCCAAAAGTCCTTAGTGACTTGTAAGATATGAATAGGAACATGAAATAGGTTGATGTGTTGTTGACATTTGAGATAATGTATAACATAGTCAATACAATCACGAAAGAGTGCTGGCCAATAATAGCCAAGGCAAAGGAGGCATTTGGAAATTGTGTGACCATTAAATTAACCACTACAAATCCCATCATGAACCTCCTTAATAGCAAAGGGAATCTCTTTACTAGTGAGACATCGAAGGAGGAGACCATCGAAACCCTATTTGTAAAGAAGTCCCCCTAGCATAGTGTAACATACAACATGCTTTACAAATGCACACCACATATTATGGGAGAGGTTGGGAGGATTAATAGAGTAAGAGAGGTAATTCGTGAGTTGAGTATACCATAAGTCATGTAGATCATTAGTGATATCCCCACAAAGAGGATGTTGGAGGAAATGGAAGAAGGAAAATTTAGGCGATGTATAGTGACATAGAATTTGGAGGAAGAGGAGGAAGAGGGTATGTGGGAGGATAAAGAAGCCATTGTGTCTTCAAACTTGTTGGTTGAGCGATGAGCAGTCTACAAAAGGTAATGGCCAAATGATTCTAATAAGGGATCTACATGATGTTTGTACCACTATAGAGTCTCATTATTGCATAGATAAGAACCATTGACTTGGTTGATGACTAATTATGAGTCACCAAAAATGGTTATGGATTTGATTCTGAAGAAGATAACCATTTGAAACCCTAGAATAAAGGCTTCATATTTGTCCATGTTGTTTCATTCAAAGTCTAGTTTAAGTGATAAAGGCATCAACTCGTCATCAAGAGGGATGAGGGTAACCCCCACTCCCCAACCATTTTGAAATTTAGACCCATCAAATAACATCATAATTTGATAGGTGATATCATCGGTAGAAAGAATGACAATAGACTCATCAAGGAATTTAATATTTGAGGGTTGGATATCAAGGAGAAGAGCAATAGATAGTTGGTCAGTGATGGTTTTCCCTTTGATGGACTTTTGTTGGATGAATTCCAAATCGAATTCAGCCAGAAGTATAAGCCATCAAGTGATGCATTGGTTGTGGTAAGGTTTAGAATGAATGTATTTGAGAGGATAAGTGTGGGTGATGACATGAGTTTTGTGGTTGAGGAGGTAATGTCATAGTTTAGAAGTTTTAAATGAAAAATTAAGGCATAACTGCTTGATATGAGTGTAGTGAGTTTTGTAGTCAATAAGCATTTGAATTATGTAATAGACTGATTACTCATGGTGGTGATCATCCCTATGTGCTATCATAGCTTCTAAATAATGGTCAGTTGAAGAGATATAAAGATAGAAGGTTTTGTCTTATTTAGGTGGAATAAGGATGGGTGGATAAATGAGATACCATTTGAGTGAATCAAAGGCTTCCTCATAATTTTTACCCCAATGGAAAGGAATTTCCTTTTTGAGAATATGGTGAAAAGGTTGACAATGATCCAATAGCTGAGAGATAAAGCAATGAATCGATTGGAGTTTACCTTAGAGGTTATAGAGTTGTTTTAGTGTGGTTGGTAGAGGCATTTTGAGGATTGCCCAAACCTTAGTAGGGTTGATTTAAACACCTCAAAGAGAGACAATAAAGCCCAAGATATTTTTGAAAAGAACACCAAAGACGTACTTATTTGGATTGAGTTTAACATTATACTGAAGAGGGTGAAGGAAAATAATTTTAAGGACCCCCAAGTGATCCCGATGAATTTTATATTTATTGATTAGGCCATCGACATAATCCTCCATAATTTTGTGTAAGAGGTCATGAAATATATAAGTCATGTCACATTGATAGGCAACACCATCATTTTTCAGTCCAAAGGGCATAAATTGATAACAAAAAGTTCCCCATGATAAAGGTTGTTTTGTGTTGATCTTTAGGGTCAACTAAGATTTGATTGTATCCTGAGAATCTGTCCATAAGTGATAACATCTCATGGTTGGCTGCTAAATCAACAAGTTGATCAATACTTGGCAAAGGAAAGTCATCCTTTAGACAAGAAAGGTTGAGGTTGTGGTAGTTAGTGCAAATACAAATTCCCCCTGTTGCTTTTGTAATAGGTATAATGTTGGAAACCCATTATGGGTAGTCAATAGGTTGGATGAAGTTAACAAAGAGGAGGCATTGGATCTCATCCTTGACAAAGAGAGCAATAAGAGGATGCATTTTGTGAAATTTTTGCTTAACTGGCTTAGCATTGCGATTAGTGACAATGTTATGGGTTATGATTGAGGGGTCAACACCAGGCATGTCTTTGTAGGACCAAGAAAAATCCTTATTATGGTCATAGATAAATTTGGTATAGTCATTTTGTTTAGAAGAATCTAGAGATTGGCCTATTTTAATAATACGAGGGTCATCATGAGAAGGCAAGTTAATGTCAATGGTTTATTCATTTAACATAACTTGTGTCTCAGAAGGGAGCAATCATTTGATGTAGGAATCATCAGCACCCATATAGGTAATAATGTCATCATCAATTGCACAAGAGATGGTGTTAATTATGGAAGAATCCTCATCGATCATGTGAGGATGTATGAGAGGAAAGGATTGTGTTTCCCTACCCTGGCGATGGGTAAGGGGGCCCAAGTGAATGACATTTATTGAAAAAATAAATAAAAAATAGGAGGTATATATACCTCCAATTCAGTGGGTGATGGTGGAGAAGAGGAGTTGGAAGGAGATACAGGTTCTCCAATGATGGGAATAGAAGAGTATTAATGGATTGAGTTGGGTCGACATAACCAATTCCATACCTTTGTTTGGAATTATCAATGGTTTGATGGGTAGGGTATTGAATGGACATTTGAGCATCTTACTTGTAACGTCTTAGGCCAAAACCTTTCCAAGCACACCTATAGAGATAAGTATGAACAAAGATAGGCTTTCTTAAGAAGGAAAGGTTGCAGTTAAACTTTTGGGGTGAATAGGATGAATTACCCATGACAAGAGATTGATCAATTCCCCCATATGTGAATTTTGTTTTGAGATGGGGTGGACCATATGGGATGATCATATCAATACGAGGATCATAGTTGGAACTCATGTGAGGTTTTCCATACTCTTGAGGGGCATGGAACATGTTGAGAGTTAACAAATGATATTTACCAAGTGATAATCACTTGAAGGTTTCCTCCATGGGATCCTTCTCAGGAACCTGTGTAGTTGGTACAGGTGTGTTTGGGGTAGCAGAACTTGTGGAGGCTTTAGAATTGGGTTGTGGAGGTGATGATGTGTTGAAAGGAATAAGAACAACATTTGGGTTATAGATCATGTTATATGTCTTGAATGGAGGTGGGTCAATGGGAATGACAAGAAGTTGACCATTGTATTCAATCTTAACACAATGGTACAATGTAGAAGGCACACATGCCATAGCATGTATCCATGGTCGACCAAGAAGTGTGTTGTATTAGAATTCCCCCTCTACAACATAAAATAACTTGGGAAGGGTATGAAAGACCCACACATATGTGAAAGACCATGGTGCCAATAGTTGTAGTAGTAGAGTCATTAAAAGAACGTAACATTGCATCCATTTATGATAAATAATTTTCAGGGAGTGATAATTTCTTGTAAACATGGGTTGAAATGATGTTGATGTTGGCTCCCCCATTGGTCATAACTCTCTTGACATGAGTTTGATTAATCTAGGTAGTGATAAAGAGGGTAGAATCTTGATCTTCAGGATGTTAAGAGGGGATCTCTGAATCACTAAAGGAGATCATAGAAATGGTGTTGAGAGAATTGATGAAGGCTAAAATGGGTTGAGGGTCTTTGGGTTGAACTTTAACTACTTTTAAGGCACTAGTGAGATCTTGTTGATGTTGGGATGAGTTTTGAATTAACTCATATAGAGACATATTCATTGGGGATTGGTGAAGTTGCTTCACCATGGAGTTTTGGATAACTCCTAATGATGATTGTTGTGGGACACCTAAGATGGAAATACTGGGATTTGAAGAGGGGACATCCTTTGTAAAGGGATGAACCCAAGGAGTAGAGCCATTTTCCTTTCCTTTGTCTTTCTAATTTTATGATCGTGTAGTCACATTGATCATGTTAATCTAAAATACAAGTGAAGTTGGTGATAGAGAAGATACAATAACATCTTTTGGTTTAATGTGAAAGGGGGTTTTCTGAACCATTGTGGATGCTGAGAGTTGAATGTTTGGAATTTTAACTAGTTTAACACCCAAGAGAGCATCAACATCTAAATGGTGATGAATGATTGTTGTGAGAGCTTTGCAACTCTCAGTATTGTTGAGTTGTGGAGCTAAAAACTTCACTAAATGTGAAAATGTGGAGGTTGCTGGGTTACACAGTAACCAGCATCAGTCAGAGCCAACTGACATGGGTTAGGGGTCAACTGACATTGGTTATCTTCAGCTACACAGTAACCAGCATCGGTTATGGTCAGCCGGCATCGGTCAGACAGGAACCAACATCGGTCACCTATGTGTTTCCAAAACTGTTCTAATTTTAGAAGAATAGTTAGTTTGCATGCAAAGACTAATTTTAGTCTTGAGTCCGCATTTCTAATTATTGTTTTCTTTGGGTTCTATTTAAGAGACCCATGGGCCTGTATTGTAATTGTAGGCAACAAAAACCATTGAGTTGATTGTCACAAGTAAGTAAGATCAATTAGATCTGCAAGTGTGCAAGATCAAGAAGATCTACAGGTGTGTGTGTGTGTGTGTGTGTGTGTGTGCAAGATCAATTAGATCTGCAGGGTAGCAAGATCAAGAAGATCTACAACACAAGGGGTGAGCAAGATCAGTTAGATCTGCAAGGTGCAAGATCAAGAAGATCTGTTGGAGACAACTCAGGGTTTGAGTTGGTTTTAATTGATTGAGAGAGAGAACTCTTGAAGGAGAATTACTGTACATCTATGAGGTGTGAGGAGAGAGAGGTTTCTCCATTGTATTTCCTTCTAGAAGAGTTTAACACATATTGTATTGTTTCTCGTATCTCTTATTCTTTGTTGCTTGTAATTTCTAATTACTTATTACTTCTGGTTTAATTCCGTGTTTAGTTGCTTATACAAAATTAATCAATTGTGATCTAAGATCCTGACAAGTGATATCAGAGCTACTGTGTATACACTAACAACTAACAATTGGTATCAGAGCCTAGGTTTCAGAGCAGGTTAGTGTTTGTTGATTACAGGTTCACTCACAGGGGTTTTTGTTTGAGTGGGAGTAAAGCAATGGCAGAAG
The DNA here is from genome assembly GCA_037957365.1 of Torreya grandis. Classification (NCBI taxonomy): domain Eukaryota; kingdom Viridiplantae; phylum Streptophyta; class Pinopsida; order Cupressales; family Taxaceae; genus Torreya; species Torreya grandis. The sequence continues at coordinate 211,150 of JARHVA010001111.1, read as the reverse complement.
AAAGTAAACTAAGAATGGAGAAATTCAATGGAAAGAATTATCAATTATGGAGGATGCAGATAGAAGATTATCTGTATTAGAAAAATTTGTACTTACCATTGGGTGGGGTTTCAAGTAAGCCCACAGATATGAAAGATGAAGAATGGAATGTTCTTGATCGAAAGGCTCTTGGATCTATAAGGTTGAGCCTGGTAGCTTCTGTGATTTCCAACTTATCATAGGCAAAGATAACGGTAGAGTTAATGGATACTTTGGCAAATTTATATGAAAAACCCTCAGCTTAGAATAAGTTATTTCTTATGAAGCAATTATTTAATTTGCAAATCCAAGAAGGTGGATCGGTATATAGTCATCTTAGTGATTTCCATGGATTAGTAAATCAGTTAATTTTAGTCAAAATAGTTTTTGATGATGAAATTAAGGATCTCTTAATCTTATGCTCTTTACTTGAAAGTTGGGATAGCTTGGTAATGGTAGTTAGTAATACTGCGTCTGCTTCAAATATCTTGAAAGTTGATGATGTTATTAGTGTAATCTTGAATGAAGAAATTCACAGGAAAAGCATAGGGGAAACATCAAGTAATGCTTTAAGTGTTGAAAGTAGGGGATGGAAAAGAGAGAAGGGCAAGCAAGGGAAATCAAGGTCAAAGATAGGCAGTAGATCCAAATCCAGAAATGGAAGAATAACCTGTTGGAATTGTGGAAAGAAAGGACATGCAAAGAAAGATTGTTGGTTGAAAGAAGATCAGCATGAAGGTAATAAAGAAGCAAATGATGCAAGTATTGTTGTACAGGATGCTCTTATATTTTCTTTGGATATTCAGGTAGAGTCATGGGTTTTGGATTTTGGTGCTTCTTTCCATGCAACCCCAAATAGAGAATTTTTCAATGATTATGTCCATGGAGACTTTGGAAAAGTTTATTTAGGGGATAATGAGCCTTGTCAAATTATTGTCAAAGGAAAAGTGCAGCTGAAATTACAGAATGGAAACACATGGGTGTTGAAGGATGTCATGCATGTACCCATCCTGAAGAGGAATCTGATTTCTGTAGGAAAGTTGGGTGATGAGGGTTGCATAGTAACTCTCATAGCTGAATCTTGGAAAGTTTCCAAGGGTGCACTTGTATTAGCTAGAGGTAAGAAAGTAGGTACACTTTATCTATCTACTTGTATTACCGATTCTCCTTTTATTTTATCTAATTCAGATGTAGATGCAAAGATGTGGCACTGTAGGCTTGGTCACATGAGTGAGAAGGGAATGCATGTTCTTAAGTCAAAAGGTAAGCTTTCAGATTTGATAGATCTATATTTCTATGAGCATTGTATTTTTGGGAAACAAGAGAAAGTGAGGTTTCTCACAACTGGGTCAACAAAGAAGGAGCACAAGTTGGAGCTTGTTCACACAGACGTGTGCAGACCAGCTCAGGGAGCTTCTATTGGAGGATCACAGTATTATGTTTCTTTCATTGATGATGCTACAAGAAAGGTATGGGTTTATTGCATAAAGAGGAAATCTAATGTTTTTGACACATTTAAGAAATGGAAAGTCTTGGTTTTCAAGGAGAAGGTGATGGACAGTGATCAGCTCAAGAGGCTGAATAATTCTGAGTAGAGAAATCTTGATTTGGATGAGGTTATGATCCAAAATGAGCTCATGGGTTAAAATCATCACTCATAGGAAAACACAGACACTGATGTCGGTCAGGGAGAGACTGACATCGATCAGGCAGAAACTGACGTCGATCAGGTGAAGACCAAAGTTGGTGACATCAGGTAGGTGAAAACTAACGTCAGTCCCAACATTGGTCAGGTTGATCAGGTGAAACGAACATTGGTTGGGTGCAGATCGAGAGATGACCGAGATCGGTCACTATCAGAATGAAATTTGGGCGGACAGCAAGCTGTCAATGAGTCTCAAACTCCCATGAGGAGGTCCGAAAGGGTAAGTAAACCTCTAATTCATTATTCCCCTTCTTTATACTACTTATTGCTCATTGATGGTGGTAAACTAGAAATTTTTTATGAGGCAATGTAGGTAGAATACAGGAAATAGTGGGAGCATGGCATGAATGAGGAAATTGATTCCTTGGAAGAGAACCAAATGTGGGATTTGGTAGAGTTGCCAGTCGAAAAGAAAGCACTAAAAAACAAATGGGTTTATAGGGTAAAGGAACGAGGGAATGGACAAGTGAGACATATGGCTAGGCTGGTGTTGGAGAGGTTCAATATGCAGGATGCAAAACTAGTAAGCACACCTAAACCAAATATTTCCCAAGCAGTGGGAGTTGTCAGTAATTTTATGCCCAATCCAGGAAAGGAGCACTGGAAAGCAGTTCAGTGGATTCTCAGATATCTGAGAGGGACCAACAGTAGAAATTTATGCTATGGAGGTTCAAACACTTCTCTACATGGGTATGTAGATTTAGATATGACAGGTGACTTGGATGGCAGGAGAAGCACCACAGGATATGTGTTCACTATTGGTGGAACGACAGTTAGCTAGATTTCAAAGTTGCAGAAGGTTGTTGCCCTGTCTACTATAGAGGTAGAATACATTGCAGTCATAGATGCTAGTAAGGAAACGATATGGATGACTCAGTTCATGGAAGAGTTGGGAAAGGAGCAAGAGAGTTGCAGATTGTATAGTGATAGTCAAAGTGAAATTCATTTGGCAAAGAATTCAGCCTTTCATTCAAGAACCAAACATATACAGCTTAGGTACCACTTCATTAGACAGGTATTGGAGGATGGACAGTTGAAGCTGGAAAAGATCTATACAGATGAGAACCCTATTGATATGCTAACAAAGCCGGTAACAAAGGAGAAGTTGAATCTTCATTAAACTTTTGCTGGTCTTCAAGATTGAACTTGAAGAGGGAGAAACAAGCCAAAAACAAATTAGAGGATGTTGATGTACAGGTATAGGTGCACCTGTTTATCTCCAAGTGGGAGATTATTGAGTTGTGTAGCTAAAAGCTTCACTGAATGTGAAAATGTGGAGGTTGCTAGGTTACACAGTAACTGACATCATTCAGAGCCAACTGACATTAGTTAGGGGTTGACTGACATCGATTATATTCAGCTACACAGTAACCAACATCGGTTATGGTCGGCTGGCATCGGTCAGACAAGAACCGACATTGGTCCCCTGTGTGTTTCCAGAACTGTTCTAATTTTAGATGAATAGTTAGTTTGCATGTAAATACTAATTTTAGTCTTGAGTCTACAATTCTAATTATTGTATGCTTTGGGTTCTATTTAATTGACCCATGGGGTTGTATTGTAATTGTAGGCAACAACAACCATTGAGTTGATTGTCACAAGTAAGCCAGATCAATTAGATCTGCAAGTGTGTAAGATCAAGAAGATTTGTAGGTGTTTGTGTGCAAGATCAATTAGATCTATGGGGTAGCAAGATCAAGAATATCTACAACACAAGGGGTGAGCAAGATCAGTTAGATCTACAAGGTGCAAGATCAAGAAGATCTGCTGGAGACAACTCAGGGTTTGAGTTGGTTGTAATTGATTGAGAGAGAGAACTCTTAAAGGAGAGTTACTGTACATCTATGAGGTGTGAGGAGAGAGAGTTTTCTCCATTGTATTTCCTTCTGGAAGAGTTTAACATAGATTGTATTGTTTCTTGTATCTCATATTCTTTCTTGTTTCTGATTTCTAGTTACTTATTACTTCTGGTTTAATTTTGTGTTTAGTTGCTTATACAAAAGTAATCAATTATGATCTAAGATCCTAACAAGTGGTATTAGAGCTACTGTGTATACACTAATAACTAACAAGTATCATGTCCCAGAGAATGATGATATAAACAAACTTGTGAATCATTGAACCATAATGGTTTTGGTCTAAAAGGATCATATGGTTTGATGGGGGGAAGAGTTATTTATGATGTTTGAAATAAATGGCATAGATAAAATACCTGGGAGCCTTGAAATGGGTTAAAAGTCATTTTCATAGGTGGAGTGGACACCTTTTTGAGTTTGGTGGTGATGGGTGTAGTCTTGTGTGACACCCTTTTAGGTGGTGGTGAACCCACATGTTTCACTTCCACCTTTTTAAGTTTGGGTAAGAGGGTGCTAGATGTTGAAGGTTTATGAGGTGGTAATGGAAATAATGGAGGTAATGTCACTTTATGTTTTATATGGGTTGGTGACACTCCCACCAAGGTATAGGGATGTGGACCCAAAATAGATGGTAAGGTTGAAGGTGGAAGAAGGGTAGATCGGCAAGGTTTTGGGGTTTTACCTTTCTTCTTTGGTTCAGCGAGAGAGACACCCCCTTATTTTTGAGGGGTTAAATCTAACTTCATATGTGGATGAAATAGATTAGAAATTGGTTGTTTTCCTAAAGATCTTATCTATTTCTATGTGGCAGACGCATGTGAGGTGGAGGGCTTTGAAGTAGAAGAGGAGGCTTCTGAAAGCTTAGGTGAAGAAAATGTAACTTATGAAAAACATTAGGATAAATGGTTGTGAGGGGGTTAGAAGTGAAGGGAGATACTCTTTATGTTGGATAGCATGTTTTAAGGTGATCCCAAAATGTTTCTTGATCTAATTTCTTAGAATCAATGAATTCAAGATTTTCCACTAAATGTGAAAATGGTTTAGATGTCATTGGTGTGGGTTTAACCAGTTTGTCTTTGGATGATTGAGAGAGTGGATATTTATTTGCCTCTGATATTTCTGTCTAAAGATGGGAAAGAGTCAAAATAGGTTTATCTTCTTCAGTAATAGATGAATAAGTACGTTCCTCTACAGTAGGCGAAGAATGAGGAGATGAGGGATCCTCAAGTGGATAAAAAATGGTATGATTGTTCCTTTAACATGTGTATGAGGAACATGCAAGGTAATATTATCTATGGGTAAGAGGAATGGAAAGATGGGTTAGTTTGAGGGTGGCTCAATGGTTGCTTCATCAAATGTTAAAGTGGATAAATCTAACTCATCTATTTGTGAAAGAGGAGTGGATGAGTTACTTTCTTCTATGGGTTGATGTGGAAGTAACAAATGATTTCTCTCATTATTTATATAAGGGGTAGGATAAGCATGATCTCCATTTTGTGAAAGTGTAGGTGAGGTAAGTGTAAAGTTAATTGGTGACTCCTCATGGGGTAATGGGAGTGGTAAAGGTTGTTCTTCCTCATGTGGAAGCAGAAGAGGATAAATAGGTTCTTCTACCAAAAGAGGACGTGGAGTCAAACCAACTTCTACCATTTGTGGGGTAGGAGTATGTAAAATAGGCACCTCCTATTGTGGCAATGGTTGGGTTAAGGGAAATATCAGATTGACTGTATGAATCTTATGATTTGAAGAATTTCGAGGAGTAATGTAGACTATATTTTGGTTGGGCGCATGATTAGTCAAGGGTTGTTTGAATATGTCCATATATTAGTTTGGGGGAGCATTTGGATTATCTAAAATAAGATTGCCCCTATTCAACATATTTTAGACAATATTTTTATGAGTTTTTCAATCATTGATGTTGTGGCCTTTGGTGCGATGATAGTTGCAAAACTCATCCACTTTGAACCATGTTGTAATGGATCGAGAAGGATCAAATTGGATTGGAGGTTTTATGGTAGGAAGGTTGGTAACTCCTTGGTTGAGTATCTTTTCTAAAATAGAGGTGTATGACTCCCCAATAGGAGTATATTGTCATTTCTCATATTGTTTTTAAAAGAGCTTTGTTGGGTTGATTGGGTTTGATTGTGTTGTGGGTTGAGTTATGCTTGTAGAAGAAGCATATTTCAAAACCACATCATTTGCAGACCCTTTATATTTTTTATTTGGATGGGAATATTTAGAGAAAGAAGGATCATTTGAATTTTTACTATGCCATTTGATCCTATCCTCATCTATGGCCTAGATTTGAAGATTTCATGCCATTGTGAAAGCTTCATAAAATGTGTGAAAGGTTTACACCTGGAATGTGGATGAAATATGTTTTGCACATGCTCTAGAGAAAATCTCAATGAGCTCAGGTTGAGGCAGGGAAAAGGAGAGTTGGTTTATGATACCTCTCCAATAAGCAATGAAATCGGCAATAGCTTTGTCATAAAATTGCCAAATAGAATAAAGGTCTGTTATGGAAACCTTTTTGGAGATATTAATGGAGAAGTGATCAAGGAAAAGTTATGCAAGTTGAGTGAAGGAATATAATGAATGGCATGTGATGGAACTATACCAATCCAAAGTAGCTCCTAAAAGAGACATGGGGAATGTGCAAATTAATAGTGCATCATCATGTCTTATCAAATAGAAAGCATGTCTGAATGATTGCAAGTGTTTTTTTGGGTCCTCTTTGCTCTTGAAAGGGGCAAATTTTGGGAGTTCCCATTGGTTTGGATATGGAAATATTGGTAAAGAGGGGTGAATGGGTTCATTATAAATCTGATCATAAGATATAATATTCTTCGATCCATATATAGATGTCTCAAGGTTGCTCATTTTATCCATGAGAATTTTGATGAGGTTAGGAGGAGGATTTGTCTGAGAAACACCTCCTACATTGTAAGGAAGAGAATAAGAAGTTAAAGGCATATATGACACTGCCTATTATGGTTGTGTTGACACAACATAAGGATAATGAGTCATAGGTTGAGGCATAGAAATAAATGGGGCTTGCCCAACTAAGGTAAGGGCAGTGGTTTGATTTTTGTTACAAGTTAAGTGGAAGGCATATTTACGCTTGGTGAGGGGTGAGTTGTGATTCAGGTGTTAATAGGTGCAAGAGTTGATGAGATGGGTACCACCAAGTTTTGAAATGGGGTTGAAATAGATTGCACTCCTTGTGCTTGTGAAGGTAAGTAAGTTATGATAGGGTGGAGGTTGGATTTAATGGTGGGTGATGCCACACTTGGAACATCATGCATAATTGGGTTATTGGTTGATGTCATGGTTTGGGTAATGATGGAAGGTCCAGTCAAAACTAGGTTTGATACCATCAATTATGTTAGCATTTTAAGGAGTGGGTCACCTGAAGAGGTTCGAGTTTGGCTTGTAGCAAGGTAATGCTGAAGGGTGGTTACATTATGATTAAGAAATTGAGTGAAATATTGATCTCCTGCAACTACAATAGGAATTTGATTGGGGCTGGGTGTTCTTTCCATATCTTGTTCCATTTTGGATTTAGAAACAAAAGGGGAAGGTGGAAATGATTTATGGATTTTGTAATCAACGAGTGTCTTTGCTTGGCTTCGTGTTAAAACCATGGAAAATAATACACTAACAATCTGAATACACTATGTTAAGGTCAAGTTGAAGGTAAATGAGGTTCAAATAAAGTTTAAAAGGCTATGTGATGTTGTTTAAGGAAAACTATAAATTTAAAAATTTACATAGTCATCGACATTAGTCACTTATGACCAATGTCGATTGGGGTAGCTACTGATGTCAGTTATATATAGCTGATGTTAGTCCATGTGGAAGTCTAAAAAGTGCAAAAAATGCATTTTTGGGATTTAGAGAGTGAAATCTAGGTGTTTGAAAGGTCTTAGAGAATTTTTATGAGAGTGATAAACACTCAAGAAGTTTTATTTTCAGAGATTATTCAACTTTTGTATTTTTCAAATTTGATTTGATCTTTTGAATCAAAAAAGAAGCATCCTCACAGACTCAAAAATATAGAAAATGGAAATTAGCATGCAACCACTAATATTAACTACTAGAGATTAATTTTAGTCATGTTGGCTTATGCCTTAAGCAGATAATGAGAAGAAGAATTGGTTGTTGTATGTACTAGAAAGTAGTTTAAGGATGGTTTTAGGTAAATTTTCATTTTCAAAAAATATCTATGTTAGACCAGGTATGTAGCCTATTTTAGGAGCTTGCTCTTACCACTTCATGAGACTAAAGTCAAGCCAAGTCACTTAGCCAAAATATACAATTTTCCTAGAGTTTATACTCTTCCAGAGAATAGAGTAGGCTCTTCCCTTGGCAATGACGTCCAAGTAGAATAACCAGATAGGGTAAGGTGATCCACCAGGGGATGAAATCTTGATGGGTTTTATCTCAAGTATGTTGAAGTTCTTATTTTGTGTTTGTGTAATATTTGTGACCTACGAATCATTCATAATGCTTTAATTAACTAGATGTGTTAATTATGAAACAAAGAAACAATGAAATGCAATATGTTTTAAACCCAAATTGAAATTATGTTAATTTAGATGAAAACAAAGAGGATTAGGAAAAGAGGATGATTTTCACTATCCTATATGTGCATGTAGAAGAAAAGAATTATTTTTAACTTGAAAAACATATTGATTTTATTTTGTGAAGCAAAAAGAATGACAAAGAGAGATAAGAGTTCAACTTCCTGCTTCTAAAACAAGAAAATCAAGAAAATTGCATTTTTCTTTATTTTTTCCTTTTTTCTAAGCAACAAGAGGAGAGATAAAGTGAAAGAAATGAAAAATTCACTACTTTTCACTTAAATGAACGCTTAAAAAGCATACAATGAATCAAAGGAAAACTCTATGGGTCTAATTGGGTGTGCTAGAAATGTTTCAATTATTTTTGATTAAATTTCAAAAGTGAGAAATAGAGAAAGAAAGGTTGGGGATGTACTCAGATTGGTTCGAACTATATCCAGATGAATTTTAGAACTCCTCTTTGGCTAGGGAGGACCACCTTCAAGTAAGAACACACTACCAAAAAATATTTGTTAGCAGGTTCGTGAGTGGGCTGCCAAGCAACTTGCTTGTTTTAGGAAGTGACAAACTTCCCTAGGGATGAGAGTCCATTATTTAATATAAAGAGTTAAAAATGAAATGACAAAGTAGAGAGAGAGAGAGAGAGAGAGAGAGAGAGAGAGAGAGAGAGAGAGAGAGAGAGAGAGAGAGAGAGAGAGAGAGAGAGAGAGAGAGAGAGAGAGAGAGAGTTCCACATACCTTTTCTATAATCTATGTGTAGCAGTCAGTATCACAAAGCAAGAAAAATATAATTTTGGTTTGTTAGAGGGTTGTTTAGGTTGGTTAAGGTTGATTTGGGTAAAAGGGCAGTCACCAATGTCGGTAGGGTAACTGATGTCAGTAGTGGAAATGTGACCAACATCGGTAGGATAACTGATGTTAGTAGGGGAAATGGAGTCAAAAATTCACACAAGGCTTTCCTGAGTGCAGGGAAGGATATTTGATAGGTTAATAGGGTTGGAAAAGAGTTGTATGAGGGGTTAGAGAGATGGTAATAAGTTTGGGTGAGGAGTTCGGTTTGGTTAAGGTAGAGGTATGGAGATGAAGGAGTTTTGTAACTCCTCCTAGGGGATGCATGGGACTTGTGTAAGCACTAACTAGAAATAATTAGAATTCATAAAATATAGGAATGTTTAAATGATATAAGTACCTAAAGAAATACTCTTGATAAAGGTTTGTTAAGGTGACTGATTGAACAAAGACAAGTGTGTGTTGCATGTTCATCATAGTTTGAGCTCTTTGCATAATGGATTAATTTTGGTTCAGGATTTGACTGGTACAAAGAATGATTACAGTGGATAATCACTAAAATCTTGTTAAGGGTGATTTGAATCTCTTGAGTGAGTTTTTTCTTGAGAGAGAGAATGTTTGCACATGGGTAGAATGGGTTTAGAACATTGCTTAATTAACCAACGTCAGTGATCTCATTGACGTCAGTCTCGGGTTGACCAATGTCGATCGAGGGTTGACTAATATTGGTGGCATAAGAAAAGGTCAAAAGGGCTATTTTTGGTTCCCTTCTTTTGTTTCTCCATGCTAAGTGTGACACCCATTAAGAAACAATAAATATACAAGGTTGGGTATAAGGTAATTGGTTATAAATTGGTTTATAGGGTAAGAATTAGTTATTTATGAGAGACCAAGTCTAGTGGTGACTCACAAGGTGAGAATTGGTCTTGGGGCAAGGTGGCATAAGGAATATTCAATTAATCTTAATTAATTAATTAAATATGTGGGGTAAAGGCATGGGTTAGGAATACTTGTTACAAAGGGGTTATAAGGGGGGTTTTGAGACAACACGTTATACACTTGTGTAACATAATTTTGGTGTCTACAATTATTTTTATGACTATGTTTTGAAGTCTTTGACAGTTTTGAGTAGTCTTCTACCAAAGATGAGTTTCAGGTGACTTGCTCAAAGTTGAAGACTCTAATGCACATGAAGATTTCTTGAGGGTCTCTTAGTTTATTATGAGTGCATAGATAATCATTAAATGTTCCTATATAAATTTTGATGGTCAAATGATCATGAATAAGTTTTGAAGCTAGTTGGCAGTTCTGAGTGGTCATGTTACAAGAGTTAGTTATAGGCTTTAAGCCCTGTGTTGTAGTGTTTTAGGAATATGGTGATGATTATAAGGTCATGTAGATTATATCCATATGATTTAATGGTATGGTTATTTGATAAAATTTGTTTTATTCTTTATTTTTGGTTGGAAGACTTTTTGATAGGAAGAAGCCCTAATTGTGACTAGGCTTAATGGTTTGGTTCAAGGAGTGAAATGGGCTACATAGTATTGGGGACCTAAGGTGAGATTAGATGGGGTATAATTGAAGTGTGTGTTAATTTTTTCATCCATTTTTTGAGAACTCAAGATGTTCTAAGTTGGTGAAGGTGAAACACAGGCTTTGAGAAGGCCTAATTGCATTATATCTCTATTAGACGTAATGGTGGTTTTGGTCCTTATGAGTGGTGGCCAACCTATGTATTGGTTGTTTCTCCTATAAAACATGTTTGATGAGATATTCAAAGCATGATACAAGTATGGATATGTTTATGGAAAACCAAGGTATGTGAAATCAAGACTCAAGTATAAGAAAAAGGTCAGATATACGAAGAAGGTCTAATAGGTCTAATAGGCAAGAGTCAAGTGGTTGTTGGATCAGGCATCAAGTAAGGTGAAGTCATTTGTGAATTTTGAAAAGAGTATAAATGATATAGATAAAATTTTGAGTATTCAAAATATTGTTAATGAAAAAATAAGCCTTGGTTTCAATGGAGACCAAATGAAGAATATTAATGTGATCAAGGAGAATCAAACCTTAAAGGTCAATGGTTAATCAAGGAATTATGGTATTGGCAGAATGGAGACTAATCCTATGAAGTAGCCTAATGTTATAAGTTATGATAATCCTTTCAATGGTTATTATTATTCATGTAACCAATTTAATCATAGATCAAGGCATTGTAGAAGACCCTCCAAGAAGGAATATACATAGAACTATGAGGAAAATCATCAATCAAGTGATATGAATGAGGTTATTTGTTATTGTTGTCATGATATAGGAGACATTACAAGATATTATACTAATAAATAAAGAGTAAATCATCAATCAAGAGATATGGGTAATGATTTGTTTCCATCAAGAGGGATATTGTGTTTTAATTATCAAAAGGTTGGTCATATTGCAAAGTTTTTTAAGCATGAATTCTGAAATAAAAATAAGAAGTTTGAGGCCCCTAGAGTGAAAGAAATAAGTCAAGATAGTGAATGGAAAACAAATGTATTTAAGGTGAATGATGACCATCTTGTGAGTTCAAGTGGACTATTTCATATGGTGGAGCATAGTTTAGATGTAAAGGAGTGACAATAATTATCCCTATCAACTTAGGTTATGGATGAAGGAGTCAAGACAAATAGACCGAGTTAGAATGTTGTTCAAATAGAGATTGAAGAGGTCAATCCTAAGAGGATCATGAATAAAGTTTAGTCTAGTGAGGACATGGATATCTAGGAATCTATTGAGATTATTTTGTTTTAGTATCCTAGAGAAGATGTGACTCCATTAGGCTTCATGGAGGCACTCAAATAGTAAGCAGAACCATGAAGTATTCTTGGTCAAAGGGGAAACTTTTTTGTTTCTTCATTAGTTCAAAAAGAACACCTTTGTTTAAAAGTGTTCCCTATTCGTTTAGAGACACTTTATTAAAAGTGGAATTCCTTCTTCATTTGTTAAAATTTAAGTGTTGTTCATATGTTTGGATATGCATGATCTTAGGAGGAACATTTTTGTGTGTTGAGTTTTTGTCAAAGAGAGAGAATGATCTTGTTTGGAGAGAAAAGGTGTGTTTCCAATTGTTTTAGGTCTAACTATCAGATAGTTTTCAAGAGATGACCCTTTTTAATTAATTTTAAGGGGAGCTAAAGTTCTTGTTTTGGAGAAAGTTCTATTTAAATAATATTAAGCTTGGGGAGATGACAATGATTACCTTTGTTTGAGTGTTTACCATCAATGACAAAGGGGGGCATTGTTGAGTTATGATCCTATTATTGGTTTTGTGTCATTGATTCTATGATTGATGTCAATGTTTTGTGAGTGTCATTGATGTCACAAAGATGTTATTCTGATGTTGCATGGTGAGTGCTCATGATGACTTCATCATGGTTTACTAGTCTTTGATTTCTATATGAGGTCTTCACGCAATGTTGTGGTGTGACACACTCATGAAACTATTGATAGTAGTGTTGTCTTCAAATAATCCTTATTGGATAATGTTCTTGGTTGATATAATTAAGAATTAGCTTGTTTGAGTTCAAGTCTTTGATACTTAGGTGTCTTGAGAAGCCTAGTCTATTCCTGTAAGAAGGTGTATGCATAAAGCATAATAAATATGATTGAATTGTGTCAGTATAGGCATGAGAGAGTGTCTAAAGTTGTGTAAGAATTATAATGAGGTGCAGAGGTCTTCATAAGAGTTCCAAGGTCAGTCTTGAGGTTTAGTCATTCCATGAATAGACCTAGTGAGAAGGCATAAGCTTGGCATCATGTTGAGGTGAGTAGTTTGAGGATTTTAAGAAGAATATTTGAGATGTGTGATAATTTTATCAAGTTTTAAGACATTATTATGAGGTTTTGAGAGTATTTCAATAGGTTTGAAGGTGTGTTAAAGGTCTAAGTGTAGCTTATAGGTGTAGGCCTAGTGTGAAAAGAGACATGTTGTGGTCTAATTAGGGTTTTAGTTTCCATGGTGATAGGGTTCATGTGAGATTTTACAAAGGTGTGATAGGTTATCTTAACTTTTTTGATAAATTCTGAGGTCGTATGTTGAATAAGAAAGCATGAAATGTGCTTTTGAGGTTTCTTGTGTGCACATAATGAAGGGTTCTCAATTCGAGGACTTTCATGTGCTTTTTGGCACGTGCAACCTTTGCATGAGATCCTAATAAGTTCATCAAATTTTTGGAAGGATTTTATCTCAAGTTTTCAATCATTGGTTTCTATATTAAGGGCCCAAGATTTACGAGTGATTGTTAAGACTCTAAGGTGGTCTTAACCCTCTCTAAAACCCTAATAATGAACTGATATGGGAGATATTGATATAAATGGATTAGAATGAATAAGATGATCCATTTTTAAGATTGTATCATGTATATGAATCTCCCAATTACTTGGAGGTGGAATTGGTCTATTAGATGAGTGAGTAGACCCTATAGGAAAAGCCATATTTATTATAAATTACAATAGTAGGCAAAGTTGACCGAGTCAAAGTTTATAAGTAGATTGGGGTTGAATATTGAGACCTATATATTATGCTCATGGTGGTTTTTTTAATCAAGTTTCAGGCTTCAAATATGATAAACTAGTCATGGAAGTTGACTTATTGCTAAAAAACCTATTGAGGCAAACAATGAGAAAAACTAGGTAGGAGTGGGAATGAGATTAGGGATGTATTGATATGGATTATTAATGGATAAAATTACTTTGGGTTATTTTTTAAGACATGTAACACATATACCTATTGGATATAATATTTAAATATGTGTGTGTATGATACAAATTTATTCTCAAATTGACTTGTCTAACATAATGAGGTCTGTGTACAGTGAAGCCATGAGATTGGCTTGTAAGACTAAAATTTATATTTGAGCCTATAATCTATTTATTGTAAGTTGATATGTGTAATGAAATTAATTCAAAAATAAAGTAGAATAGCAGAAATATATCCAAATATGACTAAAATATATCAAGATATATGATAATAGACAAGCCACTTCGAGGGGGCAACCTCTACAAGCTTCAATAAGAGCAGAATTCACAATATGATGATAAATAATTAGCCACTACCTCCTATATATAGTCTATTTAGGCCATGGTTACTCCACAGGCTGACCTACTAATCAAAATAAAACATAGATGAATGTAATATAACATCAAAGAGGGATTAGTAAGCCACAAGTTGGCTAATACTATCCTCATACATGTGATAGGTTAGGGGCGTAGCATGCCCTTCCCCTTAAAACCAACTTTGTCCTCAACGTTGACCAACTATGGATGTTGTTGCATAAAATCTTCACCTTCCCAAGTTGCATCTTCACTGCTCTAGTTTTTCCACTTGATCAAATATTCCCTAATCTCTCTGGTTCGCAACCTCTTAGTACGTGTTTGGAGGATCTTCTTTGGTTCTAAAATGACTCGTCCTTCTTCATCTAGTTCTGGGAGCTCTATCTGGGCTGAAATTTTTTGTCCAATGACCTTCTTCAAATAGGAAACATGAAATAATGGGTGTATGTGAGATGAATGAGGTAACTCGAGCTTGTAAGCCACACTCTCAATTTTTTGTAGAACTTGATATGGGTCACAATACTTAGGAGCAAGTTTGTTGTCCTTTTTATGTTGCTTCAAGGACATCTTCTTGTAAGGCTGCAAATGAATAAATACCCAGTCACCCACCTCAAAATTTCACTCACTACGGTGTTGATCTACTTGTTGCTTCATCCTATTTTGTGCCAAGGCCAAATTCACTCTCAAACTAGCCAAAACCTCTTGTTGATTTTGAATGTGCTCTCCCACATCTTGAACCTTGGTGTGCACCTTTAATGAAGAAGTGATGGAAGGTAGATAGTAACCATATAGTGATAGAAATTTAGACATTTTAGAAGAGGTATGGAAAGATGTGCTATACCACCATTCTAAAAGTGGTAGCAATTTAACCCAATGTTCTTGTCTATTTGATACAAAACAATGAATATACCCCTCTAAACATTTGTTAACCACTTCAGTTTGTCCATCATATTGGGGGTGGTAAGATGAGTTATGAGTTACCTGAGTACCCAAACAAGAAAATAGTTCAGTCCAGAAATTACTTGTGAAAATAAGATCATGATCACTTACAATTATTTTTGGGGTTCCATGTAATTTGAGAACTGCTTCCATAAAAATAGGTGTTACTGTACTTGTTGAAAATGGGTGTGAGAGAGCACAACAATGGGCATAATTTGTAAGCCTATCCATAATGACTAAGATAACATTCTTACCTTCAGAACAAGGCAACCTAGTGATGAAATCCATGGAAATCTCCTCCCACCTTTGACTAGGAATTGCTAACGGTTGTAACAAACCTAGGGTCTTAACTATTTCACCTTTATTCTATTGGCATATCAAGCATTATTCCACAAAATTTTGTACATCTCCCTTGAGTCCTTCCCAAAATAATTCTTTCTTAATTCTATGATAAGTTTTCAAGAACCCTGAGTGTCCTCCAATTGGAGATGCATGCAATTCTACAAGAATCTTATGCTTAAGCTCTGAATTTTTGCACAAGTATAACCTACCCTTATACCATATCACATTACCTTTACATTCAAATTTGTTAGAGGCTAAATTACCTTGCTGGAGATTCTGAATCAGAATCTGTGTATCCTTGTCTTGCTCCCATTCTAACCTAGCTTCATGCACCCAATCTGCTTGCAACATGGACATTGCACAAATTAATGCTTCTCTGGATGCATCTCATCTGGATAGTGCATCTTCTACTACATTACATTTACCCTTCTTGTAGATGATTTTAAAATCATAACCCAACATTTTGGTTACCCATTTTTGCTGTTCTTCATATGATAATCTTTGCTCCAAAAAGTATTTGAGACTATCATGATCCATTTTCACCTTAAAGTGTCTACCCATCAGATAAGGCCTCCACTGCTTAACTACATGAAGAATAACCATTATTTCTTTCTCATAGATATGTTTTTGTAGATTCTTACCTTTCAATTGATGACTTTCAAATGCAATGTGTATTCCTTCCTGCATTAGTACTACCCCCAATCCAGACCCAGAAGCATCACATTCAATAGTGAATGTCTGTGAGAAGTCTGGAGTAGCCAAAACTAGAGTGGTGCACATAGTTAATTTTAGTTTCTCAAATGCTTTTGTAGCATCATCATTCCAATGGAAAGTATCCTTCTTTAGCAATGCAATGAGTGTAGCTACTATACTGCCATAACCTTTCACAAATCTTCTATAGTAACCTATTAGTCCAAGGAACCCTCGAAGGTTTTTGAGAGTTTTTGGCATGGGTCATTCCATTATCTCTTTGATCTTCTGGGGATAAACTTTGAAACCTTCATGGGAAACAATGTGACCAAGTTACTCTACCTCCTGTACTCAAAAAGCACATTTAGATGGCTTCGCATAAAGTTGGTGCTTCTCCAAAACTATTAACACCTATTTCACATGTTGCAGATGTGCTTCCCATGTCTGACTATAAATCAATATGTCATCAAAGAAAACTAGCACAAACTTCCTTCAAAAAGGCCTAAAAATAGTGTTCATCAAGCTCTAAAAAGGAGATGGTGCATTTGTAAGACCAAAGGGCATTATCAAAAACTCATAATGGCCCTCATGTGTTCTAAAAGCAGTTTTATGAACATCTTCATCCTTGATTCTAATTTGATGGTACCCCGAGCGAAGATCCAATTTTGTGAAATAATTAGCACCATGCAACTCATCAAGTAAATCATTAATTAATGGAATAGGAAAATTATCTGTGATGTTGTACTTGTTGAGTTCCCTGTAATTTGGGCACATCCTCCATGTGTCATCCTTCTTTCCCACCATGACCACTGGTGATGAATATGCACTTTGGATATGCTTGATGATACCTGCCTCTAGCATCTCATGGACCATCTTTTCAATTTCACTCTTTTGTGCCTATGGATATCTATATGGTCTGCTATTTGGTGGTTGACTACCTGGAATTAGTTGAATGGCATGATCATGTTCTCTTTTTGGTGGTAGTCCTTTTGGTGTGGCCCCAAAAATAGATGAGTGGTCCTCAAGAATTATCTGTAGATCAGGATGTGTAGATGCCTGTGTGGGTTGAAATTCTATAGATCATAATCGTGCAATAATTCCCTCTACCCCCTTTTCTAGAATCTTGGTCATCTGATGTGAACTAATCAATTGTGGAGATTTTGCATGTAATCCACGTAGTTCAATTTTATTACCTTTAGAATGAAAGCACATGAATAGTTCTTGGAAGTTCATCTCAATGTTACCTAAGGTTGTGAGCCATTGGAATCCCAAAATAATGTCTATGTTAGCCATGGGAATAGCAAACATAGGAGATTTGAGATTGTACCCACCCATAGTAAGCTTGATACTATGGCATTTGCCTGAATAATTAATTGTGCCATCATCTGCAATCATGACCTAAAATTCTAGTGCTGAGTAGATGAAATCGTTCAATAGAGTGGCCAACTTATGGTTTATAAAGTTATGTGTGCTCCCTGAATCAATCAACACTGTCACCTTCTATTTCTTGAGGAAACCCACCACCTTAAGAGTTTGTGGAGTGCTAATACTTGCAAGTGCATGACAAGAGATTGTAGGTTGGGAATGTTCAGGTACCTCCTCTATATCTTCCTCATCATCATTGGAGGCATCATCTACTTCTTCATCTTTGTTTGGTCCCTCAATGTAGAATAACTTCTTCTCAGCACATCTACAGTCCTTTACTCCACTTGCTGTCACAACCGAAACATAATCCCTTTGTACACTTCTCTTTAATTTGTTGAGGGGTCAATCTAGTAGGTGGAAGAAATGTTGGTGATGATATGCTATGATCTTTGAAGTGAGTGAATGGCTGCTTCTTGTTGGCTATGAATTTTTCCTTAGCTCTATGTTCCATGATATAGAATCAGAAATCTTAAGTGGATTAAACATACATATCTCATGTTGAATGTGGTCCTTGAGTCCACCCAAAAACAGGTCATTCAAGTTTGCTTCAGAAATTATCTCCACACATAAGGACAGGTTCTAAAAATGATGAATATAATCCTTGACAGAGCCAGTTTGTCACAATTTTTCTAGTTGGCTAAAGTAATTCTCTGTCACACTATTACCATAGTGTAATTGCAGCTCCTCTTTAAAAATTGACCAGGTGACATTGAGAGTCATCTTTTTCTTTTGAGCACACAACCATTGATACCAAATGAATTGATCAGGCTCAAGATACAAGGATGCCATGGTAACCTTCTATCCACCTAGAATTTGATGTAGGTCAAAAAAATTCTCCATTTGGTTGATCCAATTGAGTGGATCTTTTCCATCAAATTTGTGCATATCCACCTTTGGTAATAGGTTCCTCTATGGCCATGGAGTTAGATTTAAAGTCGACTGATTAGGAGAACCACACTAGTGTCGTTGTGTAATAAAGTTAGCTTGCTGATTTGACAGATTAATTTTCAAATCCGCCATGATATCTCCCAAACTATCTTGTATGCATTACATATTAGATTGTATTGCTTACACTTCACTCTGAATTCCTTGCACACTATAGTCAAGCTGGCTCACTTTGTAACCTATGTCAAAAAACCCTAGTACAAAGGGTCTAGTACATCCCCCTTCTGAATCCATCTCTTCTTTGTTAGGAGTTTTTACCTGGAGTTTCAACACCCTTTCTTTAGCCCTGAGTTTGTGGACCTACCATAAAAGGGTTTTACAATGTCGACCCTTATTGACACTTTTGACCCAGCTTTGACCAAGTGATTTTGGAATTATGTCAGACTAAAATAGAAATAAACAAATAACATACCATAGCAAAAAATTTCTAAGATTTCAAAAAATGTAAATAACTCAAAAATATTCTTTGAATTGCGCACTATAGAGCAATTTTATGAAAAAACATAAAATAGTGATAACTTTTGTAAAACAGATCCAAATGAGCTGAAATTTTAATCAAAGCTTAATTTGATTATTTCTCACCTCTAGTAAAAAAATTTCAGAGAAATTTGTAACCTTTTTTTTATATATCTCAAAATTTAAAAATTTAGTGTTTTGCCCACAAGATTGCCCAAATCACAGCTCTGATACCACTTGTATAACAATAAAGTAGAATAGTAGAAATAGATCAAAATATGACTAAAATTTATTAAGATATATGATAATAGATAAGCCACTTCGAGGGGGCAACCTCCACAAGCTTCAATAAGAGCAGAATTCACAATATGATGATAAATAATTACCCACTACCTCTTATATAGAGTCTATCTAGGCCATGGTTACTCCATAGGATGACCTACTAATCAAAAGAAAGCATAGATAAATGTAATATGACATCAAAGAGGGATAAGTAAGCCACAATTTGGCTAATACTATCCTCATACATGTGATAGGTGTTGTCCCCAAAAATGAGTGACATTTTTGGGACAACCTATGAACTATTTTGGTTCAACAGACCAAAATCATCTCCCCTTTTCCAAAATTTGTTCTATGCATTCTAATTCTCCATTCTTCAAGCTTTTCAAAAATCTACGAACTCTGCAGGCTTAAATCTATGGACTCTACAGGCTTGAATCTATGGACTCTGCAGGCTTGAATCTATGGACTCAGTTTCTACAGAATTCATAGGAAGAAAATATACATACTCTATAGGCCAAGTTCTATGGACTCATTTCTACAGACTTAGTTCTACAGACTTCGCAGGTTGATTTCTACAGACTCTACAGGAAAGAAGCAAGCTCTCAACACTTAGGCGATTTCAAGGTTGGTTCAATGACAAGGTTCAACCAAAAGAGTTCATCAGCAAGCTTCTAAGCAAAGATTGAACCATTGAACCATTGAACTATTTTGGTTGAAAGGTTCAACAGGTTCAACGACCAATTGGTTCAATGCGCTTGGTCCAAAAGATCAAAAAGACTTAGCCAAATAATGAAGAATGAACCGATTAAACCATTGAACCATTAAACCAAAAGGTTCAACGAGTTCACAGGTTCAAAGGTTTAACTAGTATGATGAAGATCAAAGAGCTTAGAAAGAACAAGGAAGCAACGGGCAGAGGAAGAATCAATGAACTGATTGAACCTTGAATCGAAAGAGTTCAAAGTTCAATGGTTCATAGGTTCAAAAGTTCAAAGGTAGCCTCAGTCAAAGAAAGAAGTGGCAAATAGATGGTTCAACCAAGGAGCAGGAAAGTGATTGAACCAAGAAGTGATGGAACAAAAGAGACCGAATGAAATGATGAACCAATGAACTAATGTACTTTCAGTGGGTTCACAAGTTCAAGGTTCAACATGGTTCAAGCGGCTAGTGACCATTGAAGACCTCGCAGATGTCAAATTTAAAGTAAGGGAATATCTGTGGAAATTCAAATAGAGCACAGAATTTAAAGGAAGAATCAAGCGGTTGGTTGAAAAGAAAGCCCGAAGGCTCAAATTGCTATAGGGGAGAGAAGATCAATGTAAAAGATTAGAAATATCTTCAAGGGAGTTATTTCTTGTAGGTGAAACAGTGGATCAAGTAGACTTCTGAGCACACCAAATCAAGGACGTGGCCTATTTTTCTTCCATGAAGTAAAGACAAATTAGACAACTGCACAGACATTAGGAAAAGGACCAAACAATACATACCAAGGAAGAGACATATTAGATGAAGGGACATGCCATAGTTAAGGCAATGTGTTGTTCCCAGCATGGTCCCTCTAGACATAATTGAAGACATTAACTGCAGCATAGGCCGTCCCATGGGAAAGAGCGCCAAGCCTTGCATGATTACTATATATTGTAATTTCTCTCATTATGAAGAGGGACTTTTCATTTTTACAGAAGCGAAACTCGACCCAATTGAAAGGAGAATACTGAGACTTTGAGATTAGATTGTATTTCATTTTATTTTATTTGAATGAGAAAGCAAGCTGTTTGCAGACTTTGTGCTGTCATATCTTGTGCCATTTTAGGATATTGTTCTTATGCTTATCTTCTAGATGCATTCCTATTTATTTAATTTAACAGGTAGAATTAGTGAAAGTAATAAGGAAGGTGTCCTAAAGCTGACTGTGGGAAGACTTTGTGCTTTCACAATTGTTTTCAGTGTGTGTTTTTTCTTTTCCTTCTATGTTGAGGATTCTAGGACGAATTTGTGCCCTCATTATCCTTTGTGTTTTATTATTTTGGCATTTGAGGTGGAAACTTTGTGTTCTATTTCATCTTGTTGGTTACTATGCCCTTTTTATTACCAGTTAATTTTACTACCTAAAATAACTCCTGCTGTCCCTTGCAAGAACACTTCTAAAAGAAGAGAAGTGCCTTCAGTGTTTTCACCAAGATTTTCTCCTTTGTTTGTGAACATCATCTCTAAAAGAAGAGAGATGGATGGTGTATCCTACCCCTGAGTGTTATTTTTTGCATATATATATATATATATATATATATATATATATATATATATATATATATATATATATATATATATATATAT
This sequence comes from Torreya grandis, assembly GCA_037957365.1. NCBI lineage: Eukaryota > Viridiplantae > Streptophyta > Pinopsida > Cupressales > Taxaceae > Torreya > Torreya grandis. The sequence goes on along the minus strand of JARHVA010001111.1, from coordinate 189,689 downwards.
CCCCTGCATATTTATAGGGAACTTCCCCTTGATGAGAGGAGAGATTCATCCACCTCTGATGTAGTAAACATGCACACTAGGCTTACCAATCTCTTTTGCTATGGATGATAAGACCTATTTTGCTCAACCAGATAGCTGACTGAAAAAATATTCACCCAACAGTCTTTTTGGCTACTCTGCTGGGGAAGAGCGTGCAGTTTGAAGTCCCAAGCTTCAAGCTAAAGTAGATCTTGCTATTTTCCATTTTTATTGTATAATATGGCAACTCCATATTTTACCAGAAGCTAGAAATTTTAAGGTGTTGTTGACCTTGCTTTTGAGTTGGTACGGTAGAGTAATTTTGAGTTGTTTCCTCCACAACCTCACCTTCAACGAACTAGGAGTCTTCCTCCTACCCCTACCAGGTCACCAACACAAGGTAGAGCTTCTTTTTCTGCTACTAGTAGAACTTTGCCTATCCATACTCCACCTAGATTTATGATCCCACTTTTACATAATCAAATCATGGCTCAAAGCCCCTAGGGTAACGATTTTGGTCTGCTAAATTTGACGCCACCTCTACATGAGCTTCCACATAGTTTAAGGAAGAATTTCCCAAAAAAATTTGGTGATGGGAAAGTTCACCTTGATGAACATATTGCTACCTTCAACACAGCCTGTGGTGTAATAAGTGTGGAGTATGAAGACATAGCAGTCAAAATATTCGTAGAGACACTATAAGGCACTACTGCAGACTGGTTCTACCATCTACAAGATCAGTCAATGACTGATTGGGACACTCTTAAAGATAAATTTGAAGCCAGGTTCAAGCCTATAGAAGATGCACATGCCTTGCTGGCCCAGCTCACACAAATGAAGAAGGAGCCCCATGAACCTATGAGGGACTTCATTACTAAGTTCAAAAAGCCTAGGCATAGGATCCCCATGGTCACCTAGCCAACTCCTCAGAATCTCAAGTGTTTCTTCATCAACTCACAGCTGCCTGAAGTGAGTTTCTTGATGAGACGGGATAGACACATAGACCTTGCTGCTGCTCAGGACTTGGCTACTGAGGTAGAAGATGACCTTATCTTGGCAGGAAACATAAGGAGAGACCCTAATAAAGGTAAATCCTCTTCATCTTCTGAATACTCACCTACAATCACCACTAACCCAATGGTATAAAAGCTAGAAAATGAAGTACTAGCTCTCAGAAAGCAAATGGCACAAAGGATGCCATTCACTCCTGCATGCAAAGATATGCCAAGGAGGACATTTTAGAATTAGGTGTACCAAGGCAATGCTACCAAGAATCAAGGACAGCTGAATCGCCTTCTTCCTCCATAGAGGAACCTCACCCTCAAAGCACCGCCAACCAACTCAGTGGTTAGATATCTTGAAGTTGAATCAGATTTCTCATTCTAGCCTAAGTTGAATCCTGAAGATGACACTAATATCTTCACTGAGGAAGAAGAAGAATTAGCTGGTGACTCCAACATTTGTTTCTTGAATTATCAGGATGAACCTAGAAGTGAAGGTAATGCAGCTGAGGGATCATATGCTATATTCACTCGGTCCAAGAATCAATCAGCTCAACCAGCTGATAAGGAGAAAGCAGAGGAGTGACCTCAACCAACAATTTCAATTGCTAAGCGAGGATCCACTCTTCCTTTCTAGCCAAAGGACCCGGTGATTGCAAGAAAGGTAAGTACCTCAAATGCCCCTACACCTTCTATTACAAATTCGTAGTCCAGTCTTCCCCCTTCAAAAAATCAAAAGGATGAAAGCTCATCCTCTACTCCTAGCTTGTTTCAGACATTTGACATAATTGACCACATAAAGAAAACCAAAATTCAAATGTCTGAATTTGAGTTCCTACAGTCCAATCCTGAGTAATTAGACAATTTGGTTCAATATGTGAAAAACCAAACCATCCTTGTAAGACAAGAAGCTAGGAAGGTAGCTCATGATCCCTCAAGGAACATGTCTATCCCAAAAAACCTTGTCATTACTCCTCCTAGTGCCCCTGAGAAGATAAAGCCTTTTTATGTTTCCCTATTGATAAACGGTCACAAGCTGAGAAATTACATCATTGATTCCGAAGCCTCAGACAATGTTATGCCTACCAAAGTGGTTGAATCCCTTGGTCTTACACTAAACAAAACATTTGGGAGATGTTTCTCCATGGAAAACAAGCAAGTACCACTACTAGGGAAAATTAAGGATGCACAATTCACATTTACAGCGTTTCCAAACAAGAGAATCAAGATGACTATTTTGGTGGCTGACGTCCCTGCATCTATGGCATCCTTCTTGGACAAAATTTCTGCAAGGATGTTGGTGGTGAACTAAACATGGATTTGTCTGAGGCAAGGATCCCAGGCAAAGGTGTTATGAAGAGATTGCTTCTTGAAAAGGAAGCAAAATATGTGGTCACCTAATCATCAACAGTGGAAGCTCAAATTTTGTTTGAGTCTTCAGGCATGGGTAACTACTTTCTATCCACAGATGAATTCCATGAAACCCCTGTTGAAACTCTTGAAGGTGAAAACCTAAAGATTAGTTCAGGTGGGATAGTAGAAGAATTGGTAGAGTTCAATGTAAGTGTGGAAGAATCTCCCCCTTCAGATGAAGACGAATCCAAAGAAAAATTAGTGTCTAACGAGGTATAGATTCTTGAATTTGATAGCAACTGCTCGTCCACTAGTTTAAGAGTTGGATTTGTGCTAATATCTCCTCAAGGAGATATTTTTCCTTTATCTTAGTGGTTATAGTTCAGCAACACTAATAATAAAACTGAGTATGAATCTATGTTGCTTGGATTGAAGGCTACTCAAGACAAAGGTATCAAGCTCCTTCATGCTAAAGGAGATGATGAACTGGTGGTTTGTCAGGTAAGAAACATGTATCAAACCAAGAATGAAAGATTGTGCCACTATCTCAATCTAGTCTAGGATCAACTTGAAAACTTTGATGCTTTCAGTATCTCTGCCATTCCTGGAGAATTTAATGACTGGGCTGATGCACTGGCTGTCTCAGCTACTCTCTTGGTCCCCCACCCAGACTTCAAAGGAGACAAGTAAACTATTGAGCTGGTATTTAAACCAAGTATACCTAATAATTCTAGTAATTGGCAAGTGTTTAACATTGAAAACCAAATCATTGCCTTCCTGGAGCAAAAAGACAGCTTTGAATGGCTGCATTTTGAAGGCAGTGAACCTCAGAAGTGTGAACCAAATCCTGAATCAAATACATATGTAGGTGAGGAGTTCCTGTAACTTAAATGGAATAAGCTTCCCAAATGCCTGGTTTCCCTTGAAAAACTATTTGACAAACATGATAGATTCATCAAATAACAACAAACAGATTTAAGATCCTCCCAGGAGTTTGATCAAGTAAATCTAAGTACCAAGGATGATCCCAAGATGGTGAACATTGGGAAATGATGCACTCTTGAGGAGAAATTCAAGTTCATTACTCTACTCCATTAGTACATGGATGTCATAGCATACTCCTATGATGACTTAAAGTCACTCAGGCTTGATGAAATTTGACATGACACTCCTCTCAATGCTGATTCGACACCCTACAGGCAAAAGTCTAGGCAGTATAATCCAAAAATATTAGGTAACATTTTGTCTGAGATACAAAAAATGCTAAATTCTAGGATAATCTTCCCAATCCATTATTCCACATGGATTGCAAATATAGTGCCTGTAAGGAAGAAGAATGGCGAAATTCACCTCTGTGTGGATTTTAGGAACTTAAATTAGTCATCCTTGAAGGATAACTATCCTTTACCAATCATGGATCAAGTGCTTTAGACAATGACTATTTCAGAGATGTTATCAATGTTAGATGGCTTCTTAGGATATAATCATGTCAAAGTTGGTGAGGCAGACCAGCATAAGACTACTTTCACCACACCTTGGAGCACGTTTGCATATAGAAGGATGCCTTTTGGCTTGATAAATGTTGGCACCACCTTCCAAAGAGCAATGGACCTTGCCTTCAAAGATGAAATGGATAAGTTCATCATAGTTTATCTTGATGACTTGACCATCTTTTCTAAGCATCAACCAAATCATATACACCACTTGCAACAAGTGCTAGAGCCCTGCTGCCAAAATGGCATTTCCTTAAACCCTAAGAAGTCAATTTTTTGAGTAATAGAGGGGAAAATTCTTGGACACATTGTGTCTAAAGGAGGCATAAAGATTGACTCAGATAGAGTCAGGTCTATCCAAGAGCTTACCTTGCCCACAAGTAAGACTGTTGTTCACTCTTTCTTTGGAAATGTGAATTTCTTACAGAGGTTCATCCCCAAGTTTGCTGAGAAGACTAGGCACATTGTAAACATGATGAATAATAAGGCCACTTTTAGTTGGACTGAAGAAGGCAAGTCAACATTTGAGGATATCAAGACTACCATTTCCCATGCCCCATTTCTAGTTTGTCCAGATTATACGAAGAATTTCCTCATGTATAGTTATGTTTCTGAACACACACTTTCATCCATCCTAGTTCAACAGAACGAAGAAGGTGTGGAATCTCCCATTTCTTTCATGAGCTATCCTCTCAAAGCTCATGAGCTAAAATATTCAAACATGGAGAAGCATGCTTATGTAGTAGTCAAGGCAGTGAAACATTTCCATTTCTGCATCTTCAATTCATGAGTTATTGCTTTTGTTCCTAATACCATGGTCAAGTCCATATTAACTCATCAGGAGTTTGGAACCAAAAGAGGTAATTGGATTGCAAAGATCCATGAGTTTGATCTAGTCATCAAGCCAACAAAGTTGGTATGGGGAAAGGGCCTATGCCAATTGATTGCTGACAACAAACCAGAAGAAGCTGAGGTGGAAGACACACAAACAGTCCTCTTTGTCTCCACCACAAATGAGTGGTATTCAGGTATTGCTCAATTTTTTACTTACGGTGAGTGTCCTACTCACCTATATTTTAAAGAAAGCAGAACTATCAAGTTGAAATATATCAATTTTATCCTCTAGGACAACGGCCTGTACAAGAGGAGCCTTGATGGAGTGTTCCTTCGCTGTGTGGACAAGGAGCAGCAAAGCCAACTTTTCAAATCCCTTCACAATCTAGCTTGTGGAGAACATTTTTCTATGCCTGTGACTACCCATAAAATTCTGCGAGCCAGGTATTATTGGCCAACTCTCTTTCAAGATGTATACACGTGGGTTAGGAAATGTGAACTATGATAGCAGTTTGTCGGAAGACCCAAGTTAGCTGCCTTGCCTCTCAAGCCAGTGGTCATAGAGGAGCCATTCCAGTAATGGGGAATTGATTTTATTGGAGTTGTAAACCCATCTTTAAGTGCTAGACATGATTATGTCCTTACAACAATAGACTACTTCACCAAGTGGGTGGAAGCAATTCCAACCAAGCATGCTACTTCAAAAGTAGTATGTAATTTCCTTAAGGAGAATATCATTTCTAGGTTTGGGGTCCAAACCAAGATTGTCAATGACAATGCAGCTTGTTTCACTTCCCAGGAGATTACTCAATTCTATTTCTACAATGGGATTACACTCTCCCACTCTTTTTATTACTTTTCACAAGAGAATGGACAAGCTAAGTCAAGCAATAAGAACCTGATAACTATCATCAAGAAGCTGGTGGATGATAACCAAAGGACATGGCATAAAGCATTGGTTGATGCTCTATGGGTAGACATAATTACACCAAAGAGAGCAATTGGTATGTCTCCTTTCCAACTTATTTATGGTATCAATGCTGAGATGCCAATCACCTTGGAATTGCCAGCATTGAAATTGGCTAAGGCAATTGAGGATCAAACGTATGAAAGCGCCCTTGATAAAAGGATCATGTGCCTGACTAAGCTGGATGAGTAGAGAAATATGGTGGTAGAACGAATTACTAACCATCAAATTCTGGGGAAGAAGTTCTTCGACCATAAGGCAACGAACCGTGATTTCTGGGTTGGAGATCAAGTCCTGCTGTGGGACAAGAAAAGAGAACCAAAGGGGATGCATGGGAAGTTTGATTCTCTTTAGAGAGGCCTATTTATTATCCATCAACTCAATGGTGAGAATAGATTCCTATTGAAATATCAAGATGGCACACTCTTTTCTCTGCCTCATAATGGGTAGCATCTGAAACATTTTAATTCCTGAAGTGTCAGATAAGTTCACCTGTATATATGTATATCTATTTAATATTTGTTTTTACTTTGTGTTGTTAATTTTCATTTTTTTTGGAGCCTTTCTTTTTGGGTAGCATGACTCCATAGCCCAATGGCATGATTCAAGGCACTAGAGATTCTGGTTTCTGCTCCCCTCAGATGTTTCAAGTCTTCAACTGAAGGAAGTTCCCCAACTTGAGCCAGTTGTTGTCCCCAAAAATGAGTGACATTTTTGGGACAACCTATGAACTATTTTGGTTCAACAGACCAAAATCATCTCTCCCCATTTCCAAAATTTGTTCTGTGTATTTTAATTCTCCATTCTTCAAGCTTTTTAGAAATCTACAAACTCTGCAGTCTTAAATCTATGGACTCTGCAGGCTTGAATCTATGGACTCTGCAGGCTTGAATCTACGGACTCAATTTCTACGAACTTCACAGGAAGAAAATCTATGGACTCTATAGGCCAAGTTCTATAGACTCATTTCTACGAACTCAGTTCTATGGACTTCATAGGTTGATTTCTATGGACTCTACATGAAAGAATCAATCTCTCAACACTTAGGCAATTTCAAGGTTGGTTCAACGATAAGGTTCAACCAAAAGAGTTCATCAGCAAGCTTCTAAGCAAAGATTGAACTATTGAACCATTGAACCATTTTGGTTCAAAGATTCAACAAGTTCAACGACTAATTGGTTCAACGCGCTTGGTCCAAAAGATCAAAAAGACTTAGCCAAATAACGAAGAATGAACCGATTGAAACATTAAACCATTGAACCAAAAGGTTCAATGATTTCACAGGTTTAAAGGTTTAACCAGTATGATGAAGATCAAAGAGCTTAGAAAGAACAAGGAAGCAACGGGTAGAGGAAGAATCAATGAACCGATTGAACCTTGAACCGAAAGAGTTCAAATTTCAATGGTTCATAGGTTCAAAAGTTCAAAGGCAGCCTCAGTCAAAGAAAGAAGTGGCAAACAGATGGTTCAATAGATGTTTCAACTAAGGAGCAGGAAACTGATTGAATCAAGAAGCAATGGAACAAAAGAGACCAAATGAACCAATGAACCAATGTACTTTCAGCGGGTTCACTGGTTCAAGGTTCAACATGGTTCAAGTGGCTAGTGACCATTGAGGCCCTGCAAACATCAAATTTAAAGGGAATATCCTTGGAAATTGAAATAGAGTGCAAAATTTAAAGGAAGAGTCAAGTGACTGGCTGAAAAGAAAGCCTGAAGGCTCAAATTGCTACAGGGGAGAGAAGATCAATGCAAAAGATTAGAAATATCTTCAAGGGAGTTATTTCCTGTAGGTGAAACAGTGGATCAAGTAGACTTTTGAGCACACCAAATCAAGGACATGTCCTATTTTTCTTCCATGAAGTAAAGACAAATTGGATAGCTATGTAGACATTAGGAAAAGGATCAAACAATCCATACCAATGAAGAGACATATTAGATGAAGGGACATGCCATATTTAAGGCAATGCACTGTTCCCATCATGGTCCCTCCAAATAGAACTGAAGGTGCATTGAAGACGTTAATTTCAACATGGGCTGTCCCATGGGAAAGAATGCCAAGCCTTGTGTGATTTCTATATATTTTAATTTCTCTCATTATGAAGAGGGAATTTTCATTTTTATAGAAGTGAAACTCTGCCCAATTGAAAGGAGAATACTGAGACTTTGAGCTCAGATTGTATTTCATTTTATTTTATTTGAGTGAGAAGGCAAGTTATTTGCAGAATTTGTGCTATCATATCTTGTGCCATTTAGGAGATTGTTCTTATGTCTATCTTCTAGATGCATTCTTGTTTATTTAATTTAATAGGCAAAATTAGTGAAAGTAATAAGGAATGTGTCTTGAAGCCGACTGTCAGAAGACTTTGTGCTTTCACAATTGATTTCAGTGTGTGTTTTTCTTTTCCTTCTGTGTTGAGGATTCTGGGATGACTTTGTGCCCTCATTATCCTTTGTGTTTTACTCTTTGGGAAGTTGAGGTGGAGACTTTGTGTTCTATTTCATCCTACTTGTTACTGTGCCCTTTTTGTTACCAGTTACTTTTACTACCTAAAAGAACTCCTGATGCCCCCTGCAAGAACACTTTTGAAAGAAGAGAAGTGCCTTCAGTGTTTTCACTAGGATTTTATCCTTTGTTTGTGAACATCATCTCTAAAAGAAGAGAGATGGATGGTGTATCCTACCCTTGAGTGTTATTTTTTGCATATATATATATATATATATATATATATATATATATATATATATATATATATATATATATATATATATCCCCTGCATATTTATAGGGAACCTCCCCTTGATGAGAGGAGAGATTCATCCACCTTTGATGTAGTAAACTTGCACACTGGGCTAACCAATCTCCTTTGTTGTGGATGATAAGACCTATTTTTCTCAACCAGATAGCTGATTGACAAAATATTCACCCAACAATAGGTTAGGGGCGTAGCAATATGAGGATGTTTTAGGATCATATAAACCCATTATAAGTTCATGATAGTGATTCAATAGGTGTTCTAAGTCATTATTTTTATGGCTGTGTTTTGAAGTCTTTGATAGTTCTGAGTGGTCTTCTTGTATAGATGAGTTTGAGGTGACTTGGTCAGAGTTGAAGAGTATAATACACATGAATATGTTATAATGGTCTATGAGGATATTATTAGTGCATTAAGAGTCATGAAATTTTGCTATACAAATTTTTATGGTTAAATGAGCATGACTAAGTTTTGAAGCTAGTTAGTGTTCTCACTGGTCATGTTGCAAAAGTGAGTTAGAGACTTTAAGCTTGGTGTTGCAGTGTTTCAAACACATGGTGATGACTCTGAGGTCATGGAGATTATGTGCATGTGATTTTATGGTATGGTTTTTTGATTATATTTGTTTTGTGATTGAGTTTTGGTTGGCAAACTTTCTAGCTGTAAGGAGTCTTAATTGTGATTAGGCCTAATGGTGCGGTCCAAGGAGTGAAATGAGATAAATAGTGTTGGGTACATAAGGTGAGATTATCAAGTTTATAATTGAAATGTGTGTGAAGTTTTTCATCTATTTTTTTAGACTTGATATGTTCCAAGGTGCTCAAGGTGAAATGTATGCTTTGACAAGGCCTAATTGCATAAGGTCTCTATTAGGCCTAATGGTGGTTTTTTTCCTTATGAGTGGTGGATGACCTATGTAGTGGTTGTTTCTCATATAAAACATGTTTGTTGATATATTCCAAGGGTGATCCAAGTATTGAGAGGTTTTTGGCTTACCAAGGTATATGAAATCAAGATTCAAGTATAAGATCTAATATGCCTAATTTGAGTAGTTAATAAAATGGAGGGGGTAAGAAAATGAAATAAAAGTTGGGAAACTAGGTATAGGGTTTTGAGACCATCAGGGAGGTGTGTTAAATATGTCATGATGTTTTTAGTGACCAAATATGACCTTGTGGGTCAAATTTGGACCCATATAGGTAAAAAATTGATCTTTAGATGTTTTAGAGGTCTAATATTTTGTCATAGGGTATGTTATGTTCTATTTTTTTTATTTTAGTGCCATTTTAGCCTTGATCATGGTCTAATTAGTTTATGTGTCATTTTGAGTCACTTAGTAGCCATTTGGGGGTCATAAATACACGTGGAATGGATATCAAGATGTTCAAGTGTCTTAGATATCCTTCACAGGGTCAAGAAATTATATTTTAATTTGGGCAACAATTCAAGAAATAATTTGGGTGACAGTTCCACCCCAATTGATGACAGAACGTTTGGGAGCCATAACTTTTGCATCGTAGCTCCAATTGACTCACCGTTTGAACTGTTAGAAAGATAATAACAAAGCGAAAATGGTGTAATAGAATAAATATATGATAAATTAAGTTTTACCCTTGAAAACCCATTGGAAGTGACCTAAATTTAAATTTTAGTAGTGCAGTCTAAAAATAGTAAGTTTTTAAAAATAGTAATTCCTCAAATTTTGTATTGTTTTAAATCATGGAAGTAAAACCACTTAATATAACTTGAAATTGGTGACCTTCCACATCATCCACATACTTTTAAAATGTGTCTAAATGAATATGTAACCTAGAATGGAAATCATACATCTCTTCCCAGAGATAAGCATATAGTTGTATTGCGATCTTGAGTAATAAAACATCTCTTCTTAGAGAATTCATTTTTACTATGTTATTTTTGTGTTCTTGAAATATTTATCAACCAAAAATTCTATGTTTTGGATCATAATACCTATCAATAATTTCAGTCCCATCTGAATCTTGTAGGTCATCTAACTAAAAATCAAGAAATCAACTGAAAAAAGAAGAGTTAGGCACTTGTATGGCCCATACGGGAATGTGACACATGGGATAAGGTTTTGATATGAATATTAATCTTATTAATATCCATATTAGTTATTTACATGCTTTTTAAGTGATAAAAAATGTCCTCAACTATTATGCTCCTTATTTTCCCTTCTAGACACATAGAACCGGTCAACAAGTTTGTGCTTGGTATGGCTAGTTGGAGAACTTCCATGTAAAAATCCATTGGGAGGTGAAATAATAATAATAAAGATTAATTTACATAACAATACTTTGAATATTGGTTAGTTTTTGTTTATGAATCATCTCTTACAATTTGACTATGTTTATTTGCTCATTATTTTATGCACCCTATAGGTTTTGCTTTGGTTTGGGGAAGTTACTATAATTGAGTAATTGAGATTTATTCCATATTATGTCTAATATCTCCTCTCATGATTTACATGATTAGTTTCATGTTCGGTATATATATCATGCGCTAACTAGTTCAATTTGCAAGTTGATGTTCAAGGTGGAATGGCAGTCAAGTTCACTACTTGTAGAAGGTTGTATTCTCTGCAAGGTCTTCATATGAATATATTATGTGTTTTTTAAGTTTAAATTCCATAAGGAATACCTTAATTACATATTTTTTAATCATAACTCCGTGCTTTGATCAAACATTCAGTCTATTGTCATACTGAGTTAGCTATTTGCCCACTTTTACGTACAATCATGGTGAATCACATGTATGGGGCCTATGTAGCATGTTGATAGAGGGGTGATGAAGGTTAAAAATCCTTATTATATATTTTATCAACATGAATTAATGAGTTGATAATTCAAATGGTTAATATAATGTTGTTGCAGTCATATACAACACTTTCACACAGTCTCCTACCATTAACATACACCTACAGGCACATCATGAGGACCAATCATGTTGGAAGGGAGAATTTATGCTAGAAAAGGTCCTTGATAATTAAAAGAGTATATTCATAATATTTTAAATAGGTATAAGATTTAATTTAATATTTATATCTCAAGCTTACTACCTACACTTACATATATTGCCTGCATAATGGAATGTCTAGCTATAGGTGGTTTTAACAGAGAGCTAAAGAGCCATATAGAAAGGTTGAAGCATGATATGGAATAATTTTGGATGTCTCAATGTGTTTTAGAGAGAATTATATACTTATTTGGAGGGATAGACTGGTAGTCAATATGGGAGATCACCTACTAACAGGAAACGACTGTATTTAGGGACATTTTCTCAAAAAGAGGAAAATAAATCACCCCACCATTTGGTTGATATCATACAATAGGGTTACAAGGATTTTTAATGCATATATATGATTATGTATTGTATTATCCACATAGGATAAGGAATCTACAAATTTTGGAGGGAAGATGATCAGTGGAAATTTATTTTTGGGAGACCTAAAGTTGTGCTTTTATGCACTAAACATAGTTAGTATCACCTACAAGTTTGAACATCAAAGAGACCCTTCATCCAAGGTTTCAGTTATAAAACATGTTTCCATAATAAAATGGTTCTATTCAATGAAAGGAGTATTCATTATCTAAAACATCGTCAAAATAGGGTGATATTCTATGTTTTTGGATCCCATGCACACCTACAGGTGCCTCTTGCCTGAGATGTTGATATAAAGTGCTAAAAATCCATAGTATGAGCTTGGGGATAGAAAAAAAATTTCATGTTGAGTAATATTGTTGAGTTTATAGGCCATTTGATTCTAATAAACATCAAACTTGAGTTGGATAACTAGGTCTTTTGACTTAGTAAGTACATCTATAGGCATATCTTTGTCTAAAAAGACCACCTAAAGCTGGTTGCAAAATTTCATAGTCCATAGTGTGATCTTAAGTTTGGAGACCCAAAAACATAGGGAAACTTGTTATATCACATTATTTCCTAAGAAATTATATGGTCCCTATGGATTAAATGATATAGGTTTCAAGGATAAAGTCACATACATGATCCTATTGGTCCCAACATAATTGACTATATTTGATTGGGACAAATAATGAGTAAGTTTGGGGATTATGAGTGTTGTAAGTGCAAAAGGATAAGACAAATAGGTTAAAACCAATGTAAAATGATACTATGAGATTATAAATAGGCCTCTATACACTAATTTTAAGCTTGAATCATGCTGGATTACCTATAGGAAAGAGGAATACAATCATAGTCATATGACCCCAATCTAGGCCAATCAAAGTAGGGTACGAAAAAAATAAAGTTTGAAAGGAGACTAATGATAAATTTGTATGAATTTCTCTAATAAATTAATATATAGTTTATACCCCAAATCCTACACATAGGTTGCTTATTCACTGTCTGTCTTGGATTTTGCAGAAGTTGAAGCGTCAAATGATGTGACCAAAGGTTGAAATTTTGTGTAGAATGTATATAAAACTTGGATAAGCATCTCAAAAACTTATTTTTTCTATTAAATTAGGTGAAGTTCCCTTTATTTTGTCTCAGAGAGAGGGCCCTCCCTTTGTGCATAAAACCTATTGGTATCTAGTAAAGTGATAGGGACCAATCATAGCATAATTCAGAAGCATACTCCTATGAGGTTCTTCATAAATTAGAGGTGTGTGTACCATATATACCCTATGATCAAGAGGAAAAATTATAAAATTAGGAATAATACCAAAACCAACATGAGGAATCAATAACATAAGGGATAATCTCAAAAAAGTGGCCTGGACCACAAGGGTTATAGTCAGGCTTATTAGTTAGGGTTTTGGCCTAAAGCCCAAATGCTAGACCAATGTCACTTCCAATTTTATGAGTGGATTAAAATGGAATAAGAAATGGTTATAGGATCATAAAAAGGCGTTAAATCTCTTGTTATGTAGAGAAACCACAAGGAGAGCTACTTTTGGCTTAGAACCATATCATGGGCTATGCAAAGTGGAGAAACAAGCTCGATAAGAGAATTTTGGAAGCTCGTATATACTTGAATATTTTTCATGGAGACTAAAGGGGATAGGATGAGTTATATAATGTCATAAAAAATCATTGTGTGGCATTATTTTCCCTATCCAATGTCAAATCTTCATGAATAATCCTTAAGCACAAAAAGGACCTAAAACCCTTACAAACCCTTGGGAATGACCTGATGAAGGAAATGAAGATGGTGAGATATATAAATAGGATGGAATGACCATGAAAGTATATGGAGGTTTTATATTACTCTCCAAATACCCTTTCCATTCAATTGAAACATTCCCTATTTGTATGGATAGGGCACATAATTACTTTCTTTTACTATTTTATGTATTGTGCAGGTTCTAAGATATTTCAAGAGTATAAATCAGATTTAAAAGGAAGAATGAGAATTAATATAACTCTCAGAATCTATTTAATACTTTAGAAAAAATTCTAAGTGCCTTAACCAAATATCTCATCTTAGCTTGTCAAAACTCGCAAAGTGAGCAAGATAGTGAGAAGTGTGAAAACTTCAACTAGAAGGCTATTTAAGGTGTACCTAAGAAATATAAGGCCATAGAGGGTCTTTCAAAGTGTCATAAACTATATTATATTGATTTTAAGGAGACTTTAAATCCCTTTTGGAATCCAAGTGTGAAAGGTGTGTGAAAGAGGAGTATCTTTGACTGCAGGCAGTGATGGATCACTTTCATATGAATCCAAGTGATTAGGAATGAAACCAATGAATAAAAAAACATGTATAAAACCCTTTCCTCTCAATATAATTATTAGACCTATCCCTAGTTAGATTTGGTATGTTCCAATAGGGGTGAATGATGAAGGTAGTTTTCTGATCCAGTAAAGGGAATTTCATGCCACATTTCAAGAGTTTCATGCCTTGGATTGACACTTGTGCTTCCTAACATTGCATTATAAATTTCACAATGTCTTCTCATGCACATTAAAATCCTTTTTTCATATTAAAATTTGTCTTTACGACCTTTGTAATTCTTTCTTCTCTTCTCTCTCTCTCAAGTTCTATAAGAACTAGCTATTTTGGCTATTGTAAATATGCTCCACTTGAGTATGAAAAATCCATACTCATTTGCATACCATGGATCAATAAATAATAATGATTTTTACCTATTATGTGACTATTCATAGTGTTTTCACTTGAATGATTTATCTGTCTTAGCGATGAAATTTTTTCCTTAACATTATTGACTCATTTTCTCACCTATTTACAGCTTGAAAGCTTCTTATTGCAGGTCATGTAAAGTTTTCTATGAAGTGTCAAGGTGGAGTGACTTATCATATTAAAATAGTTCATTTTAGGCCTCTTGTCTAGTCCTCCTAGCCTAAACATTCATCAAAATGTCATAATGAAATACTGATGTGAGACGATTCAGATTAGAGAAATGTATGCTTAGTTAGTCTCTTGGTCTCATGTGTGACATGCAGCTGGTTGGTAGCCATCAATCAATTTGGTATATTACCTCCTTTAGGATATATTACTTTAAGTTTTCTCTCCCTTTTCCTTGCAAGCATATATTTAGTAGTAATCCAAAAGTGGTACACCAAGGGAGCTAGCCTTATCTAGAGATTCAACTCATTCTTAGGCTACCCAAAGCACAGAGGTGTCTCAATTGTGACACTTGGATGAGGAGAGCTATGACATCTCCTCAAAGGGTGGAAATACAAGTGACAATAGTTTTTTTCATTCTTGGTGGAACTCATTGTCCAAGAAATTAAAAGATTTTTGGTGTTGTCTTTCAACACATCAGCTTTTAGAGGTATCTATCCAAGCATCAATAAAGAATATGAAGTTATATCAACTGGTCAAGTAGCCAAGGTTTTCATTTTGAATATTTTTTTTAATGTTTCTTTGTGTTATTGATTCCTAATGAATTTCCATGGCTAGTTTTGGTGTTGAGTATTGTTTTAATCAGTCTAGTGAGGTATCTCAAGCTTATGGCATTCCCTATCAGCCTTTGTATTATTTTAATCAGTCTTGTCATGATCCTTACTAGCTCCAATATGACCGTTATCAAAATTTTCATGATTTGTATCAGTCATATAACCAACCTTCTTAATACCTTACTCCTTTTAGTCAACCTAGTCACTTCTCTAATCAGTCCATTTCAACTTTCACAAAAAATCTCTTGGGTTATGAGAGGTACATGATAGATCTTGACACACAAAGGGGACATGGTTTACATATTCTGAGCAATATCATTCATAATGTGAGAGATGCATTAGATTTGGTTAAAAAAGAGTGGGCACATATTGAGAGAGAAAATTGGCAAAGGCTCACAAGTGAGATGCTTGATGTGCAAGGGTTTTTAAAAGTGATGTAATGTCTCAAATTGTGAAATTAATGCTAGACTTTCGACTCTATAATTGGGATCTTCAAACATAGAAAGTATTTCAAAATCTTCTCATATATCATCATCTTGTTTATTTTGGTTTGTGTGGTGTTAGGATCAAAACCCTAGTTACATACAATAGAGGCTAAGCATGGGGAAAATGAAAGAGATGCCTTCGGGAAGAGAGAGAAGGAATTTGTAGGATTCTTAATGTTTATTTCAATTAAAAACCATTATTCTCATGCTATAAAGAATCTTTGAACTTAAATAGTGGTCTTCGATACGAATTTACATATCCATATGAGTAGTTTTTATTTATTTTTTCTTTTAACTTTTAGTCAATTGAATGAATTTAGTTAGTAGATGAAGGCACTTTGATAAAGGAGGGGGAGGCTTAAAAGTTGTAAGAATAAAATGTAGGAACCTAACATCCATGAACTAGCCCATAATTGATCTCATCCTAGAAGAAGAGGAAGAAAATGCTACTGGAAGTAATTTGATTGAAATATAAGTAGAGTAGGTATATACAACACTTGGGCCTCCTCTTCTGTCACTAGCAAGAATTGCCAAATTATTTGAGTCGATCTTTTTCTTTGTTAATCCCTTCATCAATGGGATTACAGGGATTTATTCTCGTGGGTTTTTTTGGCTTTCATAGATCTTAGCAATGCTTGTAATTTTCTATTGCAAGATATTTCAAAGGATTAAACAACAATTTTGGGGGAAATTAGCACAATTGTTTTGGAGAGTTGTATATGGAAAATGAGCACACAAATTATAAGTTTGAAAATCCTATAATTAAAATATTAGGGTTTTCTTTTTGCTTTTTATTTTTTCCTAAAATATATTTTAATTGACTTGGATATTTGGTTTATTTTATCATCATGGCAAGATTTTAATATTTTATGTAGATGAGGTATTTGTCATCTCTATGCACCACAACTTGTTTGAAATGTGAAATATGTTTATCTAGGATTTGACAACAAGATGGATGCCACTATGAATTAATGGTATATTTTGTTAGGTTATGGAGCTAAAAGCTTCAACTGTTGCAAACATGGAGGAGGTTACTGAGTTCCAGGGAGACTGACGTCGGTAAATTGCAGTACAGAATGAAACTGACATCAACAGGTGTGAGCTGAAGACAATCGGCATTGGCAGGAGGTCAGCTGACGTCGATCACCTCCAGGCAGACAAGGACTGACGTTGGTCACCTGTGGTGGTTCCAGAACTACTGTTGATGAACAGTCAGTTAAGTGAAGCGAGAGTTTGCATGTAAAGGCTAATTATAGTCTTGAGTTGCGTGTCTAATTATTGTAATTAAGATAGTCTAATTATTGTAAGCATGAGATCTATATAATAGACTCATGGGATATATTGTAAACTTGTGCTAGAGAGTAAGAGAGCTAAATAAGCTCCTTCAGAGAGAAGAGAGCAATGGTGTGTTCCTCCTAGTTCCACAGTACCAAGTGTGGGTGCTGGTTTGGAGAATCAGAAGGGTTCTTCATGTATGTATGATCTTGGTCAGTAGGTGTGCGTGATCACGTTTGGAGATCTACATTGGTGAGTAAGGTCTGGTGATTTTTAGGTGGCAATAAAGAGCAGGAGATCTACTTGGAGTACATTTGTGTACTTGGTGTACTAGCAGCGTGTTACTGACTAGTGGAGGTGAACGTCAATTCTATATTGGAGTTGATTGTTGGGACCGTGAAAGAAAGGGAAGAAGGTCTTGAGGTGTGGCAAGCCTTGAGGTGGAAGAAGAAGTGGCATCTTCTTTATTGTATTTTCTTCTGAGTGATTATTAATACAATTATGTATTGTCTCTCATAACCTGTGTTGTTTCATATTTCTAGTTACTTATTCATTCTGGTTAAATTATGTGTATAGTTGCTAATACAAGAGGTAATCATATATATACTCTTATTGTGGAGAGTAGGATCCTGACAAGTGGTATCAGAGCTAAGGTTGTAGGGAGAAGGTTTTGTGTGTTGATTACAGGGTACTCACAGGGGTTTTTGATTGAGTGGGAGTATAGCAATGGCAAAAGAAAGTAAGCTACAAATGGAGAAACTGAATAGCATGAATGGTCTGATTGATGGAAAGAAAGAGCAGGTAAAGGGAGATTGTTGGTCGGTAAAAGATCAGTGTGTAGAAGTAGATGTTGCAGGGTTTGTTGCACAGGTTGCTTTGGATAAAGTAGAATCTTGGTTTACAGATTCTTTTGCCTCTTTCCATGCAGCCCAAAATAGAGCATCTTTTCATAGGTATGTCTTTGGAGACTTTGGAGAGATTTGTTTAGGGGTTGGTGAGCCTTGTCAGATTATCGACGAAGGGGAAGTGAAGCTGAAATTGCAGACGGATAACACACAGGTGTTGGAGGAGGTCATGCAGGGCCTAGTCCTGGAGATGAGTCTAATTTCTTCAGGAAAGTTGGGTGATGGGAGATGCACAATAACTCTCACAGCGGATGCACTTGAATTAGATGGTGGTAAGAAAGTAGGTATCCTTTATCTATCTACTTATATTACTGATTCACCTTTTGTTACAGAGATTTGGCTTTGTAGGCTTGGTCACATATGTAGGAGGGGAATGCATGTTCTTAAGCGAAAGACAGATATCTTTGATAAACTTAAGAACTGGAAGGCCTTGGTGTTCATGGAGGAGATGACAGACAGAGATCAGCTGAGGGGACTGAATTATTTTGAGCAGAGCTGTGTTCATTTCAATAGGGTTTTGACCCAAAAGGAGCTCGTGGGTAAAAAATTTATCACTCACAGGCGAACACAGGTACCAACATCAGTCAAATAGTAACTGACGTCGGCAACAGTAAGACCGACGTCAGTCATGCAGGAACTGACATCGATAGAAGGGATATCGGTGTCGGCCAGGGAGACGATGTCGACAGTCAGGGTCAGTGTAGGGAACCGACATCGATTAGATGCAGACTGGGAGATGGCCGAGATCGATCACTGAAACGGATGGTGGGTGGACAACAAGCTGTCAAGGAGTCTCAAACGTCCATATGGAGGTCAAAAAGGGTAAGTGAACCTCATATTCATTGATCACCTTCTTTATATTGCTTACTGATGGTCAAGAACTAGGAAGATGTGAAGAGGCAATGCAGGTAGAATCTAGGAAATAGTGGGAGCTTGGCATGGATGAGGAGTGATTCCTTGGAGAAGAACCAAATAGGTATTTGTTGGTAGAGTTGTCAGCTGGAAGAAAGCACTGGATGAGGGATGGATTTCCAAGTTAGAGAATAGAGTGGATGGATACGTGAGACAGAAGGCCAGTGTATATGGTCTTGAGGAAGCTGCAGGGCAGTGGTACATGTTTTGATAGGTGGATGACAAAGCAGGGCTTCAGTCAATGTCAGTGTAACTATTGTGTTTGTCTATACCAGGTGCATGATGAGTCACGACATTATCTTGTTACTATATGTGGATGGTATACTAGTTATAGGTTTAGAGATACAGGGTTTTGCTGAGCTAAGGGTAAGGTTAGTTCAGTGGCATGTCATGAAGAATTTGGAGCAGCGAAATTCTTTGGCATAAGAGACATGGAGATTTGGTCTCCAGTGGGAGCTGATGTGAAGATGGTGTTGGCAGGGTTCAATATGCAGGATGCAGAATCGAAAAGCACACCAAGGGTTGGACAGTTCGAGCTGAGCTTAGAACAGGGTTTGAAATCACATAAGGTCTAGTGTAGGCCCGAGTTTTCCCAAGTAGTGGGAGTTGTCAGAGAGTTTGGAGCCAATTCGGGGAAGGCGGATTCTCAGATATCTGAGAGGGACTAGCAGTAGGGATTCATGTTATGCAGGGTCAAGGACTTCACTACATGGATATGTAGGTTCAGATGTGGCAGGTTACTTGGATGACAGGAAAGGCATCACAGGGTGTGTGGTGGGTGGTCTTCAAGATGGATCTTGAAGAGGGATACAAGCCAGGAAATGAATTAGATGGTGTACAGGTACATGTATAGTTGCAGCTATTTATCTCCAAGTGGAAGATTGTTAGGTTGTGGAGCTAAAAGCTTCAACTGTTGCAAACATGGAGGAGGTTGTTGAGTTCCAGGGAGACCGACGTCGATAGATTGCAATGCAGAATGAAACTAACATCAATAGGTGTGAGCTAAAGACAACTAGCATCGGCAGGAGGTCGGTCGACGTCGATCACCTCCAGGCAGACAGGGACCGACGTCAGTCGCCTGTGGCTATTCCAGAACTGCTGTTGACGAATAGTCAGTTAAGTGAAGCGAGAGTTTGCATGTAAAGGCTAATTATAGTCTTGAGTTACGTGTCTAATTATTGTAATTAAGATAGTCTAATTATTGTAAGCATGAGATCTATATAATAGACTCATGGGCTGTGTTGTAAACTTGTGCTAGAGAGTAAGAGAGCTAAATAAGCTACTTCAGAGAGAAGAGAGCAATGGTGTGTTCCTCCTAGTTCCACAGTACTAAGTGTGGGTGCTGGTTTGGAGAAATAGAAGGGTTCTTCGTGTATGTATGATCTTGGTCAGCAGGTGTGCAGGACCACATTTGGAGATCTACATTGGTGAGTAAGGTCTGGTGATTTGCAGGTGGTAGCAGAGAGTAGGAGATCTACTTGGAGTACGGTTGTGTACTTGGTGTACTAGCAGCGTGTTACTGACTGGTGGAGGTGAACGTCAATTCTATATTGGAGTTAATTGTTGGGACCATGAGAGAGAGGGAAGAAGGTCTTGAGGTGTGGCAAGCCTTGAAGGTGGAAGAAGAAGTGGCATCTTCTTTATTGTATTTTCTTCTGAGTGATTATTAATACAATTGTGTATTGTCTCCCATAACCTGTGTTGTTTCATATTTCTAGTTGCTTATTCATTCTGGTTAAATTTTGTGTTTAGTTGCTAATACAAGAGGTAATCATATATATATATATATATATATATATATATATATATATATATATATATATATATATATATATATATATATATATATATACTCTTATTGTGGAGAGTAGGATCCTGACATATTTACTCTTTTAAAGTTACTTTATTTTTTTCCATTCATAGCTTCTCTAAAATTCCACTCTATTATTTTTTATATATTGACAATTCCTATCATCACTACACATTTTCTGACCACAAAACCATAAATCTATAATTTTAGTGTCAAAGGTATCTACCAATAATGGAGGGTAAAGAGAAATATGAAAGGAAAGGAAGCACGAGGACTCTTCCATTACTACCACTCACTCCAAAAATGCTTTACCAAAAAAAGATGACAAGCTTTCTACCTTTTCAAGTACAAATCTAATGTCAAGTCCAAATTAAGAGAAATTGAAACTTCCATGCCATTTCTCAAATGGTTTATATTGGATTGATTTATCCTTTGGATTATTCCTTACATCATTAAAAGCATAAGAGGTTGATCTTTTTGATATGGCATAGGTAATTTCTATTTCTTTCTCAAATAATAATTTCTAGGTACCAAATTTTTTTTTATCATTCCTGTAAAAATAATAACTAATTCTATGAATAGTGTGGTTGAGAAGTTTCTTAGTAGATTATGGAGTGCCCCTGACAATTGTTGTGTGGACTGCCATCTCATACCATGCATATGATAGTGTGTCTATTGGAATTCATAGAAGGATTTATATCCTTAATCCCTAGGCTTTAGGAGCTTCACATAGTTGGAAGGTGGTTAATGTGATTGAAGAATCCATTTATTCTTGCAGAGATTCATAAGTATAGTTTTCAATTGATTTAGCATTATTCACTTTTACAGTCAATATTGTTATCTTTGAAGTCTTTTATTGATGGTTCTCTTATAGCCTATCTTGGTAGGATATGCATAAGGTCCCACCCCAATATATTCTAGATGCATTTATCCCTACCATTATGATAGCATAGCTTTAATTTGTGTGGTAGCTAAAATTATTGAACATAAAGAGTATTATCAAGTGTCATGAAAAGCATTAACCAACATGTTGCTTTGATGGCAATATGCAATGGGGGTTTGCACAAATAGAAATGGACAATATCTAGCCTTTGGCAAGATCAATATGTACAAATAATCTTGTTTTTATAGATTGAATTTTTGTTATCCTCACCTTTGATAGACAAAGATATAGTATTCTATACCTAAAGATTTTTCAAATTCTTAGGACATTCAAATTCTATATAAGGACATTTTTTTTCTAACTAGCTATAATTATTTAGGATGTAGAGATCCCATAAATAAATAATTCAACTCATGTATAAGACTTATTTTTTATTAATGTAAATTAATACAATTATTTAAATGAATTTCTCTCATAAGTTGATCTTTTACAATTCATTCCTTTTCTATCAAATTTAAGTAGCTTTCTCATATTCAATAAGAAATCAAGGATATACAATATTTTGAACAATCGAATTCAAACTTGAACTTGATGTTAGCATCATTTATATAGGCAGGGATGTGCCCTCTCTTTACAATTTTTTTCTTTAAATTTTCATGTCTATTGAAAGGGCATCTTATTTGTCTGTTTTACACTACAGTAATTAAACAATTTTAAAGAGGGAAAACATTTGGACACTAAAATCAATAGGAATGCTTTTGATCCTAGAAAGCTTGTCGATGAATTGCTTCTAGTTAAGAGTCAAAGAAAAATGGATGAGAATTTTGGTTCAGTTCGTTCTCGTGGGTGTCTATGTTAGTAAGGCCTATATTGTAAAAAAGTTTTCGATGTCATTCTTGTGGGACCACATTAATTGCATGGCTCTAGAGACTTTACCTAGTAACCAATTTTGGTAGAGGTTCCTTCTTTTCTTTATTATGACATCAAATAAATATAGGTGATTTATAAACTTTATCAATTCAATTTTGATTGGTTTTGCTCATCTCTCTGATCAGTCTTAATATTTGACAACCTACTTCCTCAAAGGTTTAGTTGAAATGAGAAGTTTTATAATTTTTTTTTCTAAATTTATGGTGCTTTTCATTATACATAATCACGGGTTATGAAAACATAAATATTTTGGAACGACAACTTTTGTATGAACAATACTTGAGGACATGCATGCATCATT
Organism: Torreya grandis; assembly: GCA_037957365.1. Taxonomy (NCBI): domain Eukaryota; kingdom Viridiplantae; phylum Streptophyta; class Pinopsida; order Cupressales; family Taxaceae; genus Torreya; species Torreya grandis. The sequence continues at coordinate 166,860 of JARHVA010001111.1, read as the reverse complement.
TCTCAAAACATTACCATTCATGAATTGATGAATTTATATTTTTTTAGTTCCTGTACTTATTGATATGCTTTGGATACCAATAGCAGGGATATTACCACTGCCTTGATTAATTTAAATTTTTTTGCAAGGGTTGTTTCTCTATCCTCCTGCAGGGACTTGGTGCTTTGTGCCCTTGTTTATCTTCCATACCTCAAGTCGTTATTTTTTCAGAGGTGGTGTGCATCCAAAAAAATCCTAAGAGATAATATTCTTTGGTTGGAGTTCATTTTTTTTTGGTTCTTTAATATTTTTTAACAATCACCTCCTTGATAAGGGATCCATTTTATAATGGTACAATAGATTATTTTTGTATTGTAACATGCATAGCTTCTTTTTATCTCTTAATTTTTCATGACATGGGTCTTCTATAAATCACAAAGTTTTTCCCACTGTTTGGTTGATAATGGTTTATGCTTGTTGTGCATTCTTTGTTTTTTATTTTTATCCAAAATTTCTCAATGGCTTCTTTGAACACATGTCCATTTATGAGTTTCTCATCTTCCACCATGGTAATAAATTATAAATATTCTGTAATAATTTTTTTGATATATATTATATTAATATTTAAAATATAATGTTTAATAAATAACTATCGTAAAAAAAATGATAAATAAAGGTAATTTTAAAATTGAAGTCTTATCTTGCACTATCTCAAAAATGTACTCATATGGAAAAACACATAAGTTCTTATCCAAATTAAGAATTTTGAAGGAAGATCCTCCATATGTTCAAATCTAGTATGCTAGTATTTCTTGAAGAGACATCCATTTCGGTAAAACAAAACTTTTTATTGGTCCGTCTAATTAGAAAAGGTGACTATAAAATATCTTATGAGATAGGATTTGAATATGTACTCAAGGAAGGTAAAATAGTGCTTTTGTCTTGAGTTTAATTTTCTCCATAATTAATGGCAAAAATACCAGGGAAGAACTATATATTGATGGTGTGATTCTAATTAGGAAAGACAATATGTTGATGGTGTGTATAGGTGACATAGTATTAACCCTTACAAATTAGACTTGAGGAGTTACTAGGCATTCAAAAAACTCAATATTCTAATTTTTAATGTTTAAGCTATTTAATTGTAATACCAAATTTTTTTTTGATCATTTAAATAGAAAAACATAGATCAAATAATAATCTAAACTAATTTTGGTTGGTGGGAAATGTAGTTCCAAATGTATGAAGTGCATGTCTCATAAATAATGAAAAACACTTTTATTTATTTCTTGTAAGATATATTTTCAAAAAAATTATTTATCTAATTATATTTTGCTTGATCACTTTTTTTATGTAGAGATTAAATTTGATAGGGGAAAGGTCCCAGTCGCTACATACCTTAACTTTGGACAATGAATTAAGATGCCATAACATCACATTAGATTTAGAAATTTTTATCCATTTTAATATGTCGTCTTAACTAATTATAACTAAGGTTTCAAGTTCTAACACATTATACATTTTACGATATAATCGATTTTATCACGAGATGTTATAAAATGCATTTTTTAGAACTATGACCAAAACATAACCTTTGAAGTATCAATGGTTGTGCATTAGAGTATCAATACTTGAGTCTTACTTGTAAATATGTGATTCGTTACTTTTATTTTTATGGAATAAATGTTGAACAAGTATTAGATACTGCATGTTTAGCTTTTGGTGCACTTTAATATTTATACACACCAATATGTTTCATCGATGTCACACATGTTAACAAAAACCTTGTTCAACAATTGGAACATGCACAACTATTGAAACATTTCCCTTAATAAACCTTTTCATAAAATTAAAAAAATTATGAAAGTTATCTATTCAATATTATCCTTCAAAAATTAAGACAATTACCTTTAAAGAAAAAAATATCAAAAAAATTATATATATTCATAAATATTTTTGTAATCCATAATATTTTTTTATATTCCATCTAAACCATCTCGTTTCATTCCATATAATGAAGTTAAAAAAATTCCGATATATTACAATTGAGAAACCAAAATACACTCATACGGTCGTCAAAAGAATTATACATTTGGCACTCTTTTGCCCACTTTGAAGATAATCCACAAATTTTATTTCCGGAAACCTTTGCCAGCTATGCATGGAACGTTCTGGACGGTACGCTCCACTGCGGCGGCTAAAAACATAAAATAAACATTTAACAATTTTAGAAACAGAAAAGTCATCGCTACGAAGCAACCGTCCCGCGTTTTGTACCCACCGTTTATTATTTCCTTCAACTTTTCTGGTCGTCGGACGGCTACTGCGGATCCTTCCTTTTTCCTTGTAATGCCCTTCAACCTTCTTTCTTGATCCTTATAAATACTCAATAACCCTTATATCCTTTACCCATATTCTCAGTTGCTTTGCATTTTTTGGGCATTGCTCACAGTTTTGATTTTATTTCTGATTTGCTTGTTATAAATTTCAAGATTTTCGTTGCGTTTGTTATACTTTAAATGGCCGATCTGAGTGAAATTCGAGGGCTATATGAATTGGTGGACGAAAATGCAGATGGAATAGTGAGCGTGGAAGAAATCTGCGGCTTCGTTAATAAGTTCGGAGTACAGATTTCTGAAGAAGATCTGAGATGCATCATCAACAGTACCAATACCCCTCTTTCCAAAACCCAGGACGACTGTAGCCACCTACATTTTGAAGAATTTGTGCATTTATATCAATCCATCTTCAACAATGGAGAAGAAGACGAGTCGAAGGATTTAATGGAAGCATTCAGGGTTTTTGATCGGAATGAAGATGGATATATCTCTTCTGCAGAGCTTCAACAAGTCCTCTCCACGATGGGATTAATTCCGCAAAGCTACGATCTGCAGCACTGCCTGAAAATGATATGCAGATTTGATTCGGACTGTAATGGGATGTTAGATTTCTCTGAATTCAAAACTATGATGAGCTGTACGCTATCTCCATGAGGCCCCAGTCTTTTTATATTCTTGGTAGCGTGTTAAAACATTCATTGTATCTGCCGTGTAAATATCGATTACTCTTTGACCTATCTTTGAAGGAATTGGTGGTGTGAAACGTTTTTTTTTGGGTCATCGGACTAGATATTACAAAATTTAGAACGGTGTTAAGAAACATGAATCCGCAAACAAAAACTACGCAGGTATTATAAAATTTTGGATAAAACAGAGTTATTGAAACATGAATCTACATTAAAAAAGTTAAAGCATGATTTTGATAAATTGATGTATAAAAATCAACCCCTTTTAAAAGTATTCGATTAGTTCTGTATAGAACGGTGTTAAAAAAATATGAATTCACAAACGAAAACTAAAAATTAAGGCACGATAGATAAATTGATGTATAAGAACCATCTCCTTCTTAAAGCCTTCACGTGGTAATTAATACAAAGATATTGTACAATTTGAGTATAACAGTTTTAAAAAATATGAATCCACAAATAAAAATTATGACATGATATTAGTAATTGATATACAGCCACTTTTTTACATCTTACTAGCAATTAACACAGATATTTCAAAATCTCAATAGAACAGTGTTAAAAATTGTGAATATGCTTTAAAAAAATGAAGCCATAATAGTGCTAAATTGATATACAAAAACCAATTACACCATAATAAACTAGTCCCTCTTATCATGAAGTGCAGGAATGAACTAGATGTTACCAGAAAATAAGTGGAAGAAATATTTTAGAATAGTTTCAGATATGTTTTTGATTGAAGGAGGAAACATATAAATCTTTTAGAGTAATTTTTCTATTTATTAATATTTATGTAATAAATGACTTCAATCATTTTTGGTATTTATTAGGATTTGTACTTTTGTTAATGGTATGACAATGTATTTTTATTATTGTCTACATTGTTAGACTACAATTCATTTGATTTTTCTTGTTTACAGCTCAAGAGTTGAGTAAAATATGAAAAATAACCCTTTATTACATATACTTTTGACATATTTTTAATTCTCTTTATTTGCGCCTCATTTTTGAGACTACAATGATGAATTCACATTGTAAATAAAAATAACTTTTTAATTATCAGGGAGAAATTTATCAAACATACTAATTTAAAAAATAAAAAATAAAAACGGTCATAATTATATTATTATTTTTTTAAAATTACATTATCCCAATACACATATGTACTTGTTGATTATTGATTTAAATTAAATTTTATTAGCATTTTGTTGATTGTTGAATCACAATATACCCTTAAACCGAAATTATAAAAATAAACTTAAAACTTATATACGAATATTGAAAGCTCTTAGATCCTTTAAAGTGCATTTTCAAGATCATGCACACTATTAAATCAAGAAAGGCACTCTCAAAAGGAAAAAAGAAAAAATATAGTAAATATGACATTGACACATGGCATGGATTTAGAGGAGGAGAATGCAGATTGAATGGGATCCATATAGGTTGGACAAGAATATGCCTTGAGTTTAAAGGAATATGCCACTACGCAAGACATGTAGAAGGATTCGTAAATGCAAATTATAAGATGCACAAGGTGTTAGCTTGCTAAAATTATTACATTGTTAGTTTGTTATACGGTTCGACGAACTGTTTGTATTAGCGTCAATTAGCATGGTTAGGCAGTGTTAGCATAACGACTTGTAGTTATGCCGAAAGAAGTTTTGTATCAGTTAGAGAGTTACGGTTTTGTTAACTGATTTTGCAACGTATTTATCCACCTATTGGTTCAATAATAAATCAATCAAGACTTTCTTGACTACAATCTCGTATCAGAGCTGCGACGTAAAGCAGTCTGTTGGAACCCTGAATCCCACTACGGCCAAGAAGCCTCAGACGCAATAGCGTTCGAAGCCTTTCACCTGCCTGATCGAGCTGTCGAAGGATCGACGCACCAGGGCATTTAGAAGCGGCGATTTCTTGATAGTCGCACGCCTGAGGTAATACGACGCAGTAGTTCGTTGAAGACGAAAGAAGGATGAAGCCTAGAAGCGCAAAGTGGAAGACTCATTCGCTCCTTCAAAGTCTTTTATTTGCCTAATCGACGCAGGTGGAAGCTGATCGACGAAGGACTAAGACAAGGGGAGAGCCAAACCTGAGAAAGGTCCACAGCAGAATTCCTAGAAGCGTACGAAGACGCCTGATAGAAGTCTGCAGCGAGCGTCACAGCAGTAGTGGCAAACCCTGATTGACAGCAATCAGCTAAGAAAAAGCATAGCGTAGAAACTGGTCAATGCAACACAGAAGTTGTTAGAAACTGAAGTCAACTGGAGTTAATTTCTCCAAAACTATCAGTTCCACTTCCTTCTTATGCATGCAGCAGCAGTTAGACAAACAGTGAGTTAAATAGTTAGAGAAGCAGTTCAATTTCAGTTTGCATGGAAAGACTAAAATTAGTCTTCAGTTTGCTTTTCTAATTATTGTATGTTTTCAAATCTATTTAATAGACCCATGGGGCAGTATTGTAATTTGAGCAAGATAAGCAAGATCAAGAAGATCTACAAGATTCAAGAAGATTGAGAAAAATTTTGTTCCATGATTGCTGTAGCAATCTGTGTGTTCTATTTTCTGTTTTTATATGTTTATATTTGCTAACAATTGGTATCAGAGCCTTGGAGAGAAGATCCAGGGAGAAGAAAGGAATAGCAGAGTTTTGCTGTTTGACTGTGGGAAATAGCGCAGGTGTGAAGCAGAGGGACGGAACCCAGCAGAGTCCTGGGAGGAAACATGAGCAGTTAAGCGTCGGGTGAAAGAAAGGTAAGCAAGCAGGAAGCTTGCAGTGTTGGACATAACCATGTCCGTTGATAGCCTTTCGACAGGCTACTCCTCAGTCTTAAACGCTGAGTGAACGTTCATTGAGCAATTGTATTTGTTCGTAGCCTCAATCTAGGCTATATAAGGCAATGTATTTCGCAAGGCGGTGTATTCCGCATGATAGGCAGTGTATTTTGCAAAAGAAAAGCATCCTAGCTGAAGCTGGTAGACAGAATGAGTGAAGAGATGTATGCCATCAATGGCAGCCACTAGCAACGGAGCTGTGGCAAGAATGGTAAATAATTTAGGCATTTTAAATGCTGAAGTAGTTTGTGGTAGAAATTAAGGGGGAGTGTTAGAAACTGAAGTCAACTAGAGTTAATTTCTCCAAAACTACCAATTCCACTTCCTTCTCATGCATGCAACAACAGTTAGACAAACAGTTAGTTAAACAGTTAGAGAAGCAGTTCAATTTCAGTTTGCATGGAAAGACTAAAATTAGTCTTCAGTTTGCTTTTCTAATTATTGTATGTTTTCAAATCTATTTAATAGACCCATGGGGCAGTATTGTAATTTGAGCAAGATAAGCAAGATCAAGAAGATGTGCAAGATTCAAGAAGATTGAGGAAAATCTTGTTCCATGATTGCTGTAGCAATCTGTGTGTTCTATTTTCTATTTTTATATGTTTATATTTGCTAACAGAAGTGCAAGATCGATATTGCTGTGCTAAGAAGAGAGCAAAAGCGTGCAAGGCACACTTTTTTATAAAGAATTTTGAAGCATAAAAATACTGCTTTAAAGTGTAAAATTTTGTTTATATATATATATATATATATATATATTCAACTCTTTTTGTTCGATGACTAACTACTCAAAGGGTTAAATTTTACTGCATGGAAGATGAAGATGCAAATAATTATTCTTATGGGGCATTGTCATTAGTGTGGTGACCCGTCCTATTGTAGTTGATGAGCAAGTCAAATACGATAAGTCAAATGCAAAAGTCGTGATGTTGATCACATTTAGTGTCACTAACGATGTTCAATCTCATATTCGAAATGTATCAACATCAAAGGAGGCTTGGGACATTCTGTCTACCATATACAAGGTGATGAATCAGATGAAGACACTGCATCTCTAGTCCAAGTTTGATACTCTCAATATGAAAGATGGCAAGAAAATTGAAAAATTCTTATGTCGCGTAACAGACCTACGAGCATAATTAGATGTGCTTAGAGAACAGATCGAAAATAAACAATTGGTTCTGATCACATTGAGAGCTTTTCCCTCTCAATTTCACATGTTCGTCATGACATGGAACATCACAAAACAAACAATGTCTTTTGAAGAACTGGTGACTGCTTCCACCAGAAACCATTCAATCCATACAAGAAAAGTTTGACAAAGCCCTAATTTCCAAGCAATGTGGTTCAAAATACTTAAAAGGACAACCAAAGGAGTCATAACAACAACATAAATCTGAAAAGCCAAAAAGACATCCTCGACAATGGAAGCACCCGTAAAAGCAGAATGCCATGAAGCCACGGGCTTTTATTCTGGTAGCATGTCAAAACATTCATTGTATCTGGCGTGTAAATAACAAATAACGATTACTCTTTGACCTATCTTTGAAGGAATTGGTGGAAATCTTTTTTTTTTTTTTTGGCCCATTCCACTAGCGATTAGCACAAAGATATTATAAAATTTTGGATAGAACGGTGTTAAGAAACATGAAACAAAAACTACACAAAGATATTATAAAATTATGGATAAAACAACGTTATTGAAACATGAATTTACAAATAAAAATTGAAGCATGATTTTGATAAATTCATATATTAAAATTAACCCGTTTTTAAGTATTTGATTAGTTATGTATAAAACAGTGTAAAGAAATGTGAATTCAAAAAAAAAAACTAAGCCATGATATTGATTGATAAATTGATGTATAAGAACCATCTCCTGTTTAAAGCGTTCAGCTGGCCATTAACACAAAGATATTGTACAATTTGGATAGAACAGTTTTAAGAAATATGAATCTGCAAATAAAAATGATGGCATGATATTAGTAATTGATATATAAAAAACAATGGTTTTTTTAGCATCATACTAGCAATTAACATAAAGATATTACAAAATTTGAATAGAACAATGTTAAGAATTATGAATATGTAAATAAATTTAAAGACATGATATTGATAAATTGATATATAGAAACCAACTACACTAGTTCATCCTACCATAAAGTGCAGTAATGAACTAAATCTTATGAGAAAGTAAGACAAAGAAATATCTTCAAGAATAGTCTCAAATATTTTTTTGATTGAAGGGGGTAACATCTAGATCTTTCAAAGTATTTTTTCGATTTGTTAGTATTGATGCAATAATAAATCAACCTTTTTCAGCTAAGTGCAAAGGATTGAGGTGTGTGTATTTCACTAAATTTATCTAGGACACAAAAATGACCTTGACCATTTTCAGTATCTAATGGGATTTGTACCTTTGTGGATGGTGTGACAATGCATTTTTACCATTATACACATTATTGGAATATAACACATTTGATTATCCGTGAGAAATAACTCTTTGCTACATATACTCTTAACAGGGATTTAATTCTCCTTGTTTACGACTCACACTCACTTCTTGGACCACATTGATGAATTCACATTGTAAATAAAATAAACCTTTTAATTACCAGGAATGAAATCGTGAAACATACTAATTTAAAAGCTAGACACATAAAAATGGCCATAGTTATATTATTAGTTTTAAAATTGCATTATCCCAATGTACATGTGTACTTGTTGATTATTGATTTGAATTAAGTTTTATTGACATGTTGATTGTTGAATCATGATATGCACTTAAGCCAAAGTTATGAAAATAAACTAAGATTTTATGCATGAATGTTGAAAGCTCTTGGATCCTTTTAAAGTGCATCTTCAAGATTATGCACACTAAGTAGGGCAAGTTGCACAAGATCCATGGTTTTTAATGTGTAACAAACACACATTGGATGAAGAAAGACACTTTCAAAATAAACAAAAAATAAATGCAGTAAATGAGACACTAACACATGGCATGCATTTAGAGAAGTAGAATGCAGATTGCATGGGATCCATATGGGTTGGACAAATATATGCCTTGAGTTTAAGGGAATATACCACTATGAAAGACTTGTAGAAGGATCCACAAATGAAAATTTTAAGATGGACAAGGCAGGTTCATGACAATTGGTTAAACTGAGCTAAATCAACAACATTTGGCAAATGTCCATTGGTCCAAGAAAAATATAAACAGGGATCTTATCTTTTAATTTAGTGACAACATTGGAATATTAAAATGTTACATGTGTACAAATGCTACATGATATTTATTAGGATAATCTTGGAGCTATGGTTTGAAGGATTTAAATGTAAAGCATTTGTAATAGATTTATGAAGTGTTTAAATGTACAATTTTTGTAAGATATTTATGTGTCAAGGTTGGCATGTAATGGTGATCATTATATGAATACGTGAAAGATTTGTAAATGGATGTACATTGATGTTTATGCGTTAACGAAATATTGCTTCATTACATATGCTTATCTTTTTTTAGTGATTGTTTTTTACTCAAATGAAATTTGTATGATTTTTTACCTTATGTAAATATGATGTACATGTTAATTTATTTATGTTTTGTATTTATAACAATTTGTTTTAGTGTTCTTTTATTGTGCATTTGGTGAGCACTTAAGTCATTAGGCTTAAGTGATATGTTGATTTTGAGATTAATCTTAAATATGTTGTATAAGAACGGGCCTACAAAGAGCCTTAAAATGATCTAGAAAAGCATAAAAGTTTACTTCCATTATTGGGACCTTGTTTGAATGGAGTATGCTGATAAAAATTATAGATGGCATGTTGTGTTTCTTTAGAATGTGTGGATGCCTTGTTCGAGGTTAAATATTTATAATTTGTGAATATTTATGGCTCAAGTAATGTTCTTAAACCTAGAAGGTGGTTATATGATAATGCCAAAATATATTTATATGAGATTCTATCTTGTAAGCTATTGGAACATGTTTAGGTGTGGTTAGTGGCCTATGTGGTAAGTCAAAGTCAGAACCTTAGAAAGAATTGGGATTGGACTAAATATAGGCTAAATTAGTTGAAATAATTGGATTAAGAGTGGATGATTCATATGGATATATGGTGGAGAGACACATTCAATAGGTACTTGATAGAGTTTTCATTTTCCCCTTATTCATGTCTAGAGGCAACAAGTTTCTAGTTTCTACAAGGGCCTGGAGGGTCATTTATCATGGAAATCCCTATCTAGATAAATATGATCATGGTATATTTAGGAATCATTGACATCATTAATATGAGTGGCTAAATCAGTATATGGAAGGGTTCAATAAATTTTGAGGATTTCGATGATTTTGCACAAGATTTTGTGATTAGAATAACTTCATATTGAAATGAATCTCCTAATGAGAGGGAATAAAGGATGTGGAGGTATACTAAAATATTGGAGAGATCATTATTATTTTAATTTTTATGCTTTCCATTTGGATATAGTTGTTAGTTTTATATGATTTATTATTTATCAATCATTTTCTAAAGACTTATATTTTTCTTCATAAGAATTTACAAAAAAATTCTAAGGTAGTCCATTCATGATTGATTTTATTTTCATGTTTTGGGCTGTGTAATTGTTTGATCATATGTAGTTACATGTCACACCATATTTTATTTCCGATGATTAATAGAACACAATGAATTTCCATGATCTTTCTTATGTTGCCATCATTTATATCACATGATTATTGGGGAAACCAACATATGCATTACATCATTTTAACTTACAGTATTTATATTACACTTTTTATACATTAGGCCCCATATGGCACATATCTTATTAATACTGCATTACTAATATCGTACACTCATGTGGGACATATTATTCTCTATGCTCTACTATTTTTATTTATGCTCACGAGGCACATTTGTTTATAATTATATCTATTATATCAGAGGTCTAGATGGGTAAAATTATTTTGAACATGGACATACTTCTAAGATTTCATCTTTACATGTTTGATATCAATGAATCTATATCTTATCTTACACATCATGTGCTTATTTCATATCTCTTTAGACATGTTTTACAAGGTCATCCTAATTCTCAAAAAGAGGCATGCATTACAATTATGGGAGGGATAAAAAAATAATATAATTTTTACTATATCAGAGTATTTATAATATAACTTTATGATTTTTATGTCTGTTATAGATGTTGGAACTATAAGTCTTTATTATGGTAATTATAGCCCACACAAAGGAAGCTATAATACCATGGTTGGTGCCTACTTTGAGATACATTGAATTACCATTACGATTGGATAGAGAATGAAAATATTGATGAGGATTATAACCCAAGACCAATAAACTACCAAAAATTGGTAGTACATGTTGTCTGGATATTAATTTTTCCTTTTCTCCAATCATTGAGTAAATACAAATGAGCTCTTCTATTATGAATATAATGTATGTTTTCAATATTATTTATAAATTACATGGGCAAAATATATGAAATATTTGTATCCATATCTATTTTCATATGGAATCAAGCATTGGTCAAATAAATTATATAGGAGATGAATTTTATTATGGAAGGCTTTCCATTTTTTATCTAATTGGTTTTATAGTTGTCTAAACTGGATCTATATAGTTAGAGCAATCATATTTTTTGTCTAATTAGTTTTAGTCTAATATAAATTGAATTTTTTTCATTCTCTATAGTTATAGAGGATCTATTTGATATTTGACACTTCTATTCATTGATATGACACTTGTTTCAATCATATATATGGTAACTTAAAATAGTTTGGTCAAGGCTATATATTGCATTGACATATAGGACATGTCACTAAACTTTACCTATATATAGAAGCTCAAGATTCTTTGAGAACATCACCTTAAATACCCTATCATTGCCTCTTATTATCAACACCCATTTCAGCTTGAATTATTTCACCACTTAATGCTCTATATGGATTTTCCCTTCCCCACCACTTCAACATTTCTCAACCTCAATGTAATTTTTTTTAATCCTCCCCACATAACCCATTTCTATGTTGTTTAAATTAATAAACTACCTAATTTTATACTATCAATTTCACAAAAAAAAAAAAAAAAAAAAAAAAAAAAAAAAAACATTTTTATAGCTAGATGATTCGTGCACCAAAAGTGAGTAGTTAGCAGTCACGGGTTTCAAGTGAGGTACAATTGTCAATGTAGACTCTTTTTCTTTAAAAAAAAACTCGATTCACCATCATATAAAATTGCATACCTTTCGGTGTAAATTTCACCTTTGGGGAAACCACTAATGTTTATTTATTCTTATCTGAAATATAGTAACATTTGAAGGGGAATGTGGAATCAAAATCTATCATAAAAAACTTCATGATAGTGAGGCTCAACCATCAAGTTTACTCATGATCCCACCTATCCCTCGAATTTAATTTTCCTAGGTGCTTGAAAATAGGACTAGATAATAAGATGAACAAAACCTACAAAACTTTGGATGAAAATATAAATTTTCCTATACTACTAGAACTATTTTGGGAAATTTATGTGATTACAGTTTTAGGACAATAGTGGTGGTGTGGGAATGTAGAGAGAAACTAGTACTCGTGTGGTGTATGATTTCTAAAATTAAAGATGTGGTGTATCATAGAAACTCATTCTACATAAGATATTTTATAAACATGTAAATCATACTCATGAAATGATAATGTCTCACTAAACATTACTTTTGCCAAAGTTTTCAATAATAATAATAATTATTTAAGCATAAGTCAAAATTTATATACACCATTTGATCAAAATAACTTCTTTTGACATTGTGATGCTATTAAGCTAGTAAAGTTTGTCTCACTACTTACTCAATATCATTAATACAAGATTTGGTGAACATAAAATAATCAATAAATTCATACAGATTACATCCTACTAGCAATCTTATAACATGCTAAGCACAAGAATAATTTAAAAAAAACCATACATTTATTCCATTAAAAGTGTGAATGAATTTCATATTATTATTTATCCTATAATAGAAATAATAACTACAAATTATACAATATGGGTATAATATACATATATCTACAATTTATAATTACTGTAAGTAGTTTCAAAATATACTACACCCTATGATAACCGATATTATCATAGTTCAGTGTTCTTAAACACACCTACTAAATATAACAACCAATCATAATAAAATAGTTATAAATCAATGAAAGCATAATCTTTAGTTCAAATAAGTAAATATAACAAAGAAGTCTCAGATCTCACAAAACATATAATTTTCATTTTAGCATTTAATTTAATTTCATGGGGTTGTATGCATGAAAAAATAAGGTTGCACTACACAAATTTCTATAATATATATTAAAACCACTAATGGAACTATAATTAGAATTACACACCCCTATGTACATGTTTATACTAATAGGCATATGTATACCTATATTCTCTTTAAGCACACTATTAACTAATTCATAGTATATTATAGTATTATATCCACACTACGTGTTTTGTTTCATACATACATACATATATATAAGCTATCTCATACATATCATATTGATTATCATATCATAATGATAGACTACGTTGAGCTATATATGTATCACATTCTTTATTAAAAGCTATTTTAAGAATTTAATATACTATAACTGCATATATGCTGGAATAAACAAACATATTGTAGTTGTTAACTTTATACACCTTGTATTATTATTATGTATCATTATGTCATAATGCCTCCCCCGTGCATAATTATTTTTATAATTACATTTTACCATCACTTTTTTCCTTTACCACCTAGGTTAATAAGTTAATTACTATGGTTAAATAGTAATTACCCCTTTTATTTTTACCCTTAAAACTATAAAATCTAAAAAATTAAATAAAATTTAAATTTTCCCTCCCTCCTAACAAACTTATTCTATGGTTAAAACAAGTTGAACAACCTCAGAGGTCATTTTAACCCTCTTTTACCCCATGCCATCTTGTTAGAACAACATTTCATTTGACTCCACCCATTATAGGTAAATCGATGTCAATCCTTCCTGATTGATGTCGATCAGTTAAAATCGATGTCGATCTATAAATACACAGTAGACCTCCATTGCTCATGAGGATGGTGACGGTGCTTTTGAATTTGAAACTCTACTAAAATCTCATTGTTGTTTTCATATGAACATTGTGAAAGCTTTTTTATCTTGTAGAATCTCCACTTAAGGAATCATCAAGAGGATTTTATGAAGATTCTTGACTCATCTCATCAACTTAATTTTCAATCAAAAGGTTAGTGTTGCAATTTATTTTTCTTCAATTTATCATGTCTATCATCTTCTATGTCTGATTATCATTATTTGACATTTAATTTTATCTATTTTATTATTTTTATAGGTCATTATTATAGTCTAATCAATATTCAATTTTATTGCATAGAATCGATATCGATTCATCTGAATTGATGTCGATCATGTTGCATCAGCATTGATCTTTGTCAATTTAATTAAATTAATTTTAAAAATCTCATTTAACTCTTGAATCTTTATCAAAAATATTTTCTATCTGTAAACCTCTATTTCTATCTCTTTTTCATTTTGTTTTCATCATTTTATCAAAAATACAAAGTGTTACTATAGTTTATTTTTACTATTTAATAATGTTTCACAAAACCAAACAAGTAATACCTTACTACAAGATCCTATTATCAAAACCTCTATAAAACCATAGCATGACCCTTTGAAAGGATCTTATTCTATTATTTTGAAACAATTGTTGGAGACCTCCCTTATTATGCTATCACCTATATAGACTATTAACCTTCGCCCTAAAAGGCTTACATGGTATAAAACTTAGGAAATATGTGCATATCATACAATACCTAGGCATGATACCAAAAATTGTAATTCCCTTAAGACTATAATCCAGTAGTTAGTCCAGGATGATGACCTCTTAATTGATGATCTCAATGATGAAACTCCCAGGCCAAAAGTTGTTATTCCATCCATTCATGTTCCTACTAGTCCCTTAAGTGATAAATAATCGGTAGCCTCTTCAAATCCAACTCTATTACACATTAATATTGTTCATGTAACTACTTTCTCTCAAAATCACAATCTTAATCAAGCTAATGTTTCAATTATAGGAACCTCTGTGTCTAATATGCCTAAAACACCTTGTCAAAACCCTAAAGTTTCTATTACAGGAACTACCCCTATTGAAGCCAAAGAGTTAGTACAAATATCCGTACGAAAATAGCTCCTTCAAACACCTATTAAAATGTCATTATACGAGCTTAAAGAGAACTCTCCACAACATCGATAGGCAATGATAGAATCTCTCCAAGATATTGAAGTCTGACTAGATGAACCACAACCTTTACCAGGTTTTATAGGATCCCTCCAAATGGTCTCAACTCTTAGTTTTACTGATTCTAAGATTGTTCTTTTATCACCTGAAGATCAATATCCCACCCTTTTTATTATAGATTGGATAAATCAAACTCAAATTAAAAGTGTTATGATTGATAATGGGGTAAGCATTAATATTATATTCTCACATGCTTTCTAGTAATTAAAATTGCTAGAAACCATTGTCTCCTAGTCTATAGCAATTCTTTGTGCATTTAATGACATGGAAACACCCATAGTAGGAATAGTCATCCTCCCCATTTGTATGGGTCCTTACACCATTCATGAGCTCTTTTATGTTATGGAAGGAACATTTCAATAAAAGATTCTATTAGGGCATCCATGGATTCATGTGATGCGATGCATACCTTCCACCATTCATCGATGCCTTAAATATGAACATGAATGTTAGGTACAAAAAATCCCTACTGATATTTACCCCTTTCAATCATGAAACTTCACCTTTAGGCCAAACAATGTCATAATACCTTCACCTCACATAATTCTATCTCTATCTTCTAATCAAGCCTCGACTAACATGACTATCTCTGCTTCAAAATTACCTCATTTGGAGTCCATTGAGTCTATGATGTACCAAATTTTTATGGTATAATATTAGTTATTAACTCTTAATACTTTACCCACTCTTAGAGAATATGGTCATCCTAATAAACAACCTAGGTATTCACCTAGTGTAGGTGAGACCATTTCTTTTGGACCACCTTTCTTGTGTACTTACTTAATATATGGTGGGATCAATCAAGATACCTTAGAGAGTGATGAAAATGTTTTCTCAAAACCATTTATATCCAATTTATCTTTTTCAATCAATCCTTAGTTTGTTGAAACTTATCTTCATCGCTACGCTTGGAAGGGCTTTGGCTTGGGTAAGTATGAGCATGGTCCTCATGATGTCACATTAGGAGATTCCAAAAAGTTGAACAAAAAGCATAGATTAGGTTTTAAGAAGGATTATAAGTATTCCTTTGAACCCACTCTTCTAACATCTTTGGAAGAATAAGAACCATCTTCCCCATCTGATACCTCTTCCTCGACTAGCGATACCATATCCATTCCTTATAACTTTTTTTAGTCAATTATATCTTCTTAGAACCACTTGTATTTTATCATGATAATGAGGTCCAAATAACCCTTATTATATCCCCATTTAATAAGATTTTATGCACCGGTTATCCTTATTTTTCAGTGTCAGGATGATGAGTCAATCTTGACCCATCTAGGTGTTGAAAACTCTTATTTACATAATTCTCTTCCATCTGAAACATATAGATTATTAAATGAAGCTAATATTAATATTAATATTAGGTCCCAAGATGTCCTAAGGATTATAAAAATTAGAAAATCCTTAAATTCAAATGAAAGTCAAGATTTTACTACCTTTTTATTAGATCGTAGTAAAGACTTTGTCTGGTCTTATAATGATATGCCTGGCATTTATCCCTCAATCATTATCCATAACATTGTAACCTTTCTTGATGCTAATTTGATAAACTAGAAGCTTCACAAAATGCATCTTCGCATTGCACTCCTTGTAAAAGAGGAATTGCAATGCCTTTTATCTGTTAACTTGATTTAATCCATTGATTATCCTCAATGGATGTTCAACATTGTTCCAGTCACCAAACCCATAGGGGGACTTTGCATCTGTACTACCTTTCATGACTTAAATATTGTTTATCTAAAATATGATTTTCCCTTTCTTACTATAAACCAGTTGGTAGAATTAATAGCTCACAATGAAATGTTATCTCTTATGGATGGTTTCTTTTGTTATAATCAAATTATTATTAGACCAGAAGACCAACATAAAACTACATTTATTACTCCTTGGGGAATCTTTTGCTATTAGTTTATGCCATTTGGCGTTAAGATTGGAGGAGCCACTTATCAGTAGGCTACGAATTATATATTCTATAACATAATCCATAAAATTGTTTAATATTATGTAGATGATCTCATTGGAAAATCAAAATTTTGTAAAGATCACCTATCTATCCTAAAAGTTATCTTTGATCATTTACTTCATTATCGTGTACATCTAAATCCTAAAAAGTGTATTTTTGGTATCTTGATGGGTAAAATTTTTGGATTTATTATTTCCATTCATGGAATAGAAGTGGATCATGTTAAAATCAAGGATATTTTAGAGATGCCTCCTCCTTCCAATATTAATCAGTGTTGTAGTTTACAAGGCAAGCTCCAGTCTATTCATCATTTTATTTCCTAGATTTTTGATCATTTTCAACCCTTCCACCATTTATTAAATAAAGGTAGTTTCTTTGTATGGGATTCTAACTGTCAAGAAGCCATTAATGCACGTAAATACTATCTTTTATCACCTCCTATCCTTACTTCCCCTAAGTAAGGGAAACCTTTCTTCCTTTATATCTTAGCTACAGACCATGCTTTAGGTGCTATGCTTGCTCATCAAGATGAACATCACAAAGAGCATGTTATTTATTATATAAGTCATACTCTCATAGAATATGAAATACATTACTCACATGCTAAATAATTATGCCTAACATTAGTTTTAGTATCCTCTAAGCTTTGTCATTATCTCCTCAACCATAAGACTTATGTAATTACGACTACCGATCCTCTTAAATTCATGCATTCTAGGCCATATGAAAATTAGTGAACGACTAGATGGATCATGTTGTTAGCAAAGTTTGATCTAGAATTTCTCCATCAAAAGTCTATCAAAGGTCAAATCATTGTTGATCAATTAGCTGAAGCACCTCTTAGTAATAATCAACCCATTAATTATGAATTCCCTGATGAGTTTATCGTATCCACTTCCCAATTAGTCTTGGAATATCAAATGACTCTATTCTTTGATGGGTCTAAGTGTGAATGCAGAAGTGGTGTAGCGATTATTTTGATCCCTCCTCAAGGTATCCCCAAGCATTAATATTTTAAATTAGACTTTAATTACACCAATAACATGGTTGAATATGAAGCATTTATTATAAGACTCTAAACTACTCTTGCACTAGGAGTCAGATCTCTTAACATCTATGGGGATTCTTAGTTGGTGATCAGTCAAATTACTGATGTATATCAATGTAAAAATGATATCCTCTAAAGATATAAAACATTAAATGGTCAAATTTTATCTGCATTCGAATGTTATGCCATCCAAGTTACTCCTAGGTCTACTAATAATTTTGTGGATACGAAAGCCTCTCTTACTTTTTCTATCCCAATCTCGTCTCAGGAGTCTATGTTATTTTTTCTCATCCATCAACTTAATCAACCTTCTTATACAAGGATGGATCTTCCATCCATCTATAATATCAAGAAAAATCTCAAGGATCCATGGTATGTACAAATATTTAATTATTTATTTATGAGATTGTCTCCCCCTCGTCTATCCAAAGGTGCTAAGCATGTCTTCTAGCAGAAAAATACCCACTATGTCATTCTAGGAGGAGTTATTTATAAGAATGGTTTCAATAGTATTCTCCTTCATTATCTCCAAAATCATGGAACTACCTTAGCTATCTAGGAAGTCCATGATGGATCATGCAATGGACATTTTAGTGGCTTCACAATCACCAAGAAAATCTTACACCTAGGCTACTATTGGCCTACTTTAAATCAATAGTGTTGTATGTATGTTAAAAAGTGTGTAAAATGTTAACAACATGCAAATTTATCTTATGTCCCTAGTCAAGATTTGAAACCCACAAGAGAATTTTGGCCATTCTCTCAATGTCATGGATTTATTATCGCTGCCATAGAGTACTTCACTAAGTGGGTGGAAGCTATACTGCTTATCTTGACCAAGGCAAAAAAGATTATGGAATTTATCCATAGTCAGATTATTATTATTTTTGTAATTCCTTGAAATATTATAATAGATAATGGAAAATATTTTAAAAATACAAAAGCTTAGGTGTTATGTGACTCATTTAAAATCAAATTAAGTTTTTCCTTGCCTTACTATCCTCAAGCCAATGGTAAAACTGAAGAATCTAATAAAACCTTAGTCAAAATCTCAACCAAATTCATTAACAAAGCTAGCAAATATTGGCATCTTCGTATCCCTTTCACCTTATGGGCATATCAAACTTGTATTTGAACCCCTATAGGTGCTTCTCCATTTTCTCTAGTCTTATGGTTCGGAAGCAATACTTCTTTTGAAAGTCTAAATTTCATCCCTTTGAGTTTCTCCTTGAGACATTATTTTTGATGAGGATTTCCATCAAGAGCATTTATCCTAGCTTGAATTCTCAGATGAGCACCGAGAAACAACCCTTGACCACCTTTGTATATATCAAGAATGGTGAAAATGAGCATATAATCAACATGTAAGAGAGCTTGAATTTAATATTGGAGATATTTTTCTTAATGAAAATCAACATGTCACTAATATGGAATGATGTAAATTGGGAAATTTATGTCCTAATTAGCTTGGACCATACATCATAACCCATAAATATAGATCTGGGACATATCGTTTAGCCTCTCTTGATGGTAAACCAGAACATGAACCTCTTAATGCCTTATATTTACGTCCTTTATATATTTAGTAAATATTGGCTCATATTGAGTATTTGGTTCTATCATATCCCTTTATACCTATTAATGATATGATAATTATGTGGTTACCTGATAGGTGTTATAATCGTTACCTTGAATATGAATACCCTAGCTCTATTTGTAGCCTTTTCTCTTGGATAAGTTTTGCCTATATTTGGAGAAACCCCAAATAATTATTTTCCTTATCTCTTACACACCCATATTTTCTAAGATAACATAATCATTTAATATAATGGAATCATGTAAATTATCTTAAAAAGACCTATTTATGCTAGTATTATTATTTAAAAAAATCAAGTATCAAAATCCAAATCAAAAAGGGAAAAATAAATAGACCGATCCCTCGAAGGATAGCTATAATTAAATACAAAAAGGGAAAAACAAATGGAGTGATCCCTCAAAGGACAACTGTAATCAAATATAAAAAGGCAAAAATAAATAGACTGGCCCCTCAAAGGACAGCTATGCAAAAATATAAAAATGTAGACCACTCCCTTGAAGGATGGCTACAAAGCAAAAAACTACTTGCATTGATCAGTTTTAAAAATTATAGCATTTTCAAAAGCCCTAAAATCAATCCAAGCATAAAAAAATAATGATTTCAAAGGCAAAATCCCAAGAAAGCTTCCCGTCTTGATCAGCTTTTTAATAGTAGACTTCCCATATTGATCAGTCTACTTGCTGGCATAAAATGATTCTCAAAAGAGAAATCCTTATTCTTGAAATATGAGTGACACTTTTATTCATCCCTTATCCCATCAAAATCTTCTAATCCCAATAATCTTATCTCTAATTACTCTAGGTTATGTTAACATTTATTATCCTTTAGTTAAGGTTGCTTATGTAATGTAGATGAAAGGTCCTCTTTTTGGTTGTGGTCCAAGCCAATGTGGGATGGATTTATACTTTATGTTCATTAAGAATCCATAATCCATCAATCATAATCCATTTAATATAAGCATGTAATCCATAAAAATCATAATATCAAATAATCCATAAGAACATATAATTTTTAATCCCATAACATCAAATAACATCCATAAGCATAAACCATAATTTACATCTCATTAATGAAACATAATCCATAAACAAATCCATAATTTACATAATCATAATAATTTAAACCATCCATAATATTCCATAATCCATCCATCTAAATAATCAAGGAATCTCTAAACACATAACATAATCCATAAAACATAAATACAAGTCTATATATATACATATCAAATGTCTGTACAAATTTAATAAAAGGCTCATAGCCCATATGATGTGCATGTATACTAGGTAAAATCCATCCTGATGAGACAAATTCTATCATCTCCCCCATCATCTCCTCCTCTCCCTCCTACAATGCTCCCTGTACTGATAGTGGCACCTAGGGTCTTCCATGATCTGCTACGATTAGCCACATGACATGTAAAGCAAGGAACCTCTAGTAACTGATCCTGTAAAATCCTCTTCTAGTATCATAGCTCAACAAGTTCATCCTTATAACTATATCATGGTATCATACATGTGGGAATGGAGCTTTGACCTACAGTATCTCGAGTCAGCCTCTCGACCATAGTAGCTCTCATCTACTCTAACTTAGCCCTATAGCTATCCCTCCCTTGAATGGCCTAGTCTCACTGTAATCTAACCCTGTCAAGATCATCTCATAAACTTTGTAGCTTGGCATAAAATATCCCCTACTCATCTTATCTTGGGGCATCCTATACTAGTGCCTCATCTATGTGCTCATCTTGTATTGTCACCTCTTATACCACCTTCTATCGAGGCCTCACTGATATATATATATATATATATATATATATATATATATATATATATATATATATATATATATATATATATATATATATATTACCACCTTACCATCTCTCCCATAAATCAAGTGGCATAGTCATCTATATAGCCTACATCATCTATATCTAATGCTATCATCTCCTCTAGTCTTCCCATCTAGATGACTATGGTGTCAGGTGCTAGTTAGTCCAACTTTGTATCCTCTCACCTATATAGGTGTGGAGTCAATGGTACATCTTGTAGCAAGCCAAACTAGCGACAAACATTATCAAAATAAAATAGTTCTATATGGTCCATCTATCACCCATATACCCATCTCTCTTAGGCCACATACCCTATCTCTACCTCTATGCTAGGCTATGATAGAAAATGCACATATGGTCTCTAAATAATGTCTTTGATCTGCAGGCTCTCAAAAAGCTATCTATAGTATGTTAGATCACGTACTACCCTATCTAAAAATGGTATGACTAGGTCATCATCTCATCGAAGGAAGCACACACTATATGCCATGTCTCCAAACTTGAATGATGGGGTCCCAAGAGGGTGAATCACTTGAATGTGATCATATGCCTAATAGTGAAACACAAATGTAATATCAAGCCCTAGCCGATTCCCAGTATACCAGCTCCATAAATCTCTATAAATATACCCTAGTAAGATGGGCACCCAAGTAAATACTATCCTATACTCAAGCATATTTATTATCACTATAGTGAAGCTCCATGGAAACCATCCTCCACTAGAATTATGTAATGTATAGCAAGTCACTAGTACCATAAACATGGTCAGAAATAACCTCTACTAGTACTTGATCAAATAGGGGCTAGAATGAAAACCGTCTAGCAATAAATATAATATCTATAACATCCTTGCCATATAATTATCCTAGTGTCACTAATCAATCAGTCTCATCCACAGTAAACACTGAAGCTCCCTAGATTGGTAGCTTAATAATGTAGAGGATGTCCTTGGTAGTAATCATCATCTCACATGTTGGAAGCCAAAAAGTTTTCATGGTATAATCCCACTGCTCTAGTAGTGCCACTATCATGCCAATGTCTCGATGGATATGGTGATAATACTGAATCCCCTCCAAAACCCATCACCTCTAAGTGCACCCATTCATCATCATCCAACTCCTCCCATAGCTCCTATAGTAGTGGTGGGACTCTATCTCTCATAGTCGGTAACTCATCGATCTGTCATAAGCAATATTTTATTATTTGTTTTTTACTCTTCCTTCTTTTATTACCCTTTCCTTGTAAACCAACATCGATCCTTTTAGATTGATGGCAATCTTTAGAGATCGATGATGATCCATTTTGGATCTTAGATGATCTATATGGATTGACGTTGATTCCTACCTTCCAAAAAAATTAAGTTTTTCTCTCCCATCGCCTCCACATTTCTAATCTACTCTCCCCTTATACTATTCCCTTTAAATTTCCTCCTCTAATCCCTCCCTTAATATAAAAATTCCAAAAACATAAAAAACATAAAAAATGTAAAATACATAAAAATACGTGTCAGCTACATCACAGTGCACTTGTCATCATCATCGTCCACTCCCGCTAGCCTCCATCACCTCATTTGTGTGTTTGTACGTCAGGAAACCATCAAATTTTTCTTATAAAACCCTCATGTACTTGATCTCTAAATGAGCCTTATTATTTATCGGTGGGTTATTTATAGCCTTTTTTGAGTTTGACATCATTCCATTTGATTGATGTCAATTTTATTTAATTGACGTCGATTGTTTCTGAATGATGTCATTCTCTTGAATCACCATCAATTATTTTTGATCTATGCCAATTCCCCTAGGCTTGATTAATGTTTACATTTTAGATTGTTTTTCCTGCTTTCAGTTTGCTTTTGAACCCATATTTTCTTACTTTTATCATAGCTATCCCATTTTGTCTCTCCTATTACCCTTTAGATTGGAGAAGTTTGGCCACTTGTTAGTTCCCTAATTTATTATAGCATACCCTTGTGTTTTTTAACCTTATGCCATGTAAGATCCCAAGGGTGTCTTTCGTCTTGAGTACATTTGCCTATAGGTATGTCTACACCATACACACACTAGATGTTTTGGTTCACTATTCCTATCTCTTTTTCTCTTGATTTGCCTATTATAAGCTTCCTTATTTTAGCTATGGAATTTTACTTTTTGATCTAATTTCCCAAGAATTCCTACTTACTTTAAATTTTTATCCCTTTAGTGCAAACATGGACTTATTTTGTTGTTGACTATCATCTTTCTTTATGTGTCATTTAGCTATCTTCAATTTTGTCTATACCATATCATCCATTTTATTTTTCCATTCCATCTTGTTCAAACTTGTCATATGTTCTATTTCACTTACTATCACCTAGTTTGAGGGGGGATACCTCCTCACAAAAAAAACTTGGGGCATTAAGCAATTTATAGTTTTTGTCTCATGGCACACCATTATATACATTTTTGAAAAATGAGGTAAATATAGATGTTAAATTTATACACCTTGTATTAATATTATGTATCATTATGTCATAATGCCCCATCCCCCCTGCCATGCATAATTATTTTTATAATTACATCTTACCATCACTTTTTCCCTTTACAACCTAGGTTAAAAAATTGATTACTATGGTTAAATAGTAATTACACCTTTTATTTCCACCCTTAAAACCATAAAATCTAAAAAATTAAATAAAAGCTAAATTTTCTATCCCCCATAACAAACTTATTTCATGGTTACAACAAACTGAACAACCTTAGAGGTCATTTTAATAATCTTTTATCCTGTGTCAGCCCATTGGAACAACATTTCATTTGAATCCACCCATTTTGGTTAAATTGATGTTGATCCTCTACCATTGATGCCAATCTATAAATACACAACAGACCTCCATTGCTTAAGAGGATGGTGATGGTGCTTTTGACTTCAAAACTCTGCGAAAATCTCACTGAAGCTTGCATACAGACATTGTGAAATCTTTGTTATCTTGTAGAATCTCCACTTAAGGAATCATCAAGAGGATTTTGTGAAGATTCTTCCCTCATCCTGTCAAGTTTATTTTCAATCAAAAAGGGTAATGTTGTAATTTATTTTTTTTCAATTTCTCATGTCTATCATCTTCTATGTTTGATTGTCATTATTTGACATTTGGTTTTATCTCTTTTATTAGTTTTTTGGGTCATTATTACAATCTAATCAATATTTAATTTTCTCACATAGAATCGATATCAGTTAATCTGAATCAACATTGATCATGTTGGATCAGTATCAATCCCTATCGATTTAATTAAAGTAGTTTTAAACATCTTGTTTAACTCTTGAATCTCTGTCCAGATTGTTTTCTATTTGTAGACCTCTATTTCCATCTATTTTTCATTCTATTTTCATCATTTTATCAAAAAACAAAGTGTTAATATAGTATATTTTTACTATTTAATAGTGTTTCAAAAAATTGATTTTGATTCATATGAATCGACATCAATCCCTTTTAAATCTTTAAAATATTCTATAAAATCTACAATCTATTTTCTAAATTTTTTGTCTGTACATGTAGATGACCTTGCCTAGTTTATTGCATGATTTAGTTAGCATATTTGATCCTCCCATAGTCCCTCAACCTCTCTTTGCAGATCAGAGTGATATAGCTTTTAATCGAGGACTTTGTCTTGTGATTTTCATATATGAATTTGCCTATATTGATGAGTTATTAGTTGTAATTCAAGAAGACATAGACATTACTAATGAATTCTGAAATGCATATTTTGATCGTATAAATCTTCTTATTAATTAATCATCTTTAGCATTGTATACTTCTATCCATATCTATTTTTTGTAATTTCATATTTAAGAATAAACTTGAATGTTTGAATGTGAGTTGACATCTATCTGAGAAAGCATACCACTTTTTGGGACTAGTTTATACCATACAACCCACCGATCTATCTATTAATCAATTTTTGTTTAAGGGTTGTGAATTGTAGGTCATTCCTCCCCAGCTAAAAAGGAGTTCTCACAATCAAGCTTGATCAACAGTGTGTAACCATCCATATCTCCAGGTAATCTTAAAAACCCTGCTTATACATTGTTTTTAGTAGTTAATTAAATCACATTAAAGAAATGAAAAAAATACTAAAACACATATTCATTTCGATAAACTACATGATAAGACATAAGTCATTATACAATATTTTTATTAATACATTGTATAGATTATAAATCCTTAATGATGAGTCCACACATATGACTTATTATAACTATAATATATCATCCCTCATAGGCATGCATATGCCATTTAGGTTGAGATTTACATATAGTCTTAGGGATATAACTAGTCTAAGGTATAACATGAATGCTTTTATTTCTTTAAGCTTATGTGAATTTGAGTTAACATTCTTTACATAATGCTCTACTTATTTGCATATTTAGTCCTCCATTTTTTATATGTACAAGTATTATATCATCTAAAGAAGAGTCTTGATATGATCCCATCAAGACAAGGAAGATCTTAGTCATAAACCTATCATTTTATCAAATCTTCATAATTTGCTAAGAATTCCATGGACCTCAGAAAATAGCTATGGAATTTCAAATTTGAGCTAAAATTTTTGATAGTTGACCTACAGATTTTGACAGTCGAGCTACTGACTTCCTGATATAACCCTATTATGAAAATTTGATATTATAAGGAATAACCAATGATTTAAAGCACAACACAAGGATAATTCTAGATCCATTAAACTTATATAAAATCATAAAATTATAGAAAATCATATCATTTTATGATTTATTCAAAGGATTAAAGATGTTATTAGTTATTTTGGTCACAATATAGTATACAGACCAATGACTATATAATGTTGAGACTTATACGATCATTTGAAATTTAAGTTCATATCTACTTAATATATACTAAAAATATATAGATCTGAGTTATGTAAACATCCATATTCAAGTCAAATATGTAGATCAATATGAGAATTAAATACCACATAAATCAAAATACCACACTCATATTTACTATTCATTTGATTATTGTTAAATTAGTCATTGGTTTTCGGTATTTCCTATCTAGCAAGCTATGAGTAAATTTTCATACTAAGTCACTACACATTCCTTAGTTGAAGTTTGATTCATTATAAGTTCAGTTTTTGTACCCTCTTAATTGTGAATACAATAATTATAATGATTTAATTTGTATAATTTGCATATTACCTAATGTTTACACTATTGTTGCACATTAAGATGCCTCTGTAAATTATAAATACATGTGAGATTTCTATTAGAATTATACTTCTCTAAAATATCTCTGATCCCATAGGGTATACACATATTATTGAATCATACATATAACCTAATTAATTATATCTTAAATAAGAGTAATACAAATCCATATGTATACAACCATTATATACATATATATATATATATATATATATATATATATATATATATATATATATGTATATATACATATATATGTATATACATATATATGTATATACATATATATGTATATACATATATATGTATATACATATACATATATATATATATACATATATATATACATATAGACATAGACATATACATATACATGTACATGCACATGTACATGTACATGTGCATGCACATGCACATGCACATGCACATGCACATGCACATGCACATGCACATGCACATATACATATACATATACATATACATATACATATACATATATATATATATATATATATATATATATACACATAGACATGTACATATACATGTGCATGTGCATGTGCATGCGCATGCACATGCACATGCATATATATATATATATATATATATATATATATATATATATATATATATACATATGTGTATATATATAGGTATACACACACACACACACATATGTATGTATATGTATATATACTATACATTGAGACTACGTATATATATTTTAACCAACTATATATATATATATATATATATATATATATATATATATATATATATATATATATATATATATATATATATAGTTGGTTAAAATATATATACGTAGTCTCAATGTATAGTATACTATAATTTCATACATATCAAAGTTTAATTACTAATTATTCATTGTTTCCAGTACCTGAATGAATAACTAACCAATTGTATGGAGGTGCTACACTATGCAAATGTTTATTCCCATATCTATAATTATTAAATTTTCATTCCTTGTAGTTGATTTACATAGTCCATATGCATATAAAGTCACACAAGATTTAAAGATTCCACAAGAACAATGGTACATACCTAATTATTCTTCCCTTAGGAATGTTCTCTATTTTTCTACACTTGTGCCGTGCTTCTCCTTCTTTTCCACTTCTACACTTTGATGCATTCTTCCCCCTTGTTCTCCACCTCTCTTCTCTTATTTGTCGTTTCCCTTCCATGGAAAAGGGTGTAGCTTTGTTTTTAATATTTTTCCTTTTTATTTTTATTTTTATTATTTTATTAATATCGTTCTTTTTTCTCTAATTTTAAATTATTCCCCTTTCTCTTTATTTACTATTATTTTTTTATTTTATTTTCTTTTTCCTAGTTTTTCCTCATAAAATATAAATTACAATATTTTACTCTTTTATCTCTAATTACAATAATTAATAAATTTTCTAATTAAATTAGCATCTTAAATGTCAAAATGGTTTAGTGATAAATCTATTAAACAAAAACCTCAAATTTATAATATTTACACAAATCGCATTTGTAAAAGCATTTAATGGTCACACATGCAAATCATGTATGAAATTTAAAAAAAAATTAAACTATATTATAAACCATGTATAAAAAACTATCTAATGCAAATGACATCAAAACACATTATGTTAATCATTTTATTATGCATCTAGCATGTTCTACGTAATGTGGCATGTCTAGGGTTCTAGCAAATTTCTCTGTCATCCTATGACATATCTATCTATGTCACACTATTTGATGATGCTCTCCCTTTATCACACTTTGAGAGATGAGTTCTCTTGTATCAAACTCATAACAAGTAGGTAGTTAGACCATAACATCATGATATTCACACATCATAAAATATAATTGAAATAACAAATCAACCTCATCATAATGTAAACATCTACACTATGGTTAACTTATAGCAATGTAATCATGTAACCTACGAAATATCAAACTCTCTTATAACAACATATATCTTAAATCTTAGTTAATAAATATAAAATCAAATTTGTCAACTATAAATATCTATGGATAATTAAGTTTACTTAGCAAAGAATTAAGATGTAACATCCTTCCCCCTTCAAATTAGTCATCATCTTAGATGACTCTTATTCAAATATAAGTTTTGAATTAAAAATATAGTTTAGAAGAAAAACAAAATAGCATAAAGTATCCAATCAAGAAAATAAATGTGAAAATTGCTTGTAGAATTTATCATAGTCCTCCCAAGTAACATTATCCTTAAAATATTGGTCCCACTAGATCTTGCACTATGACATCTCTCTATTATGTAAATGAAATTTGTGAGTGTAAATTACCCTAATTGGTTATACCATGATTACCCTAGGATCCAAAACCTATAAAGCATTCCAATCCAATACATGTATAAGATCAATTATATACTTTTTGAGATAAGAAACATGAAAGACATAATGTAATAGAGCTGGGACTAATTGTAAACCAATCCTTTACACTATAGGATTGACCAATTCTAATATCTTGAAGGGTCCCACATATCTCGGTGATAGTTTTTTTAACTTCTTGAATATAATCAAGATCTTTTATGGCTTAATTTGTAATAACACTTTATCACCTACTAAAAACTACCTATCTATCTTTTTCAGATTAGCATAACTCTTCTACTTATCATTGGCCTCAGCCAATATCTACCTGACTAATTTAACTTGCTCTTTAATTTTTAAAAGCATCTCAGGTCTAAAGACTACCCTACCCTCCAACCTATCACAACTAATTTGTGTCTTGCACCTTCTGTCATATAGTGCCTCAAATGATATTATATTCAAAGTTGATTAGTATGAGTTATTATATATAAACTCAACCAATGTAAGATAATTTTCCTAATTGTATTGTTGATCCATGTAATATATATGAAGAAGATCCTCTAACACTTGATTAACTCTTTTAGTCCGACCATCAGTCTCTAGATGATATGCAATGCTAAAATTTAGTGGTGTATCTAAAGTTGAATTCAGAGTTACCCAAAATTTAGAAGTCATCTTTGGATCATGATTCAAAATGATATTTTGTGGAAATCCATGCAACCTATATACTTCCTTAGCAAACCTTTTTACAAGAAAAGGTACATCATCTTTCAAGTTTCTTAGTATAAAATGAACCACCTTGGTTAGTTTATCAACTACTACCAAGATTATATCATGCCTATTTTATTACATCAATAACATTTGGATAAAGTCCCTACTAATCACTTACCATTTTTATTCAATTATATTATGTGAATATAACAACCTAGTTGGATGCACATGTTCATCTTTCACTTACTGACATTCTAGATAATGTGACACATAATCCACTACATCTTTCTAAATTTCCTTCCATAAATATAATGTTTTAAGCTCTACCATTATGTTGGTTACACCTAGATGTCTAGAATATGGGGCATTATGCAGTTCCTTTAGCACTGTGTTACGTAGATTCTATTAATCTAGCACATACATCCTTCCATTATAATGCAAAATACCATCACTCTTCAACCTTAATCCTTTATACTGAGGATTTTGATCATTATCAGATAATGGTTTTTTGACCTAATCATAAAATTAATTTCCTATCAATAATTTAATCACTCAATCCCTGAAATTACTCTTGATAGTATCCAAAACTATTATTTACCTTTTATAAATTAGAGCATCGACTACTATATCTTCTTTGCCTTTGATATAATTGGTATCAAAATCATAATCAGACAAGAACTCAAGTGATTGTCTCTAATGAGCATTCAAATTCATTTGGGTAAAGATGTACTTGATTCCTAATTTATCCATCTTGAACTCAAATATTTTTACCAATAAGTAATCCTATCACACTTGCAAATCATGCATAATTACTACCAATTCTAGGTCATAAGGGGCATAGTTAAAATCATAAGGTTTTAGATTCATAGATGCATAAGCCACCACTACACCATCCTGCATAAGGACTCCTACTATTCCATCCCTTGACATGTTTTTGACCACATAAAATTGACCATTGGGGTTAGAAACTCTTAACTCTGGTGACGATGTAAGCCTTATTTTCAATTCCTAGAAATCTACTTCACACTTATTTAACCAGACAAAACATTGGTTATTACATTAAAAATAAATAATTGGATTATTTATCTTAGAAAAACTTGGAATAAACTTTCTATAATATCCTTCTAAACTCATGAAACTTCTTACCTCATGCACATTCTTTGGTGTTTACCATTCCATAATGGATCTTATCTTTCCCAGATATACTAAGATATCATCCACCAAAATAATATGCTCTATATATTATACTCTCTCTTAGAAAAAAGTTTGCTTAGACAACTTGCGATACAAATTATGCTTTTGTAACCATTGTAGAACTAGTTCTAGATATTGAAGGTGCTCCTCTTCATTCTTAGAGTAAATAAGAATTTCATATATAAAAACTAAAACAAAGTGATCTAGATAATATATGAGCACAATGTTCTTGAAATTCATGAATTTTACTAGAGCATTTGTCAACCCAAATTGTAAGACTATGAACTTATATTGCCCATAACAAGTTCTGAGTGATATCTTCAGAATATCCTCATCCCTAATCCTTAATTGATGGTATCATGCTATAAAATCAATCTTATAGAATATCATTGCTCCTGATTGTTAGTCAAAAATATCATCTATACAAGGTAATGAATATTTATTTTTTATAATTTCCTTATTCAAAATCCAATAGTCAATGTAAAGTTGAAGAGTACCATATTTATTCTTGACAAAGACAACTGGTGCACCCCATAGTGACACATTTGGCTTGATCAACCAATTAATTTTTTTTTATGAAGTTGATCTTTTAATTCAACTATCTTAGTGGTTTTCATCTTGTAAGGTTCCTTAGACTATGGTTCTAAGCTAGGTATGATAATGATAGAGAAATTAAAATCATGTCTAGGAGGCAATCTAGGAAATTCTTACAGACACGCATCATGAAATCTCTAAGAAATGGGAAATATTATAGAGATAGTTACTTAGGTTCCACCATTTCATTTACTTTTATAATAAATGCTTGGCACCTCTTTCCTTGAGCCCTCTTTAGTTTCATTGTATAAATTTCCTTAAACTTCAACTCTTATTTTTTTGCCTTGAATTTGTGTCTAATTTCAAAACTTATCGAGACACTTAACCTTATTCAAGTAGCAGTTAACCTTAGCCTTATGTTTTTCAAGGTAGTTGACTCCTAATATTACATCATATTACCCTAGTGGTACTACATATAAATCCACTACTATTGTGAATTCAGGCAACCTAATCTCTACTTCAACTAAAAACTTGTGAACCATGACTTTTGAGTCATTCCCATACTATATTGACCATACAATTTCCATTACTCCATATCTTATAATTACGTTACTAATCATTTTAAGATATATACATTTTTTTTTATCCATTATATCAATAAAAATAGAAACTAGATATTCAAATAAAGTACCTAATAGTTATATGGGTAATTCTTGAAATTTGGATTGTCAATTATAAACTATTGCATGAATATACTACTTAAAATTGCCTTGTTGAGGAATAGGACCTTTTTTATTTGACTTGTCTTGAGTGAAATCATGATAATATTGGTTATGTAAATAAAATAACCTTCAGGTGGTCCTTTCTAGTCAGTCTATTGGTTCCCTTGAAACTGCTTTTGAGACCATTACTTATTTTCTTATTGCTTGAATTGTTATTGAATTTGGCATTCTAGTTTTTAAACTAATTCATGGAGTTCACACTCCTATACTTCCAATTACTCTTTTTTAAATTTGACTTATATTTTCCAAACTTTTTTTTGGAACTTATCCTTGGTTTATGAGACTTCAAATTTTATCCCTATTTGAGCACCTTCTCAAAGATCTAGTCCATGGTAGAAGGCCCATGAACATCCATATCTCCACTAATATAGAGTCTCAATCCTATGATAAACATTTTAATCCTCAACTTATCATCTCCCTAATACTAAGGTACATACTTCAAACATTAATTTAACTGCTTCCATTACTCATTCACTAATAAGTCTCGCTACTTCAAATTCTAGAAATCTATGAATTTTTTATCAAAATAAAGCTATGGGAGCCACCGTGACTTGAACAAAGTCATAAATTGATCCTAGGTAGTGATGGTTAAGTTAAGATTTATTTATAACCTCTTGTTGGCCCACTACGTAGCTACCTCACAACCAACTGGTATGCTCCCCATACTACTTTAGTAATCTCAAAGTAGTTTTAAATTTCAAAATTATTATCCATCTTAGACAACCATAATTCATCTCCATCACCTAGAACTGTACCATCAAAATTAGGTCAATTCACCTTCTTCATGTCTCTATTCAACTCTATAACTACCTAAGCTTTAACATCCTGATCATTTTCTTGCTCAACAGGATGTTCTATAGGTAAATCATGATGTTATTCCTCTTCATAGCCATGAATTACCTACTCTAGGGCTATAATCTAGTCCCTGGTCTCATTCATTGTTATAAAAATTTGATCCATCTTTGCTAATTGCTCAGCAACAAATCAACTAAGATCAAATAGAGGGTTATTGTTATTAACATTTGATGGACACTCTTCAAAAACTCTAGCTTCACCATTATCCTTTCTATAAAAAATAAGGGTATGGAAATGTTAATGGACTTATTAGGTCCTATATTTGGAACCGTAGCTCTGATACAACATGTAAAATCCCCACTTGGATCTACCTAAAAATACATGATGTTTTTAAATTTAAGCAACATATATTTTAAATAAATTACACCATGATAATCTAAGAAGTGATTATATATATACTTTAAGTATGATAAATATAAATGAATTATACTACATCATATATCAATTATTACTATCATTATAAGAAACATATCATAATATAAATATAGAAAGCGATTACAATGAACAATCCATGACTGATATATGTCTACATCCACTATTGTCAATATAAAATAAATAAGTAATTATAGATCATCATGATAATATTTCAATACTAAATACAATATTATAAAATGTACATATATAAGATACATGGCTCTCTAAATCATAGTTCCCTAGATTCTAGTATCTATGGCAATCTCAAGTGTCATCTCAAAATTAGTATTGATGTAAGGAGGGAGAGCATCATCTGATAAATTTTCCACACCAATCATAGATCAAATATCTCCCACACTAATCTCAACAGGGAATGGACCTCCCTTTATGGATGACTAGATAGTGATGGTGCAAGAATCTAAAGAGACAAGTTAGTACCTGGGTGTTATATGATTTATAAAACTAAACATGTATTATATCATATAAACACATTCTACTTAAGATATCACATAAACATGTAAATCATACTCATAAAATGATAATATCTCACTAAACATTAATTTGATCAAAGTTTTTAGTAATAATAATATTGATCTAAAGCTCAGTCAAAATTTATACACACCACTTGATCAGATTACCTTCATCTAGCATTGTGATGCTAGTAAGCTAGCGAAATCTATCTCACTATTTATTC
>JARHVA010001111.1:102500-125000 GCA_037957365.1 Torreya grandis | reverse complement strand
TGTGTGTGTGTGTGTGTGTGTGTGTGTGTGTGTGTGTGTGTGTGCGTGTGTGTGTGTGTGTGTGTGTGTTTGTGTGTGTGTGTGCGCACATGTGCATGCTCATGGGTCTCTCTCTCTCTCTATATATATATATATATATGTATATATATATGTATATGTGTGTGTGTGTGTGTGTGTGTGTGTGTGTGTGTGTGTGTGTACATATATACATACACACACACACACATATATATATACATATACATACATATATATATATATATATCTGTATATGTATATATATATGTATATATCTGTATATATATATATATATATATCTATATATATATATATATCTGTATATATATATATATATACACACACACACATATATATATATATATATCTGTATATATATATATATATATATATATATCTGTATATATATATATATATATATATATATATATATCTGTATATATATATATATATATATATATATATATATATATATATATATATATATATATATAAAGGAAAGGATATTTCTTAATACATAGTGCTCAGTTTATGCTATCATCTTGATTTCAGTCTTCAATAGAATTTGTGTGTTCGATCAACTAGTCATTGGTATTGGACATCCTCATCACTGGACAAATATTACATGGTATTAGATATCTATTTATAGTAAAGAACATATATATATATATATATATATATATATATATATATATATATATATAAAGTCGATTACCATTTTGTATTCTTTTAAATTGTATGAAAAGTTTACAGATATGTGTGTTCATTTGTAGTTTATTCTCCTCTAACTATCATTTAACATTGTGATTTCAATGCATTGATAGTAGGGAAATAAATCTTAGTTTTTGAGGTTTGAATTATCATTTTTGACCATTATCTTGGGATAAAAAAACCCTTGATAACCACTCCATCCACCACTCAATTGGTTTCTATCCATAAGGCTCTAATCGCAGTTTCTTGTCAGTTTTTTGGTAAATCTATTTGTTTAAAAATGACTATTCTTTTTCACATTGTGGTAAATGAGTATGCAATCACTCATTGATGGTATTATTTTTTTATGCCTCATTCTCATATTTCCATATCATTTTACAAATTTAAATTTTATTAAGAATGAAAAAAGTTACCATGTTTTTACTAACTGTGGTAATATTCACAAAAAATGGTGGAGGTTTTTTATATAAAAATAATATAGTGTAAAAGGGGACAATATTTGGTTGGATATTTTCTACTTATTTTTTACATAAAAACATTATAGTGTATTTTGGATTGTTTTTATCTATAAACAGTTTGTAATAGAGAGATATATTTGGGATATCATAAAAGGAGATATAGTAGCATTTTGCTTGGACCCTTTAACGTCATCCATTTCACTAATGAAAGATAGAGGGTGAGGTTTGATCTGGCAGGTGCTCAAACCCCCTCATAGGAAAATTAAATTTCTTCTTCTCCTTGCTTCTCTCTTTTCTTGCTCATTTTTCTTCTCTTCTAATATAGACACATTATCACTAGAGGCTAGCATCCTCTTTGGCTTGTTTGTTTTTCACTTGTGCCAATTTAGTGTCTATTTCATTGATAGCTTGTATTTATGGATGAATTACTAGTAGAGTTTGAGGTTCATAATTTAACTTTATTTTAGTAAATATAATAAATTAGTGTCACTATACATCTAAAAGAGTTGGTCTCACAGCTACATGTCTTTCAATGTGGAAAATAGTTTTCCAAAATCCAATCTAATTAGTACTTGGGCATTTTCAGGGTCTTAGTATTGAGCCTATGGATTTTAGAGAATAATGTTTGAAATTGATGTCCATTTTTAGTATACATATAGTAATTTTTTAGTTTTTTTGCCTTCTAGATTACTTCATGTCATTTCTAAGAGTCCTAAGTTTTTAAAAATTGAAGCTTACAAATTACTCACTTTGAAATTTATCCAAAGTGGCGTGATTGGTGAAGCATAGGTCACAATGATGATTTACATACATCAAACAACCACTTTATGTTAATTTCACTTACTCATCATCCCCACCTCATCCCTAATCACTTTATATTCATCCCTCATCACCCCTAATCACTATCTCATCCTCATTCATTATCTCTAATCACTCCCTTATTGATCCTCATAATCCCTAGTCATCTCTAATCACTCCCTTATCATCCCTAATCACTCTTCCGTTGACCCTGGATATCAAAAACCATACCTAATCACTCTTTATTTATCCCTCATCATCCCTAATCACTTGATCTTCATACTTAATCATCCCTAATCACTCCCTCCTCATCCCTCCTCATCCTTAATCACTCCCTTGTTAACCTTGATTATCCATCATCATCATTTAATAACCATTAATTTATCATCCTTAATCACTCATTCATTGACCATCACCATTACTCATCATCCCTATTCAATCCCTCCTCATCCCTCATAATACCTAATGACTCTTTCCTCTTTCCTCATCCCTCATCATCAATAATCACTCCCTCATTGAACCTCACACTCCCTCATCACTCCATCATTGAACCTCACCATCCTGAATCACTCCCTCATCATTTGAAATAAGTGTATACTCTAAATATATATTTTATTCTAATCATATGTTGTTTAATGCATTACAATATAAATTAACTATTTTATAAGACTTGGTGTGTTGTCAATACTATTTTGTGATAGTTAATTTTCTTACTGAATGAATTAGATGATCTTCCAACTTTATAGTCAAGTAACAAAAGAACTAGCATAAAATAGAGTCTAAATTTTACTTCATTGAATTATATTTGTTGTTTAATTAAATGAATGAAACTTTAATAGGCTACACCTTTGTTATCTTGGCTCAAAGGATAAAAATTAAACATAAATTTCTTGTATAATTTTCTAATTCTGAGAAGATTTGAATCATTACAAATTTATTTATTGTTTCCCATTCCTATATGACTTAAAACTTGGTCAAGTTCACACATGCACTCCTTGTGTCTATAATGTATCCCAAATATTTTATGTCTTGCATTAATGTTATGATAAAAATGTGTTTCTTAAAAATGTGAAACACTAGTTCAACATGGTGTAGATGTTCATCTCATGTTTTCTAAAGTTTAGGATATCATTAAGGTAGATTTTAAAAATGACATATTTAAAGTGACTAAGGATGTCATTCATCATATGAATGAATTAATTCAGTACACGAGTTAAAATAAAAGACATAACCAACTACTCAAGCAATCCTTATTTTGTTTTTGAGACTATATTCCAAATGTCAATAAGTTCAACATGAATATGATAATACCAAAACATAAGGTCAATTTTTAAAATACTTGTACACCATGGATATGGAAAAAAAATGTCTGAATATTTATATGAGGATAGTATTTACCCATTTTAATCTTGTTGATATTTTTTTAATTGATTCACAACCTCATTTCCCATCCTTCTTTGGTGCAGGCACAACTAGGGTTCTGTAAGGCAGTGATTTAGGCATGATGTGTCTAGTATCCATGATTTCTTGGATCTACCACTTAATCTATTCATTATCTAGAAATGCTATGTTGTATAAATAGGCTTGAGGTAGAGGTATTTAAAGGATCAAATAAATAGTATTGTTTAGTGTACAGTATGTAGGAACTTATTTAGGTGATTGAAATATACTATTGTATTCATCTAGTTTATAGTTCAATTATTTTGTCTTTGTTATTGTTAGACAAACCACACTATGAAATGGTTCCAAAAGGATGATTTTATGTTTAATTTTAACCATCAAGAGTATACTTCTTACAATTAATGAAAATATTATTGCACTTCTTAGCACCAATGATTGAAAGCTTATGAATTAACTATGATATATGGTATTTCAAATCATGATAATCTATCACAACATGTAAAGGATTTACTTCATAGACTACATGTCAGTGACAAATATATGGCTAACCACATGTAAAGAATCACATACCTCTAATGGTGATATTTCACAAAGGATTGAAACTTTAAAAGGTTTTATTTTGTACACCAAGTGACACTAGTAGGTGATTCATTTCTCAAGGCCTAGACTAGACCATACACTAGTGTATGGTTATGGATGATGCATCAATTTAAAGTTAATTTTTTCCAAAATATGCTTTAGGATAAATTAAATTATTCTATCTTCCATTGCAAATGATAAAGTGTATTGGCTAGCCATTGATCTATATTTGTGAATGGAACAATATCTTAAATTTATAGAATTTCTTACTGAGGGAAGTAGAGATATTTATAGTACTGATCATATCATTAGGTTCATAATCTATTATCTAATTACCTTTTTATAGTGATATATAATTGGCACATACTTCTTTGAGTTGTGAAAGTAGAGAGGTTATAGTGTGAAACTCTTAATTAGATTGATTATTGAAGTTATGAATTGAGCACCACTTTCCAATCTTGGACTAATTGTTTGAATCACTTGAATATTATTTTTCACTCTTTGATATGATGACTCAATCAATAGACATATAAATAAAATACCTTAAATTTAATTATTAAGATCATAAAATATCATTTTATGGAAAGTAATTGACTGGTTTCAGGAAATCACATAGCTTGGTGATCCTCATATTTAATATCCATTTTGTGTGTTAGGGTGGTTTTACTTCTCTTTTTCTGGTGGATATTCAATTTTGAGTTAAATTATTTATAATAATCCCATATTGTTTCATAATATCTAGATATTTATGTTTCAAATTGGCCTCCATATCATTTTGATAACTATGTATTATATTTTATGCAAGCACTCAGCTCTCCACTTGTATCTCCTAGCATTGTTAAAACCCAACAAAATATCATTATCCATTTTGACCAGCAATTTAATGAGAAGTATACTAATTTCCTAAAAATTAAAATCATTTTAACATATGAGATATAGAACCTAGTAGATCATGTTAGTTTATTTAGACAAGCTATTTTTTATTCAAATTTATAGCATTTTCCCCATTCAACCCATATACCATGTAACATGGTTTTGTCCATTGCTTGCATAATGCCTTGTTCAAATCCAATTATAAGGATATAAATAGGATAAAAAATTATATTATGATAAAGGACCCACACAAATACAAATAAATGTAAATATTATACAGGTGATCCTTAAAATTAAAAAAAGTACCTATCTAAAAAAGAAGCGTGTAGCCATTATCCATCGACTTAAATTCACCCACAAGATTTTTCATAGGGTATTTATACCTAATAATGAAAATTTTGTTATATCACATATTTTTTATTTATTTTAAATAGGTATATATCCTTTATAGTGTGCCTAACTAACCTTGTATATATATTGTGATAGATGTTGGACAACTTACTATGATCATTTGACATGAATCATTAAAGGATTTAAATATGATCATTTGATAGACATCATTAAAAGATATAAATAGTATGGTTTGTGAAACAATAACAGAGATAAAATATTTGAACCATGCCCAAATCATTGCCTTCTTTTTTTGTTGCATGCCACACATTTAAATTCTTATACTGATATGGGCTTATTGTACTCTAATTTTTTTAATCAATCAATAAACATGGTTTATTATTTTGAAGTACATGTGTCCATTAAATATATAGTTTTCACAACCTTTAAAACTTCACTTCATTACATTAATTTTTTTTCATTATGGAAGTTTAAAATCAAAAGTCATTAAGCCTTGACAACCATGCCACTAAAAATCTAGGTAATTCACACCCAAAATACTCATAAATATCACCATATATATGGGTGATAATAATTTCTTATGTATACCAATTAGATGTAGGTGAGTTGGTAAAGTGACATGGTTATTTCAAGCACCACCTAGGTTTAAATCTCAATTTGGTATTGCAGGCCAAAGGTATCCAATTGTTAATTATTCATGGCTTGGTTGTGGTTGATCATTTTAATTCGTGGGTTCGTAGTGGCTAATCATTGGTGTTATTAGGCCAGTTATGGTCGATCATTGGTATTATTGGATTGGTTGTTGCTATTAATGGTATTCTCAAGCTAGTTGTGGTCATTCATTGGTATTATATTAAAGATTTGGGCCCTGATTATGTCCCAGACCGGTTGGAGCTTTGGTCAAAAGAAAATAGGATAGGGACCCCTAAAACCTGAGCATTGATCTAAAAAAATAGAAATTCTCATGCATGAAGTCCTATTCTAAAAAAATTATCCTCTATGAACTTGTGTATCCTATCTTGCAGCCATATTTCAAGGCCTTTTTAACCTAAAAACCCTATTAACACTTTTCACATCCTAGTAGTTGAACCATTTTTAGAAGTGGTCCCTATAAATCCTCATTAGGATATGTTATTATTTTAGTATACAAGTAATTATGAGACTTTTAAAATAGGTAATGATCCATACATGTTAATTTTATGGTTGAAGTTGTTGTAACTTGTATTTGTTTTAATTATTTAACTAAAATAGAGTGATTAAAATTTAGAAATTGTAAAGACAAGAATAATTTCAAAGAGAACCATGTATAACTTAGAAAAAAATAATTATTCATTAAATTAGTTATAACAAAGTTATAATGCTAAAGATGATTGATTTTGTAAGAGATATTAATTCCAAAAATTCAATTCGTCAAAACAACCAAAATAATAACTAATTTATCTTCCTATGAGTGCTAGATGCTTATACATGGGAAAATTTTGAACCTTTTATGTTTATTTTCTAATTACATGAGCACTTATAAAATAAAAAAATATATGTCTCTCATATATAACATCTAAAAAAACTTGTGAAATAGAATTTATAATCCCTTACTAACACTAATTCTTTATGCTAGTAGGAGTGATACCTTTATTAATACCTTGATTAAATTTTATGATTAAAAAATACCCAAATGCCTCAATAGTAAGAACGTATCAAGAAGAATTAATTAATAAATTAAGTCATTGTAACTACCATCAAGGAATTGGATGGAGTGACTAAGGATGATGAAAGACATAGAGGGATTGAGTATTGATGATGATGGAGTCATTAGGTATGATGAAGGATGGTGAGGATTAATGAGGGAGTGAATAGGGATGGTGAGGTTTAATGAGGGATTATTAGGGGTAATGAGGTATAGGGAAGTAGTGATTAGAGATTATGAGGAATGACGAAGTAGTGAGTAGGGATGGTGAGGGTAAACAAGGGAGTGATAATAAATTATGAGGAATGGTGATGTTCAATAAGGGAGTAATTAGGGATGATGAGGTACAAAGAGGGAGTGATTAAGGATGATGAGGGAGTGATTAGGGATGATGAAGGATGTTGAAAGTCAATCAAGGATAGAATAGGGATGACAAGGGAGTCATTACATATGATAAGAGATGGAGAGGGTCAATGAATGAGTGATTATGGATGATCAGATATGAGAAGGAAGTGATTAAGATGATGAGGGATAATGAGGGGCAATGAAAGATCAATTAGGGACAATGAGTGAGTGATTAGAGATAATGAGGGATAATGAGGGTCAATGAGGGAGTGATTAGGTAAAATGAGGAATAAAGAGAGAGTGATTAGAGGTGATGAGGGATTCAGAAGAAGTGATTAGGGATAAGGGAGGGATGGTGAGAAAGTGAAATTAATATAAATTGGTTGTTTGATGTGTGTAGGTCATCAATGTCACCTTTGCTACACCAATAACACCACTTTAGACCAAGCTCAAAGTGAGTGGTTTGTAAAATTTAATTTTGACAAATGTAAGACTTCTAAAAATGCCAAGAATTAATTTGTAAGGCACAAAAAAACTAAAAAATGACTATATGTTTATAAAACATGGACATCAATTGTAAAAGTTATTCCATGAAATCCCTAGATTCAATACAAAGACCCTAAAAAATTCCTAAGTATTGACCACATTAGATTTTGGAAAATTATTTTTCACATTGTAAGGCGTGCATATGTGAGACCAATTCTATTAGATGCAAAGTGACCCTAACTTCCTATATTTACTAAAATAAATTTTAATTATAAGGAATGTAAATGTAATAACTTCAAGTAAATATCAACTTAAAGTAAATATTGCCTTCATGTACGTGTTCTTTTTATTTTGGGTGTAAAATAATAGGGACACATACGCATTTTTGATAGAGCATACATGTTCCTAGGTTTGGTGGTTTTGATCCTAAAATCACATAACACGTATGCATTATGACCATAATGCCTATGTATTTTCAGAAATGTCCACATATTTGTCCCCCATGTCTGTGCACATACCCTTAGGAAGGAAATAAATTTATTAACATTATTAATTTTTTTACAATTGTAAATAAAGTTTCAAACTATTTTAAGGTGTTTATTGGTTAAAGATTAATAACCCTAAATAAACCTTAGTTAATGAGTCCATACCCATAGTAATATAATTACACAATAATTAATAAATTTAATCATTAATGTGTATAATTATATTACTATAATTTCATAGAAAAGTGTGTGTGAAAAATTAATAAATATAAATTTTCTTCCCTCTATCATTCCCCATAATAAATCTCAGTCATTTTAAAATGGAACATGATATCATGACAATTTTAGTTATTCTTCTAGGGATACAATCTTAGGTGGAAGCCACAAGCAATCAAGTCAAATTGAAATAACTATAGCCCTTCCAGATTTAGATCTCGATGACAAGAAAGATAGGACTTGAGTGATAAGGAATAGGAAAGGATGACTCAACAAAAGCTTGGGTTCAAACTCATTCCAAGTCTCATTGGGCCTTTAGAGACAAATTATAATGTAGAAGTGTTTTTGAATCTTGATGGGAAGTTAGTGGTTTCCATAAGGTTTTTTGTTGACTATTCATTTTTTACTGGTTTTCACTATCTATTTTTTTGTGTTTTGGTATGGGGTAGCGAGTTAAGTTTTGGATAGATTTTATGTTT
The DNA here is from genome assembly GCA_037957365.1 of Torreya grandis. Classification (NCBI taxonomy): domain Eukaryota; kingdom Viridiplantae; phylum Streptophyta; class Pinopsida; order Cupressales; family Taxaceae; genus Torreya; species Torreya grandis. The sequence continues at coordinate 116,116 of JARHVA010001111.1, read as the reverse complement.
CATGTGTCGCCAATAGAGACATTTTTTGTGATCCTAATTTTTTTAATCCTTTTCTCCATTGTACAAGGCTCTGGGCCCTTTCAAACTAAATTTTAACCCTATCCAAAAATAAATAATACTCAATCCACCCATTTTTTATTCTTTAGAATAAACTTAAATACCAATAAATTTGATCATATTATTTCCTAAATAATCTTTATACTTTGTAATTTTAGTAAGGCAAATATTTATTTCATTGGCATATATGTATTGTATTGGCATTCTAGTTCATAAAAATTAGTAGTATTGGGTTAACTGGTATTTTTCATATTTTTCAATATATTTTATTGTACACCTTGAGAATTTAAATACATATGGGTAATACACTCTTATAACATTTTATGTCATAAAAATTATAGTAAAATCCTGTAGATCATAGTTTTTATACTATAATATATATTATTTGTAGTCATATTAATACATACACAAAATTGTTTGATATGGATTTTGAATGTACAGTAACATAATTAGTGTTAAGTGGAATGGAGGTATTTTGTAGGCTATTCTCACCTAAAACCTTATTATTTTATTGGACTGAAATGATATTGAAATTAATTATTGCTGATCAAATTAGATGTATGATAATTTAAGATGAAATATGTATGTGTAAGGGTCTTTTTTCCCTTGTTGATGGTGGTAGTTAGGAAGGACTCTATTTTGATGGTGTGATTATAACTAAGAAAATAAATATATTGATGGTGCTTATATGCCATATGGTAATATCCTTCATGAGTCAAAATCGAGCAATTAATATACATTTTAAAAGTTTAAAGTTGCTACTTTAATATTTAAATTTTAAGCTAATCATGAGTCAAATTCGAGGAATTAGTATGCATTCAAAAAGTTTAATGTTACTATTCCAATATTCAATGTTTAAGCTATTTTAATTTTATTACTAAAATTATTTGATTGTTTGAATGGAAGAACATAATTCAAATAATAATCCAAACTTATTTTGGATGGTGGGAAATGTGGTTACAAATAGATGTGGCACATCATATCTTATAAATAATAAAATACATTCTTATTTATTTTCTACAAACATATTCCTTCGCAAGAATTATTTTTTTAATAATAATTTGTTTGATTAGTTATTTTGTGTAGATGTAAATTTTGATTGATGACCAGGCATGAGGTAAAAAATTTAATATGATTATTCATTCGACATTGCCCTTCAAAAGTTAAGATAATGAGTTTTAAAGAAGAAAAAATTAAAGAGTAATTATATTTTTCTATAATCATCCATAAATATTTATATAATCCTTGATAATTTTTTATAGTCCACCTAAATTAGTTTTTTTTTAATTTCATATAACCAATTTAATAAAATTCCACTATATATTACAATTAAGGAGCCTAAATATGTTTATATACAAACAAATTTAAGTTCAACCTTATCCAATAAAATTGATGTTAAAAATTACATGAAAAATAATTTTTTAAACATATTTTTTTAATGAAGTGTATATTTAATTTATTCTTGTCAACTAAAACATAACTTTTTATTATATTTAACTTAAAATTTAAACTAGATTTTTAAAATTAATTAGCAGTTAAAATATTTTTGATAATTTTTTACAACAAAACATTTTCACAAAATAAATAATTTTAAAACAACATATTTTTTTAAATAAAAGGTAAATGAATTCAAATTTTAAAAAATTAAAAAAATTTGTGAAAAATATTGGTATCTACCAAATTTTTTTTGGTGTAGGCCTTTCCCCCACTGGGTTTTGCTTACATAGTTGTATTAACTTTCTTAGGGATCTAGAGATCATTTGGGTTACTTGAAAAGATTAGTCCCACATTCATTGGAATGTTTGGTATTATTCCCTCTCCAACCTATGTATGCACCTCTCTACTTTCATATTTCTAAATCTAGTATAATGCAATATATTGTGCATTGTTTAAGTTACTTAGTTGTGAGAAGTGATAGCTTTGAGAGCTGTGAGAGCTATAAACTTTGAGCCTTTATATAAAAATTTTAGAATGATATAGAGTATTTCATTATTTTCTCTCATTCTTTTACAATATTATTATATGCATGATTTCATTTACTAGCAACGTCATTGTGATGTGCACTTACTTGTCTCATGAAATCCTTCATCATGTGCATTTGTTGATCCAATGATCTTGGTTCTAACTCTTTTATGGTATCCAAGCGTTAATCTATGTTCACAATTATCTAGTTGGTTGGTTATTTTCTATTTTTAATGAAGTATTGAGATTTGATATTGTCTTATCATTAGAATTATTGAGAGAAATATTTAGATCTATGGGAGTTTTCATCTTTGGTGGAGCAGATCTGGGTTAAGCAAGGTATATGGCCTACTCTTGGCCTCCTATGAATGGGTTTGCCATAGTGAACATATACAATGAAAGGCTGAATTTTACGAGTTTTTTTCCAAACCATCCTCCTACGACCCTATCATTTGCTAAGAAAAATCTACAAATATGTGGTTTTATCCTCTTCTAACTTCCATTTAGCATTTGCATTTACATCCTCTTGTCTTTTATTTGAGTAACAAATACGTTGAAGGGTTAGATAGAAGGTTTTGTCTTGGATCCCATTGCCTTTATCTTACCATTCTTCTTCAACTCACATTCTAGATTAATGTGAAAGGAATTTATTAAGACGAATTTATATATTTCTTAGAATTAGCATTTGCATGTTTTTTCATTAGCGTATAAGGAATGTTTCATAAATTTAGTCTTGCCATCCACCTCCGCACATCCTCCAATGATCCCTTGTTCAAGCAAAACCTACGTGCCACCACCTAGTTGATCCACCTTCATTTGTTGTAGATCTGGCATGACATCAAAATGGTGTAGTTGCAGACTTTCAGAGCCAAATAGCTGCATTGCCCACCTCAAACTAGTTCCATCGTCATCGTAATGTTCACATTAGATTTAAACATTGAGTTGGAATTTATCACATTCACCTGAATTGGTATCAATTATTTTCTATTATTTACCATTAGCTTCTACATGCCATTGGATATATGAAACAAATCTGCCATCCACTTGATCACTACCCAGGTCTAATCACCAAATCCATGGATTCTTAACAACCACTTATTTTTTGTCAAAAGGTTTTTGTCTTTTTTCAAAAGTTTTTTCTTGTACTGATTTAAGGTGAGGGACATATTTCCATTTTGTAAGGAGACATATGGTAGGGCAAGACATATATTTTTTATTTAAAAATAATATATTGTTAAGCACTGAGTTGTTTGCATTGGTAATTTACCTTGTATTTTCATCTATCAAAGATGAAAGGTGAGGTTCGGGTTGGCTAGAGGCTAATTACCCCTCACAAATAGAATGATTGCATTTTTCATTCTTTGTTGGTTCTAACGAGTAGTTGGAAGACATATTTTACCTTACCCAAGGGTATTTTTTTAAGTTTCAAGTGCAATTTTTAGTCAATAAACCTATTTATGAGAAATTATATTATTAATATCTTGCAAATGGTAACTCACAATTTAGTACCATTTTTTGTAAAAGTGTTTATTTTTATTTTTCATGTATTATACTAATATGTCTTGTAAAATACACTACTTTATAAAGTGCTAAAATTTGGGGCAGGTGCGGAGTGGGGGGTGGGGGGTGCGCAGCACTACTCGACATAGTGAAAAGAGGGATTATCATTATGTTGGTTCTTGTCTACACATATTCTCTTTTTGACACATGTTTTTTGCATCATGCTTAATATATTTAATGGGGTTAACTATAATCACAAACTGAGATAAAGTTTCACTTTTGGGGTTTCATCATGGATATTAGTAATGAATTTCATAAATCTATTGTAAGGCTAACTTCAGAGAACTATTTGTCTTGGAAGTAGATGATAAATAATCATCGCCTAGAGAAAGATCTATGGCCTTATCTCCAAGAAATCTTTCCTGAACCAACTACCTATGAACAGAAGAATACATGGTTTAACAATAATGACATGGTCTATGGCCTAATATGTCTAACTATATATGAGGATATTATGTATCATATTAAGCATAATGAGTGCCTTTTCACTACATGGACCATCATCTAGCAGTTGTATGGAGACATTGGATCTTCATCTAAAAGTGATGCTTGCTTGGATGATTACTTACCTACTGAAATTCTTGATGCCTCTTCTTGTGTGGACACATCCTCATTAGATGATTAATTTATATGGTTGACATGCATTGACACCCCATCTATTGTTAAGGACACTTTGCATTCTCTTTCATCTATTGGTACTTCAAAAGGTCAAAGTTGCTTCATCAAGAGATTTCAGTGATTCTTTGTAGTAGGACATACATAGTCTTTCAGTTTTAGCATTAAGTGATGATCTTTTGATAGATGCTTTAGGCTTGTTTGTGGAGAATCATATTTCAAATATGGACACATTTGAGGGTTTATCTATCTTGTTTAATGACAACCTCATCACAGTTGTTATCTCATCATCATCATCTTTGGATCTTGTTCATCAGTCATTTCCACGTGGCCTTGGTTTGTCACCTAATTATTTGATTAGGCATGTACCTATTTGGATTGTGGCATCTTCACTTATGGACATGGTGACATTTGAGATGTTTTAAGAGGCACATTTGATGATCTTTCTTTCCTCATAGCCCTTTCTAGAATGGGCAAAATATTTGCACTCTTATGTACTTTTATTTCTTTCTAAGGGGAGGAATGTAATTCGATGTAATTGGATCATCTTCAACATTCAGTATCAAGGGTCTACTATCACTGCAGGAGGATCTCATCTTTCAAGGGGGCTTCATAGCTTCTTCTTTTCTTCACTCTCTCTTTTGGGAGGGAGGGGGGAGGAGCGCCATACTCTGTTTCGTGGGATGTGGGAGGAGTGAGAGAGGGGTGACAGAGTTGGGGGATAATTTTCTTTTGGGTGGAATTGCATTGTACATGGGTACTTCATCAATTCTAATAGTCGGGACCCATTTTTTGTATTATCACATACCTAAGTTGTGCTTATGGGGATTATTGGTGTAGGCCTTTTTTTCACTGGGTTTTGCCTACATAGTTGTATTAGCTTGCTTAGGGCTTTAGAGGTCATTTGGGTTGCTTGAGAATATTAGTCCCACATTCACTAGAATGCGTGATATTTTTTCTTCTCCAATCTATATATGCACCTATCTCCCTTTATATTTCTAAATCCAGTCTAATGCAGTATATTGTGGATTGTTTGAGCTACTCGATTGTGCACTATGATAACTTTGAACGTTGTAAATTTTAAGCCTTTGAATAAATAATTCAAGATGATATAGAGTATTTCATTATTTGCTCTCATTCCTTTGCAATATTGTTTTATGCATGATTTCATTTACTAGCAGCTTCATTGTGATGTGCACTTGCTCAACTTGTGAGATCACTCCATGATATGTATTCGTTGATCTGGTGATCATGACTGCAACTCTTTTAAATTTAATTCCGTTGAAATACTAAAACTAAATAATAAAACTGATTTATGTATGCAATATCTAAAAAATTAATATATTTTTTAAAAAATTGTAATTTTTTATTTACCATATTAATATTAATGGTGGAAAATAGGAATTATATATTTGACAAAAAGTGGAAAATATGATTTATATATTTACTATTTTAAAGATAATCCACAAATTTTATAATTATTTCTCGCAACCTTTCGTTCACTTTAAAGATAATCCTCAAATTTTATTTCCGCCAAACTGTTGCCACCTATGCGTGACATGTGAAGTCGGAAATTTGGAACGTTCGGAGGGTACGCTGACGTAAACTAACACAAAAAGTGCATAACATCTAGCAAAATCTATTTCTCTTGAAATACAACTGATTTAAACTAAAACAAAAAACTGATTTAAACTAAAACCAAAAGTGCTGGCGATGCACGCTCCACCGCGGTTAAAAACATAAAATAAACGTTCGCTAACATTTAACAGCTAAAATAATGATTTTAGACGATTTCGAATTCTCTCTTTCTTTTGGAAGGCAGAGGAAGAGAAAAGTCATCGATATGAAAGTGTGAACGAAGAAACGGTGCCGCGTTTTGTACCCACTATTTTAAAATCTCGACGGAGATGCTTTTTGTTACTTCCTTCACGTTTTCTAGTCGTCGGACGGCTCCTGCGGATCTTCCTTTTTCCTTGTAAAGCCCTGGAACCTTCTTTTCTGCAACAAGGTTCAGTCCATCTTCAACAATGAAGAAGAAGATGAGTCGAAGGATTTAATGGAAACATACAGGGATTTTGATCGGAATGAAGATGGATATATATCTCTTCTGCAGATCATCAAGTCCTCTCGACGATTGGATTACTTCCTCAAGACCACGATCCGCAGCTCTGCCTGAAAATGATATGCAGATTTGATTCGGACTGTAATGGGATGTTACATTTCTCTGAATTCAAAGCTATGATGTGCTCTACGCTTTCTCCATTAAGCCACGGGATTTAATTCTTGGGAACGTGCTCAAACAATCATATTGCTTTGGAGAAACACGGAGCTAGGGTTTGAAGGGTTTAAATGTATTGTATTTATAACAGAGATGTTTGTAAAGGTTGGCCTGTACTGGTGATTATTGTATGAATAAGTGAATTCTTTGTAAAGGGATGTACATTGATATTTGTGTTAATGAAATATTGATTCATTATGTGCATTTATTTTATTTTAGTGATTATTGTTTTTTCGAATGATGTTTGTAGCACTTGTTATTTTATGTAAAGATGATGCAGTACTTCTTAATTGTCGGAGTGGGTTACAATTCAGCATTGGGATTGTGTAGGATCAAATGCATGAAGAAATGTCTTGTTGTAGAATTAAAATCAAACATGAGCTAGAAGAAGATTTTTACTCACCAATTGAAAGATTAAAATATTAGTATTAACATCAGTAATTTTTTATTAGCTAAAATAGCATTAAAAAATATACATATATATGTGGAAGGTAGACATGTTCTCACATATTTATGAATGTGGGATTATCTACCCAATGTCTTAATAACACATAAATAAGGTAAAATAATATGTGTAGGGAAAAACCATTAAATGGAATAAAAACTTATACTAACACTCTCTCTTAACCATAGCTTGGATGACTAGAGAATTGGGTCTCAATGGACTGATGAGGTACCCAAGCACATAGAAATGTCCCCAAGAAGAGATCACAAATGAAAACACTTCTTCTCAATGAAATGTTTCATAAATATATCAACAATTTACAATGTAGTTTGGATGAAATGGAGATCAATGACTTTCTCATGGATAAGCCATTGAATGAAATGCATGTGAATCTTGATATGCTTGGTCCATTGATAGAGGACCATTTTTCTCTAAAACTAAATTGTACATTTGTTGTCACAAAAGATGATTATTGGTCAACAAAATTGAATACTAAACTCATTGAGAATCCCTTGAAGCCAAATAACCTTAGTGGCAGCATTAACATCTCCTCTCTATTCTACTTGCATAAATGATAAAGTAATAGCATTATATTTATTGATTGGTAAATTGATTAGTCTTGAACCACGAGATAAATTATAGCTTGAAGTAAACTTACGATTCTGAATATCAACCTAATGTAAATATGTATAACCAATCATGTCATTGTTAATTCCTGCTTCATATTGAATCACAAAACTATGATATGAGTACCCTAAATGTAGTGGAGAAGCTACTTATCTCCTTTCTAATGTAGCTCATGTGGTTATTATATAAATATAGAGAGCATGCCCACTACATATGAAATATCAGGTCTAATATGTATAAGATAGATAAGACTGCCAATAAGTTGTCGAGATGAGGTAGCATCAACCAAATGAGATGGGCAATCAACCTCAAGCATCACACCAAATATAAATGGAGTTTGATATTAATTATAGCTAGCCATGTTAAACTATGAAAGGAAATCAAGATCACACTTGGATTGTGCAATAGTTATCTTAGAGTTAAACTGAGAAATTTCAGTCTTGAGAAAGTGATGCAACAAGCCCAAGTTAGTCAATAAGAACTTATCAGACAAATAAATTTTCATTATTGTAATGGGAGATGAAGAATTCTATGTGATTAATAGTTCATCCACATAAAGACCCAAAATCAATAGTGAATCATCCTACCATAAAATGTAGACATTTGGATCAAAATGGTATCTAGTGAACCCAACTGAAAGAAAAAAGGAGTCCATCTTAGCATACTAAAATCAAGTAGTTTTTTTAAGGACATAAATATATTTTTGAAGTTTTAAAACTATGGAAGAATCTTTCATAAATCTTTGTATTGTTTCCATGTATATTTTATCTTTGAGGTCACTATGAAGAAAGATAATTTTCACATCCATCTGATGAACATCCCAATGATGTGTTATGAAAATAGCAAGAGTGAGTTGGATTGAGTTCATTTTCTCAAGTGGGAAAAACGTCTTGGTATAATTTATGCTAGGTACTTGATAAAAACATTTTACTACCAAATGTGCTTTGAATTTGCTTCAGGACCCATATGCTAAAATTTTTATTAGACCAACATCATAGTAAAATTTTATAAATAATGATCCAAACAATACATAAATGAAACAACTTAATCCATCTCCCATTCGGGAAGTCAAATTTTAGGGATATGAGTAACCATATGTTAATGCCTAAATGTGTACCACATGTGCCCGTAGTGTTTCAAAAAAACATCTCATTTTAAAATTCCTAAGAACTCAATGCATGAGTTTCAAGTTGTGATAATCTTGTTATTTATTACTGAAATAGAGGTAGAACACGTGACTGTTTCACAATATTTATAATAATTGGTGGTTGGGAGCCACCATAGCCAAATAGTGGATCTATTTAAATATGAATTATAATATGCTAAGTATGGTGAATTATGATAAGGAACTAGTCTAATATAGAAATTTACAATGACAATTAAACTAAGGTGATCAGGGTTAAAAAGGAGCAAAAGGAAAGGTAGGGTAGAAAGAGATGTTGATCTTCATTCCAAACATTATGACAAGGTTCATATTTCATCTAGATGTGCACTTAACCAATGTGTACCATGAAAAAACTTAATTCCAAATCTTATCACACATCAGACAAACTCCTAAAGAAGGTGGAAATAATGCAAATAAGAACCAAAATCACTTTAAAAATTTAAACTTGTAAGCAAACAACATTAGCCATTCTTTTAGGGAATATTATATAAGGCATTTCAGGGATCAGCCGCTTCTCTCTGTTCTAAATCTTTGTTGGGTTATGGGCAGTTCGTATGGCTTAGGTAATGGACGTCTTTTATCAAAATTATTTGAGGAGCACACAAAATGCAAAATTTTAACCATATTTTTTACATTTAATGACCACTGCGCCAGTTTTTTAAGCCTCTCCAAAGGCTTTGAAATTTTACAACCTGCTGAAACATAAAAACGTAAGAACACAAACAACGAATAGAAGCGAGTGGAATGCAAATGGGAAAAAAGTGATCTAACTTGGAAAGAGCACCACAACTTTGATCCATTAAATCGCTGCAAGCGATTAAATAAATCTCCATTTTTTGGTGCGATAGAGGAAATAAAATAACTATGCGTTCAAAGGATGAATATTTATTACACGTGCAGATATAACATGTCAAATAAATTTAAGACCCGTCAATTTAGCATTTTATTAACGGTAACGTAATAAGATTTATAATGTATTAAAAATGTTATGAAAATATTTTTCATAATAAAATTTTAATTTTTTTAAAATACTAAACCGTCTAATAATTATTTAACCTCTTTGAATCCAGGAGTCCTACCTTGGAAAGAGGACTAATAAAATTATTTAAATCCAGTCCGCATTTTCATTCATCATTAAAATAATTGACTTGGAAATGCAGCAACAAGGTTAAGCAAGAAAGATATGAAAGACCTATACACAAATGGTTGGTATTGAACCATATGTTTATTTTTGATTTCATCTTTTTGTTGATTGGGAAAAATGGCCCTTACAACTCAGTGCAAAACAAGCGTTGAAAACAACGATGATCCTATCATAATGAATAGTTCTTATCACTTTAGTTTGGGGTTAATAGTATTATTTGTTGTGAAGGTGCAAGTTATATTTGGTGAGTTATTTGTTATTTATTTTTATTTAAATTTTTGTAGTTTATTGTGGTATTGAGTTTAGATTATAGATATTATGAGATATAGTTTTGTTTTGATTAATATTAGAAATGTAAAAACAAGGTAATACATTGTAAAATGAAGTAAATAGGACTAATTTTAAATATTTTAAATTTGTCATTTCATTTAATCATTTATTTGTAGAAACATACTATTCTTTTTTTTTTTTTTTTTTAAAGAATTCAGTATACATAATAAGCACATAATTACATGTATAATATTTATATATACACTAATTATTTATCATGATAAATATAATTATCTTATGTATTATGAAATAATTAGTTATTTATTGTTTATAATGAATTGAAATCGTATATAAAAATTATTTAAAACCTTCCATCAAATTAAAAATAATTTGAAGAAAAGCATTGTTGAGTAAAAGAAGGAAAAAATTAGTAAAGACTATAAAAAATTAAAAACATTTAAAAGCCTAAAAGCCATTTGTATTATTCCAACAATATCATATCCAAGAAGAGAAGATTTATTATTCACATTGAATGTTGATTAAAAACCATAACAAATAAAATTTAAAAAATGATAATATTGTCAACTTTACACCGATATTATTGATAATCTTCTTTAAAAAAAATGAATAAACTTCTTCGAAGACCTTTATGTATATAAGGATTAAAATTATTTTTTATCGCCGTTTGTGAGAATGTGTCAAGCCATGCCTAAGAAAATAAAATAGGGCACCCTAAATGTGAGGTAATACCAAGGATTTTACCTAAATATTCAGCTAATATTTTATAAAAAATATAAGCATGTGGTTTTAGGAGCCTTAGCTAGTTTGAGTAAACTTTCATTAAATTTTTATGCTTTTAAAGCTTACCACTTATCTAAATGACCTTTTAGATAGGTGGCTTGTTTCATCACAATTTTAAATAAGAATTTTGTTTTCATTTTAATGATTTTGGGTAGTAATTTTCGTAGAAATAAATTTATGGCAATATAACCATTTTTTAGGAGAAAAGAGGGGTCGTCATAATTATATCATTTTTTGTCATTGTTTTATCCATTTTAGTAACGTGTACACTTAGCAATATTTTTATGTTTTGGAATACAATGTTATCAGTAGTTAAATTTGAAGCACTGGCATTAATTTTAAGCTAAAGGGTATTTATGAATCTAGTATTTCGGTGATGAAAATTTATAAAAAATAATTACCTTTCGATTAACAAGAGTAAATTTAGTACACATGTTACTAGAAGTATGAACTATAGAAGCTTTAATTTCAATTTGTTAGAGAATGATTCAAACACACAAAAATAAAATACTTAATAAAATTTTGGAAATGTAACCTTCAAAATCTATTCAATGATATTATGGCATTCACCCAAAAGGGTACAACAATCATAATTTAGAGTATCTTAGTTTATACAAATCAAATGTACTTCTATTTTCTAAGGATGAGCTAAAAGAAAATATTTATTTATCACAGAACTAGGTTAAATAAAATTTAACTATGCAATCTTAAACTTACAATATCAACTTGAATAATCATAACTTTCATATCCAGCTAGTTCACTTCACGGTAATTCCTCTATATGGAAAAATCCATTCCACGCACCTATTAAGCCCATCAATTAGTGGGTACCCATACACACCCCAACCATCTGTTGGAGACTAAAGTAAGAATGTAGTAGCCAACTTGGAGTATACAATTAAAACCAATAATGTGATTTAGAATAGCATCATGATTTTATTTTTACTTGTATAGATCACCTTTGTCACTATAAAACAAACTTTCAAGACCAACCTAACTCATTATTGTTGCATCCGCACCAATCCAATAAGAAGGGCATTAGCAATCCATGTTCATAGTCTATTAATAAAACATATATAAATGTAAATATTGTATTAATGATTATAAATATTTTTAAGTAATATTTAAATATTCTATAAGTCTTTAAAATGTCAAAACTAAAGTAAAATAATATTAAATTAAGTATTCTAAAATTCTTAGTCTTATAAAGATATATATAATTGAAACTATTTATATGTATGTATGTATATTCAAAGTGAGATTAAAGTGAGATATATATATATATATATATATATATATAAGTAAGTTACAACAACAAGTTTTAGCAAAATGTATTAGTTGATTTTTCTAAAACAACTTAAAGTTTTAGTGAAAATGTAGTATTGATAATTTTGTGTCACATAAATGCCATTAATGAAATTTCATGGTACTGGGAATGGGTATTTGTTAACTTGTTTGTCCATAATCCATTCACCTTCTTAAGTGTAATTTATCAATCTCAATTCTCAATGTGAATTAGTATTATAAATATATAAAACTAATCTACCAATTCACAATAATTACCAAATTACTAATCTCACAGTAAATTAGTATTATACATATACATATATGAAATTCATCTCACTTTAAATTAGTCATATATATATAATTTACTATGAGATTGGTAGTTACAATGAGATTGATTTTATATATTTATAATACTAATTTGCCCATCTAGTTGAATTAGTATTATAAATATAAAATCAATCTCATTGTAACTACCAATCTCATATATATATATATATATGAATGAGATACCATTATCATTTTAATGATATTATAGTAGTCACACAAAAGGATAAAACAATCATAATTCATAACATCTTCCTTTATACAAATTAAAAATACTTTTATTTCTCAAGGATAAGCCAATAAAACATTTAAATTTTATAACTAGGTTGAATAAAATCTAACTATGCACTGTTACACTTATAATATGAAAATATTCATAATTTTCATATATAACTAGTTCATTTCATATTAATTGCTTTGTATGTCAAGACCCAATCCATGCACCTATGGATACCATCCATTAGTAGGTATCCCTACCCAATCCAACTATCGATTGGAGATAGAAGTTGGAATGCAATAGCCAACATGGAGCATACAACTAAAACCAATAAAATGATGCATAATATAATGATGATTTTATTTTTACTTATATAAATCACCTTTGCCATTGCACAACAAACATTAAGGACCAACCTAGCTCATTTCTATTGCATATGCACATAATCCAACAAGAAGGGCAATAGTAGTACATGTTCATAGTCTAGTAATAAAACATTTATAAATGTAAATATTATATTAATGATTATAAATAGTCTTAATTAATATTTAAATAGTTTGATAGTCTTCAAAATGTCAAAAATAAATTAAAATAGTTGGTTTCAACTTGTAATCAGAAATTTCCTTCCAATACTAGGACTATTGCGATGTTTTTATTTGCTTTTATTCTTCTATTCTAAATTGTTGTACTAATAGATCTATTGATCTAGAGGAAGAGGATTTCATGATTTTATATGCTTCCATGCATCATATCATTCCAATCTACCTCATTTAAAGCATGAGGTGCACAAAGGGAAAGAATCATTAATATATCCAATATTTTCAAAGAAAGTCTAGATCGGTCATCATTCTTTATCCTATTTAA
>JARHVA010001111.1:85000-97500 GCA_037957365.1 Torreya grandis | reverse complement strand
TGTTCATTTGGAATTCACCTTCCACTTTTGTCTTTCGCTTAGCTAATAGTGTCATGACTTATGACTCACACTCTCCAGTCACCATGTAGGTAGTGATAGCCTGATACCTATTTGGAAGTTGCAAGGATGGGCTAGAGCCTAGGACCAATCGATGAGGGTTTTTAAACATCACCCTTATTTTTTTCATTTTAATAATGACTATGAACTTCTTAATTATCATTAAATTTATGGATTTTAATTTTTTTTATGGTCATTTTTTGACATATTTTTATGATGGGTTCGAAGGCCTTAGATAAGTTGTGACAGGTTTAAATTTGACCATTGAATGCTATCCTATTCTAAAATCTGGGAACATTAAATATATATTTTGTTTTGCATAGTTGTATATTATTTGACAAATTCAATCTTCTCTTCCCAATGGCAACCAACTAGTTTACTAAATGGAATTCTTTTTTGATCTACCACTCACCCCATTTTGATACTTGCTCAAGGGATCCTCGTAAAGGGTGCATAAATTGAATTTACAAGTTCTTGTTTCATTAAATTTATGGACATAAAAACAAAACCACTTTTAGAATTATTAGGTATGATTTGTTCAAGGGGATGTTACAATCCTTTACAAAGCCGACTTCCTTAAATGTTCAAATTGCCTTCCACTGTAAATGGTAGATATGAAAATATAGCAAGACTTTAAATAGAAGGAATGGTGGTATAATGGAGGAGTCAAAGGGATATGCTCCTATAGGAAAAGAGTGGTTCTAGGAGGGAAAAAATCTATTTCTAACATTATTTAAGGAATATTATAAATCATGTTAGGAAGAAAAAGTAAAAGGGATATGGTAGTATATAAAAAGAATGGTTAAGGAAAAGCAAACATTTATATCTTTTTGTGATATATACATTACAAATCATTTCAATTATTATACTTTTTCCTTTGGATCTCACCAAGATGAAAATATCAAAGTAAAGCCCTATGGTAATAATGATATATTAGTTTCAGAAGAAAAATTATCAAAAAAATGTTGTTTATAAGGGAATGTTTTCATTCTTTATCAGTAGTTTTAATTGTTACATTTTACCTTGTTATTTTTGTAGCTATCTCATTTTTTTGTTTTGGTTTGGTTTTCTATTGTGATTTTTTTCTTCTTTGGAGTTTTTAAAGGATAAGTTTCTTCAAAGCTTATTTGCATGCAATGGTTATCAATTGAAAAATAATATCTTACAGTTCTTGCAGCTATATAATGGATTGTTAAAATAAATCTTATTTGTAGAAACTAAGAAATAAATCACTGATGGTGTCAAAAGTGACATGGTCAGTGGTGGTAGGAATGCCCCAACTAACACCGATGTAAAGCCTAAAAATATTTTCTTGATAAACCTCGTAAATGAAGTTCTATTGCACAAAGTAGAAAACAAATACTTGTGTGGTAGTTCTAACCAAAATGTAGGTGCTTTGATGTGGTGGTATTGTTATTCCACATATAATTCACATCATATAGTAGGAGAGTCACCATGTCATCATCTCTACATGCTAGGTTAATACTCAGATGCCACACCATAAACATCTATTGATCTCAACACATAATGCCTACCAAGTTGCATAGCCAAATACATACTGCAGTCTAAACAAAGGTGAGTTGAATTCTCGCTAACAATGCTGGCAGATGGCCTTGAAAACCAACATAAAAAACTGAGCAACATCAACCAAAACCATGAGATGAATTTTCCCTCATGTCTTAAAAATATAATACCTCCATCATAATTTACTTTTTTAAAAAGATTACTTTCCCAAATTTTTATTCACTTATATAAAAAAAAGAAAACTACATCTTTTAAAACTTTAAAAATAATCTTATAAAAATTTATAAAATATTAATTTATATATTTAAATATTTTTATCTATTTATTAAATATTAATTTAAATAAAAAATTATTAATACATCCGTTTGACTTTTTATGTTTCTCTTCTTTTCAAACTCTCCAACTTCTCTCTCTTCTTATGATTTTTAAACTTTAAATTAAAAGTGCTGATGCTCTTAACAGCTATTAAGAGTTAAGGGACCCCCAAAAAAAAGGTTAAAATTTAAAAAATCATTTTATTTTTGTCCATATCAAATTAAACAAATATTTTTCTAAATGTTAAATATATATGATGTTTCATATTAACTCAAATATTCAATATTTTGAATTAAGCTCAAACATCCAATTAGAAATAGTTTGCATTTTCATATTATATCATTAAAATTTGGATTCCTAAACATAATTTAAGTTTTAACAAACACTAATATCCATGTCTAGAAGCTTAAATGGATGACCATGCTCACTATTAAAAACAGTACTCTTCGATACCCACCCCACAACCACCACCACAGCCACCATGAATTGGGTCTCTACCCTCTAGGTACTAATTAAACTATTTTCTTTATTTGATTTTATATATAAAAACTAAATATTTAAATTTCATTAACACACAAAAACATGGATTTTAATGTAGACTTAAACCTTACTAATACAAACCCCACTAAGGCAAACCACCTGAATTACATCTTTGTACACATTACGATGACATTACTAGAAATTCCACAAAAATAAATCAAATTATTATAATATTTAATGTTGGAAAGTATATTTAATTAATATCTTAATTTATATTTAAACTCTAAAAGATATTGTGTAAAATTTATGATTAGATACATGGAAATTAAATCGATACAATGAATCATGGAGGGCTGTCAAAAACCTAGAATTTGTGAATTTCTAATTATATGAAAAAAAGAAAAATTACTAAATATATTCTAACTTTTTTTTTCCATTCCAACATAATATTATTTAAACCTTACAAATATATATTTTTATATTAAATGGTGCCTACACCTATATATTAGTTAACTGTTTTGTGATTATTCATAGATTCTTTTTTAAAAAAAGATCCTCTTCATCTCATCTTTTTTGCTTCTATTCATTTTATGTTGATTAATATGCCGAAGTTATCTTAATTTCAATTTAATTGTTTATAGATACATAAAAAGTGTATTGTTTTTTGGACAGAAAGAACCTATTTATCATTTAGACAAAAATTAAAATCATTGAAAAAGAAAAAAATATTATCTAATATTTATCATTCTTTAAAATTAGCATTTTTTCATGAAAATATTTTAAAACATGACTTGGAGATTATTTGAGAAATTCAATTAACATTTCTAAATACAATGTACTATATTCTATTTTTGACATTTTTATATTGTAGATTTTATTCTTTAAAATTTTAAAGAATAATAAAATAGTTATATTAATCACTAGCTGTAATTCAGTTCCTTAAAATTATGTTGTCTTCCTTAAATTATTTAGATATCAAAAATGTTATTGTTTAAGCATACAAAAATGTCAATGCATGAATTAAAGTGAAGAAACATGAGATCAGAATTAAGTGGCCTCAAACATCAATATATTTAAGGGATTTCTTTCACCTAACCATAAAAAAACACTTTTGGCACTACTTTTAATGCTTAGTACATTGTAGGAAGTCTTGACATATTTTTAGAGATCTTGGTTTAGTTATGACACTCGTGGCATAGTTATAGAAACCCTGAGCAAAATCTCCTATTATATTCAAATTTATGGTTGAGGTTTTCAATTTGGTTGGTAAATCATTTTCTCATTTAAATTCAAAATATTATATTTAAAATCTGACTTACTTAAAATTTATATTGAAACTTTATATATTTTATTTATTTAATAATTTGAAAATATTAATTAGTTATTTTTATTATATTTATTAAATTTGATCATTTATTACATGTCTAATTAAATTACAATATTTATATTAATATAATTTTTTTTATTTAATTATAATATCAAATTTTTATATTATATATTTTTTATACTTTTCGATTATTTTATATTTATATGTCAATCATATATATCAAATATAAGTTTATGTTATTTTAATTATTTTAGAAATATAATATTTTTAAAAAAGTGAAATAAAAAATAACAATTAAATTTATTTATTTGATAGAAGATATCTATTTATATCCAACAGGGTAATGTATAAATAGAATCCTAGACCTTTCTCTATCAACAAGTTTTAAAGTTAAATGATAGTTTTGATTGTTTATAAATAATTTTTTTGTTAAGATCTTTTTATAAAATCTATTTATATAAGAAAGTGTATATTTCAAATAGTATCTATCATGCACATAAACCATTGTATAATTAAACATTCATATCAATTTTTTATTTTATGAATGATTTATTATGTGTAAGTTTATTTTCTAATATTTTTTTATGTTTAATTTCTTTGATATTGTTTTACACTTTAAAAAGCTTTTATTTAAATATGAAATGTGTATATATATAAATATGAAATGTATATGTATGTATGTATGTATATGTAAATTATTGATTTAAAATTAATATTTTTAATATATTATTGATTGTTTTGATATTATTATATTATTTTCTCTTTTGTGTTTTTTTTCCCTTTTATTTTAAATCTATTTTTGTGTTCAAGAATTTTATATTATATTAAAGTTGTCTTAATTTCAATTTAATTGTTTATAAATATATAAAAATTGTAATGCATTTAACCAAAAAAAATTATTTAACATTCAAACAAAAATCAAAAATATTGGAAAAGAAAAAAAATATATTATCTCACATTTATCATTCTTTGAAATTAGCATTTTCCCACTAACATATTCTAGAACATGACCTAGGGCTTATTTGAGTTATTCATTTAACATTTCTAAATTCATTTGGACTTAAAGTACTATATTCTATTTTTGACATTTTTATATTGTAATTCTTATTCTTTAAGGCTTTGACAAATACTAAGATAGTTATATTAATCACCATCTTTAATTCAGTTCCTTAAAATTATGTAGTCTTTCTTAAATTATTTAAATATCAAGAGTGTTTTAAATTCATTATAAGGTAATAGAGTAAAAGTATTATTGTTTAGGCATACAAAAATCTCAATGCATGAATTAGAGTGAGGAAACATGAGATCATAATTAAGCAAACTCAAACGTCAATATATTTAGGGAGTGTCTTTCACTTCATCATAAGAAGTAACACTTTGTGTCACTATTTTTAATTCTTGACACATTTTAGGAAGTCTTGACATATTTGTATAGCTTTTGGAGTAATTACGTCACTAGTGGCATAGTTATTGAAACCCTAACTTATTAATGGCATTCCTTGTAAAATCTCGTGTTATATTCAAATTTATAATTGAAGTTTTGAATTTGACTAGTAAATCATTTCCTCGATTTAATTTAAAATATTATATATAAATTGTGACTTACTCAAAATTTATATTGAAATTTTATATATTTTTTGTATTTAACTATTTGAAAATATTAATTAGTCATTTTTATTATATTTACTAAATTTGAAAATTGATTACATATCTAATTAAATTACAATTAATATATTTACATAAAATTTATTTTTAAAAAATTTGTTTTAATTATAATATTAAACTTTTATATAGTTTTTTTTATGCCTTTCAATTACTTCATGCTTGTGATATTATTTTAATAATTTAAAAATATATATATTTAAAAAAAATGAAACAAATTAAAATAATTAAATTTGTTTATTTGATAGAAGATATTTATTTATATTCAACAATAACGAGCAGGCTAATGTATAAATAAAATCCTAGACCTTCCTCTCTCAACAAGATTTAAACTTAAATGATAAGTTTGATTTTTTATAGATTTTTTTTTCTTCTTAAGATTTATTTAAAAAATCTATCTATATAAGAAAGTGTATATAAAAAATACGATCTATGATGCACATAAATCACGGTATATGACTTTTATGAATAATACTATGTACATTATGTTATAATGTGGTTAATATTCAATTAAACATTCATATCAATTTTTAGTTTTATGAGTGATTTGTTACGTGTATGTTTATTTTCTACTACTTTTTAATGTTTAGTTTTCTTTGGTATTGTTTTTCATTTTAATAACTTTTTATTTAGATATGAAATGTGTGAGTGTTTGAAAGTTAATTTAGTTTTTTATATATAAATAATTTTGATGAAATTTTATGTATTTATTAATTATTGATTTAAATTTAATAATTTTAATATATTATTCACTTTTTTGATATTATTATATATATTTTTTCTTTTTTCTTTTTTTCCCATTTTCAATCTATTTTTGTGTCTAAGAATTCTACATTATGTTAAAGCTATCTTAATTTCAATTTAATTATTTATAAACACATAAAAATTATAATTTATTTGACAAAAAAATCTATTTAACATTCAGAATGAAATCAAAAGTATTGGGAAAAAAAGAAATATTATCTAATATTTATCATTCTTTGAAATTAGCATTTTTTTATGAACATATTTTAAAACATGACTTAAGGCTTATTTGAGTTATTCAATTAACACTTTATGTATTATATTTTATTTTTGATATATTTATATTGGGTTTTTTTTTTTAAAAATTAATTAGTAAGGTTGAAACGGGTTAAGGGTCCCGTACCCAATATAAAAGAGCCCAAATATATGTAAAAGAGATCAACAAAACAAGAACCAGCAGAGTACAAAGACTCAAAAACATGCCTCAACCATGAATCACTAACAAGCAGATAAGATTCCGCCAATCGTCATATTCCATGAAATTTCCGCACAGACAAGAAGAAATAATAGCCCTCCCATGAAAGCCATGTGTGTCGAAACAATGTGCAAGTAGAACAACATGTCCAAGAAAGAACCATGTGTCCTACTACCATCATACATAGAAACATTATAAAACAGGTAAAAAGGTTCAGACATCATAAAAAATCAGACAGGAGACAGGAAACAGAGAATCAGACATCATAAAAAATCAGACAGGAGACATCATAAAAAATTGCTAAAAGAAAACTATCGCACAATCCAGCTGCGATATCCCTACAAGATCTGGATTTGGCATCTCATGTAGTGCAGGAAGATTCTCATACAAAAAACCATTCCCCACCCGTGTTCCATTGGACCAATCTAAGCATGAGGACGGAGTGCTAGGTAGAATGGAGCCAAATCTATGTATTGAAGAACTACAGTGAACACCTGAAGAACACAGAGCGGTTGGAATGACATCCAGTTGGAAGGAGTAGCTTGACCCAGACTGCAGGGAGGAGGTTGGTCGAGGGTTTGTCCCTCCAACAGCAGGGAGACCAGGAGTTAAAGGTAAATCCCATGAATCTTGAGCTGAACCGGCCAATAGTATTGGACAATGCAGATCTGAATGAGCACCATCAGGGCAGGGAAAACACTTTCAAACTATCTTGGGTGAGACGGAGTTTGTGGAGCCGTTCATTGCTTTATATTGTAGTTCTTAGTCTTTAAGGCTTTGACACATAATAAGATACTTCTATTACTCACCATCTATAATTCAGTTCCTTAAACCTATGTTGTCTTTCTTAAATTATTTATATATAAAAAGTGTGTTGGATTCATTATAGGGTAATAGAATAAAAATGTTATTGTTTAGGCATACAGAAATCTCAATGCATGAATTAGAGGGAGGAAACATGAGATCAGAACAAATATTTAGGGGATGAAAGAGTAACACTTTTGGCATTATTTTTAATGCTTAATGCATTTTAGGAAGTCTTGACATACATTAAGAGCTCTTAGCTTAGTTATGTCACTTGTGGCATAGTTATAGAAATCCTGACTCGTTTATGACATTCCTTGCAAAATATTTTATTATATTAAAATTTATTATTAAGGTTTTGAATTTGATTAGTAAATCATTTCCTCATTTAAATTCAAAATATTATATTTAAATTGTGACTTACTCAGGATTTATATTGAAATTTTATATATTTTACTTATTTAACGATTTGAAAATATTAATTAGCCATTTTTATTATATTTAGTAAATTTGATAATTTGTTACATGTATAGTTAAATTACAATTCATATATTTACATTAAATAAAAAATAATAATTATAATATTAAACTTTTATATAACTTATTTTTTATGTCTTTCAACTAGTTCATGCTTATGTCTCAATCATATTTTTCAAACATAAATCTATGTTATTTTAATAATTTTTAAAATATAATATTTAAAAAAAGTTGAAATAAAATAAAATAATTAAATATATTTATTTGATATAAGATATATATTTATACCTAATTTGCAATAAACAACATTCATGGGTTGCGTTCCTTCCGCTCAAGCTCTCATGGGTCTCTTGCCTAGCGCCTGTTTAAATGGTGCACACTCTGCAGCATTGGATCTGTCTAGGGCCGTTTTCCCATCACACTCAAGCCTTCATTGTTGCCAACAACCCCAACCACCAGAAGCAACATGGATCTTCTCCAATTGTGGGAAAAAAGACTTCAACAGGCTACACAACTTCAAACCCTTGGGCCACATCCAAATCAGTTAGGATGTTATGGCATTGGGCCCAGAGGTTAGATTGGAATGTAGGCCCACCTATATCATTGATGTTATCTCTCATCTAGCTCTTACATCGGAGCCCAAACCTCTCACCCCTACTTCTATTGACCCAATGGTAATTTTTGACGAAGAAGAAACTAGGATTGTTCTCAAATCGAAGGAATATTTTTTAACTAGGGGCATCATCTATAGATTTTTGGACCTCTGACAAAAGTTTCAAGATATTAATAGCTAGATCATGAAGCAATAGAAACCCCTTCTCTCAGGAAAACTTGATATTTACCCTTGTGATAAAGTTTTTTTATTATTGTTTTTCATAATATTGAGGATAAGGACAAGATTCAGGACCTACACTGGAGCTTGAATCACCTCCCCTTGCTCATGAAATCTTGGTCCCCTACATTCAATCCCCTCACTGAACCTTTGCATATAAAACCCATTTGGGTTCGTATGCCCAACCTTCTACTTCAATTTTAGATGGAATATAGTCTGGAGGCTATTGGTAGATCTTTAGGTGGGTATCTGTGAATGCATTTAGATACTGATATTTTCTCCCTCACTACTTTTGATAAGATTTTGGTGAACATTGATACCTCCAAGAACCTCCAAGACAAAATCACCCTACGAGTTGGAGACCACACTTGGTCTCAAGCTATTAACTAGGAAGATATATTATTTCATTGCCGTAGTTGTTTTGGCACTGGGCATTTGAGCAAAAATTACATCCTCCTTATAAAAAAAATATTCATCCTAATGGAAAGATTTTATCCCAAAAAAAACTCATGGTGCAGGCTGCAAATAAAGTGGGATACTGATAGTGAGGATTCTGCCTCTTCTTCTAAAGTCCCTATTTCCCCTACTTCAAACAAGGATCTTGAAAGCTCATCACACTCCAAAGATGAATTATTGGTCGATTTAATTTATCCAAGGAAGGTTGTTCCAACTCTAGCCTCCTCCTTGAAGGAGATCCCAGATCTGGATTTTTTTAGGGCAGATACTAATCCAAGGAAAATAGTATAAGATAAATCTCGGCCTATAAACCAGTTGAGGAAGCCTCATCAGCCCTCTAGGATGAGAACAAGGATGGTCAGTGGTTCAAAAAAAGAAAAAATGAAGAAAAAAATAGCCCAACCTTCCTATATGTCTCACAATTTGGGGAGATCTCATGATGATTTTCTGAATATCAGTGAAAAAGGGGCAGATCCCCAGGATAAGTTTGGCAAAAACATTGCTGAAGTTTCCTAGTAAGTTCTTGTATCAATTTGTTTTTGGTGGAAGTTCCTGTTGTGAGGGGATCTTGCTGCCCATTTAATTGCCACTGAGAGAGGCATCTCATTAGAGCTTTAATGTTTTATATTAGTTCTCTCCTTTGTATAAATCTACAGGGCCTTTCAAAACATGTTTATTAACTTATCTAATAAAAATGATATCTATTTATATCCAACCATAATAAGTAAGCTAATATATAAGTTGAATCCTAGACCTTTCTCTATCAACAAGTTTTGAAGTTAAATGATAGGTTTGATTATTTATAGATGATTTTTTCTTAAGATCATTTTATAAAATCTATTTATATAAAAAAGTGTATATTTGAAAGAGTATCTATGATGCACATAACCCACTCTATATGACTTGTATGAAGTATACTGAAATTTTATTGATGTACATTATGTTATGATGTGATTAATATTTAATTAAATATTTGTATTGATTTTTAATTTTATGAGTGAATTATTACGTGTAAATTTATTTTCTATTATTTTTTAATATTTAATTTTTTAAAAATTGTTTTACATTTTTATGAATTTTTATTTAAAGATAAAATGTTTAAGTGTGTGTATATATATATATATAAAATCAATATTTTTAATATATTATTGATTGTTTTGATATTATTATATTATTTTTTCTCTCATTTTTTTTTTCAATTTTTTTCTTTTAATTTATTTTTGTGCCAAGAACTCTATATTATGCCAAAGTTGTCTTAATTCAAGTTAATTGTTTATATTAAGCAACGTAGCTCAATATATGCATCAATTGTACTTTATTAAAATTGCTTGTGTTAAGAAATTAAACTAATTCAATATGCATACAATTTATTTATATTCGTGATTTATTTTATTTATGCCTTTGACACTCAAGTTGGATTTTGCATTAAAACAAACCCTTTTATTTTAAGCATGATTCGTCAAATATATCACAAATATAAAAAAAGAATGCCATGTGCAAGTGAATTTTAGACATATAAAAGGAGTAGTAATTATTTCCATAAATTATATTACGTATTTGAAAAATACAAGATTAGAAAGATTGCTATCTCAAAAATAAGTGTGAAAAAAAAAAATCAATATTTTTTCATTAAATAATTTAAATATTTAATATAAAAATATTGATTGAATCACTTAAATATTTATTATAAAAATATTGATTAAATCAATTAAATATTTATTTTAAAAAAAAACTATTGATAAATGTAATTAAAATAAATATATAAATTATTAGTTCAAATTATTTTCATATAATGTTTATTTTAAATATTTATTTTTTCAATATTTATAGGTATGTCTCTATTTACTCTACATATGAGAGATTCAACAAGTGGTTTATCATATAACCCTTTTACATCATTGTGGGGTTTATATATATTTGTTAATTCTAAAGAACACAATTTTGATAGTTCTTTCATAATAAGTAGAAATTTTGATTTGGTTGAAATATACTTTAACAAAGAATATAATAAATACTGTAAAAATCATAATTTCACTTTCATAATTTCGAAAGTGAAGGAAATCATAAACTCCTAAATGCCATGGAACACTTTTATAAAGATAACTATAATTATAAAGCATATAGAGCTTGAACTTTATATGAGTCATTTTTAAAAGTTAATGTGGGATTCTATTTCTATGATCATAGACATGTGATATGTCCATCTAATGTATATTAAAAAATATTATGGATTTACATATTAAATAATGTAACAGTTTGGTTAAAAAAAAGAAATTGAAGATGGAATATTCATTTTTACATATTCTAGTTTACTAGATTCATTCATAAAATATAAATGTTTAATAATATATAAGTTTAGCATGCCAACATATAATATGTGTAAATATAACAGATCTTAAATCTGATATATAAGTTGGTAAAAATGTCAAAAGAATTTATGTCCACACCTATATGGATATACATCCCTATACATATAATACTATCATTGGTTTCATAAATAACTCTCCTGTTATTCCAAACTATTAATTCATGGAGTACATAGATTTTTGTGAACGGGGTTTTATAACCAAGATCTTGAAAATATATGTTGTGATAGAAGTTATAAAATATCTATAAGTATGAGATGACTTATTGACTGATTGTGGGTATAAAATACCTATTAATTTTATAAGTATGAGATAAATTATTGATTGATTATGGGTATAAAATAGATATTATTACTCATTTACATGGAAAGTACAACAAAATACTTAAGTATGTTATATTTTTGAATTAAAAATATGAGTATTGATTGTGTTTATAAAGTAGTCTACTATCAATTAAATTACAAAGTTATATTCTATTCGAATAATCTTACTAAATTATGAAATTAATTACAATGAAATGAAATAGATATAATAACATATAAAATAATTTTAGGTAAGAAAGAAGAACCCATTTTTCATAGTAAATACAATATTGAATTAAAATTAATATTGAAGTGAACATTTAATATATAAATTTATTCTAATTAGGAAATAAACCATTTTTTACAATATCTTCAATTGACATAAAATGGATACAATGTTTTGTACATGACTCTTTTGGCCCAAAATGCATGTGAGATTTGATGAAATACATGGTTGGTTCAATATGGTGTTGAATTGAATCTCAAATTTATATAACATGGAATAATTTTTTTGCATGGGAATTCATTGGCCTTAATTATAAGTCATATTAATTTAATACTTAATTGATTTAATATGGTGTCAATGGGAATCCCAATTGACATAAGGTTATTGTGATTCATTATATAAAGATTCTCTGGCTACAATTGCATATTAGATTTAATGCAATATTTTATTGGT
>JARHVA010001111.1:0-82500 GCA_037957365.1 Torreya grandis | reverse complement strand
TTAATATGGAATGAAATTTTAGCCCCAATTTACACAAGGTTGTTTCAATTCCCCTAACAGTTCTCCTTTGGCCCCAATAGAAGGTGAGATTCAAAAAATATAATCCATTGGTTAATTATGGAATTCAATAGGAGTACCAAATGACATAACATGGATACAATTCACTTTAATGGGTTTCTATTTTTCATGATATTAAATGAAATACTCAGTTGGTTCAATATGGTATATAATAGGAGACTCAGTCATCATAAAGTTGATGCAATTAACTAAACTAGGCTTTTTTGTCCTTGACTGCATTTGATATTTGATGTAATATTCTCTTCCTTAAATATGTCATGTATTAGGATCCCAAATTGAAATAATGTGGACACGGTTCATTGTATGGGCTCAATTGACCCCAATTATGCTTGATATTTGATTTAAAACATGTTTGGTTTAATATGGCATGCAATGTTAGCCCCAATTTACATAAGGTGGTTGGAATTCATTGAATTGGGCTATTTTTTTCCCAATTATGTGTGATATTAAAAAAAATTGATTGGTTCAATATGTGTAGAATGGGATCCCTAATTGACATAAGTTGGAGATAACTCATTTCAAATATTTATTGTTTCCCTAATTAAGAGTGAGATTCAATGCAATACATAGTTATTTTAATATAGCATGCAATAGGAGCCCCAATTGATATAAGGTGGGTGAAATTTTTTACATGAGGATCCTTTCACCCCAATTACACATGAGAATTGATGAAATACTTAGTTGGTTTAATATGGAATGTAATGGGAGATTCAATTCACATAAGGTGGGTGTGTATCATTACACAGGGCTCCTCTATTCCCCATTTCATGTGATATTTTATGAAATACTTTATTATCTCAATATGTTATGCAATGGGATCCAAAATTGATATAATGTGAACACATTTCATTACAAAGGGAAAATTTATCCATATATGCATGTGAGATTTGACACAATACTCTATTGGTTTAATATGTCATGTAATTTCAGCCCCAATTCATAAAAGGTGGATGATATTCACTACATAAGGAGGATGAAATTTCTTACATAGAGACCATTTTCCCTAATTTCTTGTGAGATTCAAACAATACTTCATTACTTCAATATAGTGTGAAAAGGGAACCCAAATTAACATACGTTTGGTGTGATTCATTGCATGGGGCTCCTTTGGCCGTAATTATGCATGGTATATAATGAAATATTAAGTTGGTATAATACAACATGCAATGGTATCCCCAATTGACATAAGGTGGACATAATTATTTGCACGAAGATACTTTAGTCCCAATTATGTGTGAGATTATAAAAAATACTTTTTTGGTTCATTATAAAATCTAATGGGATCACCAATTAATGTAAATTTGATATAGTTTTTGGCATTGACCTCTATTGGCCTCAATTGCATGTTAGACTCAATGTGATACTTAACTGGTTCAATATGGCCTACAATGGGAGACCTAATTGTTATAAGATGGATGTCATTCATCACAAGAGGATATGTTATCCAAAATTAAGCATGATATTTGATGAAATGATTGTTTAGTTCAATATGGCTTACAATGGATCCCTTATTGGTATAAGGTGGATTTTATTTATTGTGTCAGATCCTTTCGCCCTAATTACATATGAACTCAAATCAATACTTGAACAATTCAATATGACATGTAATGTGATCCCAAAATAACATAAGTTGTGTATAAAAATAATATTTTTCACTTTATCATAATTTATTGGTACATTCTCCTATAATGACTCATCAAGTGTCATTCTCCCTAAGTGTACACTTTAGAGGGTACATCGAGAAGTGGATGAGTAGGATCATGGTTCTTTGTGAGATATTTTATTACCTATATCATGACAATATCTTTCCTAATACAAATTTGGATTCTTAATATTTTTCTTGATACATACCTCCTTCAATCCTAACTTACTCAGTGATGTCATTTTCCTTATATCATGCAACACCGGCCAAGATGATATCATAAGTTTTTCACGTTTTCCTTAATGCAATGTATTGACCAATTTAATGTAGTTATGATAATGTATGCTAACATTCATAATGTATAAACATGGCTGATGGAATTTAGTGGAAGGTGACATCTCTTAGCCATATCGATCTAGTTGATTCTGTTAGCTTATCCTTTAAGGTTTGTTTTCAATGTTAGACATCTATAAATATAAGTCATATTTCATTCCAAGCATATAATATATAGTCTATTTTCTCTGATTTCTTTCACACTTCTACCCTGAGTCATATTTAGAGGAGTTATGTCTAGAATATTATCTTGAATAAGCTTGTCTTGTGGAAGTCTTGGAGATTCATTAGGAGGGCCTTTATTGATCTAGAGATTTTTATCCATACTTTGAGGTATTCAAATCTAAAATAATATCCTATGAAACACCATTGGATAATGGGTATGTTTTTACTTTCTAGGTCCATTTCAATGCAATTATTATTAATCTTATATCTTTTCCTCTATGTACTTAGTAGTGAGATGATGTTTTTTGCTTAGTGAATGAATGTGTGTGTATCCATGTCTATGTTATCTCTATACCTAATATTGGTGTAGATATGGGATTAATTAGAATTTACATATTCCATTTTAGTTTCCTAGACCCCCATTTGTTTATAATGTCACCTTACCCATGTTAATAATTCTAACACTTCCACAACTACCTAACTTGTTTACTCTACTCTACTTGCACAACTACCTAAATGGCTTGTTAGAAATCATTTAATTTCATATATGTCTAGTTAGATTTTATTATGGATCATAATTAGGCTTTGTAACCCCTTACTCTTGGGATTTTTAATGTAACAAACCCTCTTCTATGTTTGTGGATGTATTAGTGACTACCCAAATAATAGGTATAATAATATCTATTTTATTCACCTTATTCAAGCTAAAATATTTTGATATAGGATAATTGTAGGACAATCATATGCATGTCCCATGCATAAAATGAAATAGATATCCTTTGTGCAAGGATGTTTATCTCTTAGTTACATTAATATTTGATGAAATACTTGGTTCAGTAAATATGACATGTAATGAGATTCCCAATTTACATAATTTGGATGTGATTTGTTGCATGGGGTTATTTTATAATGAATTATATATTAGATTTGACACAATAGTTAGTTGGTTCAATATGACCTAAAATGGATTCCCTAATTGATGTAAGGTGGACATGATTAAATGCATGTGGATACTTTGGTCCCAATTGGTTTTGATATTAGACATAATACTTGATTAATTCAATATGGTATGCAATGGGAGTCCCAATTTATATAAGGCATATGCAATTCATTGTCCAAGGCTCTTTGAAACTAATTAAACGTGAGATTGGACATAATACTTTTTTGGATGAATATGAAATGCAATTTAATCCCAAATAATATAACATTGACATTATTCATTGCGTAGTCATCCTTTGTCCCCATTTACACATGAGATTTGATGCAATACTTGGTTGGTTTAGTGTGGTGCACAATGGGTTCCAAAATTAATCTAAGGTATATTTGATTTGTTTCACATGGATCATTTATCTACAATAACCTATGAGGCTTAATGAAATAATTGGTTCAAAATTTCATTCAATAGAATACTTAATGATATAAGGTGTATGTGATTCAGTGCAAGGCTTCTTTGTCCCTAATTATGCATCAGATTCAACTATATACTCATTGAATTCAATATAGCATATTATTTAACCATAAATTGGATATGTATCCTAATTTGGGTAGAGAGGGTTATGAATATATAAATTAATAAGGACAAAGGTGATGAAAAGATCTATAACATGATAATTAATTACAAAACTCAGATAGACTATATAATGAATTTATTATGTTGAGATATAGTAAAAAGGAAATTATAGTTATGCTATATATTACAATGACGTAGAAATAATATATTCGATTGGTTATAATGTTAATATAGATCTCGATATGGAACATGTAGGAAGCAAACTAGAATAATATTTTAGAGCAGTTGCCAAATTCTATATTAAGTTCCTTTACAGCCATGGACATTTATGTCAGCTTGAGATGGTTGCGTCACTACTAGAGTCTAGATCAAATGAAAGTTTCTATAAAAAAATTAAAACAAGATGTGACCAAATGGATACTTTTAGGTTCATCATCACCTTTGCTCTAGTTCATTCAAATCTAGGGCATAGACTGTTGCTCTTTGTTATATGATCAAAATTTTATATCTTCATCTTCATGGTGGCATTGGTTAAAATGGGTTTATGGGCACAAGGTTTTGAGCTAACCCAAAATAACCTTATATCAATGGGTGTTGCCTACATAGACAGTAATTTCAAGAGAAACATAAACTCATGTATTTATCCCCTAATCTATTGTCTTGTTTATGCACATGGATGTAATATACATAAAAATTGTACAATAATGGCCCATCTTAAAACTTGGAAAATCAAGTTTTAAGGATATTCTTTCAGTACTTCAGGCCTATAAGTATGGTGTTCCTATTACTGGTATTAAAATAGGAGGAAATATGAAATCTTTATTCAATTGAATGTTATTTCAATGATTTTTAGTATGAATGCTAGGACTATGCTAGGTGAGGAATGAATGAGGATTGATCCTATATTTATACAAATCATCTTGGATAATATCTCACATTAAATCACTTATGATAATCATTAGTATATGATTCATTTTCAAATTATATGACTTGAGGAATCTAAACACTTATGTCAAAGTAAGACACCTATGTTGACATAGGTATCTATCCAAGATGCAAGTGTATAGGGATCAAGAAAATAGGTACAATCTCAAAACTTGTATGGGTATAAGTAGTTTTTAAGAATTCTAGGAAACATATAAATCTTGGGTCTTCAACATAAGACTAGTTAGACTAAGATATAGGTTAATGGACATAAGAGAGATTAGGTGAGATACTTCTAGAAGAAGTAAAAGTCTAGAATTTATAGGAACAACATATATAATAGGATTAAAAAACAAGTTATTCCATGTGTTAGTAAATAAAATCCATAATAAGCATAAAGAACTAACATTTTAAGCCTACTCCTTCAAAGGGTAGTGTTAATGAATTCAAAAAGCTAATTAAAAAAGTAAGACAATCAATACCTTCCAAGTAGCATCCCTCCTTCAAAAATGGTCAATAAGCATGTGTTTCTTATGATTTGGTGCTCAAAGTCTTTGTCAATGAGGTGTAGCATGATATTCCATCATCTTGTAGTTTACCAATGGATTTGGTTCTTAAATTTGGTCTAATTGGTTAAATGAATAAATATTTATCTATAAATATTATAGCATAATAACATTACTCAATTAAATCTTGTTTCAAGGTATTTCTGCATAATAAGATTACACTATTTAAGCTTAAAATTTATGGTCCTGGCTCACTTATTATAAATTTTCTAAAATTTTTAGGATCAACCATGACCATCCATCTTTAGATCAAGATGTGTGGCTATAGACTTATTTAATCTTGGAGGGACAATAAAAAATAATGTCATCAATATTTGGAAGAATGGAACATTATTAAGGCATGGCTAGCCTTAATCTAGATATTTTTCTTCATTAATGCCTTGTCGATGACACCCCTGTGATGATGTCATGGAGTGATGCAAATTTGCATATTGAATTTATAGTAAATATATATTTAACAACTTTCATGAAATTTCCACTTAAGCTCTAATTTGGTTTTCATTTGCTTAAATGGCCTTAATTTGTTTTCTCCAATTCTTTGAACATTTGTTTCACATTTAATGAACCTTGTCAGAATGTCATTTTACTAAGTTGTAATTTAATAAAAGTATAATAATAAGAAGATATCAATTAAATATATAGTAATACCCTAGTTAGGTTATTACATACACAAATTGACACATGCACATAAGGTGTGCATCTACATAAGAATGTTTTAGTGGTCAAAGATGTCATTTTTCATGGTCACAATTTGACTTGAAGTGAATTTGGAAAATATAATGATTTTATAAAATGACTTACCCCAATCAGGGATCAATAAATAAGAATTGACACCTATACATAACATGTGCGAATGAATTTAATAATTTTAGTGATTTTGCTTGATATTATGCACTATTACATAATATCATTCTGATTTGCAATTTTATCACAATAGTGATATGAATTGGATGTCTATGTTTTGCCCCTATTTAAGAAGGCGTGGTGAGACATTTTTTTGAATCAACATATTTTCAAAGAATAGAAAGGTTGCTATAATTAGATGAAATAATTTTGTTCCCATCTTTCGCAACATTTTTCATGAGTCATGGAGAAATAAGGTTACAAAAATGCCCCAAACATCATTTGGGCACCCATGAAGCCCCTTAAGGGGAGGATGAAATTATTTATTTTTATGGGTTGGCCCTTAATTAGAAGAATAATAATCACATTAATTTCAACAAATAAGGTAGAAAAATGGAGAAATTAGAAGAAAATGGGAGGAAAAATGGATAAACAGGGCTCAAATAATAACCCAAGAAATAAAAAGGGGGTAACTATAAGCCTAGTGGGTGAAAAATTTGAAAAAATACTTTAATTTGACCCCTAGAGGGGAAATGATTCATTTACACCCTTGACTATAGCAATCTAGAGCTTTGTAATTTGTGCATGAGAGAGCTAAAGAAAATGGTGAATATCCCCTACCACTAACACCTTTGCGAGTATGTTTGGGAGTACAAGAGACCACTAGGGAGTGACCCATCAATAATTACCCTTTTTTGGTAATTAGTTTTGCATTTATGGCATTAATTACAATGTATAAGTAGGTAGTTAATTGATCCCACTAATTTCCCAAATTTGTAATCGATGAGGTCACCCTCAATAATGGAAAATTCACCATTAAGATTGGTGGTATTGCCAATCCTTAGGTGGGTTTGTGAATTAAAGTGGTGATATCACCAAGTAATTAGTGAGATTGCATATTTTAATGTAAATTATAGTCAAATGACAATTTTACTTACTCAAATAATGAAATCACTATAAATAGTGATGGTGCTTTATGAATAGTGGTTTTTGTATACATATAATATTTTCAAACTTTTATCAATTACTGATGTTCTTTTTCTTGCAGGAACCCATCGAGACTCAATTTATCTAAGTGCATGCCTAAAGGGGTAAACCTAGAAAGGGTTAGGTAGACCATTGGTGCTTTGTAGGATTGTTGTCCCTTTTTCCACTTTCTATGTACACACTTGTATCCTAAAAACCATTCCCCTAAGCATTTTCTCCTCTTTTACAAAATCCTCTAGTATTTTACCACTTTAATTATCCCTTTTCCTGACCTAAAACTATTTTTGATATTTTAAATGATTATGTTATCTATGTTGACCTTGTATTCTTATTGATAAAACTTCCTAAGGGTCTAGGTCAACCCCTAGTCAACCTAGTTTGTGACCTAATTAGTTTTTGTTAATTACAATACTAGGTCGACTAGGTTGACCTTGTTGGATAAATTTTTTATAAGGGTTTAGGGTTATATCTACCTATATAAACACAAT
The DNA here is from genome assembly GCA_037957365.1 of Torreya grandis. Taxonomy (NCBI): domain Eukaryota; kingdom Viridiplantae; phylum Streptophyta; class Pinopsida; order Cupressales; family Taxaceae; genus Torreya; species Torreya grandis. The sequence continues at coordinate 74,964 of JARHVA010001111.1, read as the reverse complement.
AATTGCACCATTTCTAAGAGAATAGAAGAGGAAGTAAGATATATTATGCATCTACTTGTCAACAATTCTACTTGAGGTGTAAGCTTAGGGTTTCATACTTTTCTTTATGGATATGAATCCAGTCTTGTGGAGAAATCTTGGGTACTTTGACCTTTTATAGTGATCCTTAAAAACCATAATAACCTCTTGTGAATCACCTTTGTCCAAGAGAAAGATTGAGTCTCGATGGGTTCATATTTCAGGTAAGTATCTCTAACTTTGCTCCTCTCTTTTAGTAGATAGAAGTAGCATAAGTAATGGTTTTTGAATAATATTCTCTCTCTCCACGAGTTAGGTTTTTACCTATACATAACTTAATTAGGATTCTCTTATGCATGTTTAATTTTATGTTTATTACCACCACTTTTTGCCAAAAGCTTTGGTGAGCACTAGATTAGACTTTTGCTTCATTTGTTATTAGTTTAGTAAATATGAAAACATTAGACCTAATTAAGGTTATTACATAGTTCTGTTTGACTAGAGGCTCTAGAACCCTCCCTAGTAATATTATTATGTAAGAGATCCCTTGATTAGGTCTAGTGGGTCCATATTGGTCATGACCCTGATTATCTAATGTATCTCCAATTACAAGTGTAAGTAATATTTATCTTCTCCAAGATGCGATTGATTTTTAGTTCTGATGTATTTCTCATTACATACATTTTCATGAACCTAATGTGAAACTAACCATTATAGGTTTTATTTCATGATTTTCATTTCTATCATTTTATTATTTTTGTATATTTGTGATACTAGGTCAACCAAGATGGTATAGTTCTAACTTCTATGTGCAAGTTTAAAACATAGTCACATAAAAATGAATATATTTATTTTGTGCAAGTCTTCATCAGATACCTTGTTATTGGATCAAATAGGTCGACACAATACTCTTAGTTAGTTCTAGGCAATAGAGTATGTCAAACATCTCAACTTAGTCTCTCAATCAATATCCCAAAAAACAAACTAAGTCATGTAAGTTGACTTAGTCTTATAATAAACATCCAAACAACAAACTAAGTTGACATAGTCATCTTAATAGGCTTTGACAAATAGAGTTTCACAAAACTAGGTCAACCTAGTGATATAGTTGATAGAACTTACAAGTGGCATTCAAACTACTTCAACATAAATTTTACAATCCTCAACATATTCCAACCCACCAAGGTCCCTCTCTTTCTCTCTCTTTCAATTCAGTACTTCATTATAGTTCTATTTTGTGCAAGTTTGTAGTCTTCAAAACTACAATCCTACAAAAAACTAAGTCAACCTAATCAACTTAGTTATATATTTTATCTTATATTTAAAAGACTAATTTGACCTAGTCAACTTAGTTCTTAAGGACTCTTACTTCTACATTATAGTAGTGACCCTTTTGACTCTGTTCTATAATATTTACATATAGTTTCATCTAAACTGACTATGTACCATTCTTAATTTGGGAATTAACAACTATATGTTAGTAATTAATTCACAATTTCATTTTTGATTATTTTCATGCTTAGAGTATCTCATATAGTATGATTAGGTGGTTTTTAAATATATCTTTTAGTTACACTACTTTTTTCATTTTTCACACACTACCAAATCACATAATTTTAAAATGCATTTAAACATTTATCTACCTAAGGCCTACCTAATTAGATTTCATCATCAAGGGGGAAGCCAAATTGGTTTTATGACCAAGTATAAACACATGTTTAATACTATATATTATAAAATCACCTAACACCCTTATCACTGTAGGATTATGAAGTGATGGGGTAGGCCCCAATTCCAAGCCAGTACCATTGCCAACACAAATCCCTTTCAGCCTAAACATCCTGAAACCATCCATAGACTACTTTGTAGTTCCCTATTTTTATCCAACTTACCTATCACACTTAAAATAAAATTTTATAATAATATAACAACACCCAAGATGACCACTTGGTTATAATTTACTTTTTAGTTTACTATTTTATCTTTTCTCATTGTATGTTGTATTACAAAAACATGCATTAGCCAACATTGGTGCAAGGTTCTATGTTGTGTACCCTAATCGGATCATTCTGATTGGTCCAATTATTTATTTTTTTGATTCCATTTATTTCTTCCAATTACATTTGTAAAAAATTTCCTTGTTTTCAATGCACTATCATTTTGTTTGGCATAGTCTTTTATAGACTATCTTTTTCCCTAATTGTGGCACTGAGTCGACCTAGTCAACCGACTACTCCTTTCTACCTATCAAGTTATATTGCTAATTTGACCTAGCTGACTCTATATCCTTATCAGACTATCTATTTTCCCATGTACAATACACATTCAACTTTTTTGACTTTATACATTTTTTCCTCTTATTTGCAGTACTAGGTCCACCTGGTCGACTCTATCATCTTATCTGTATCAATCTTATATTTTTGATTTGTATCATCTTTACCATCCCTAATATCTCTCCTTCACCATGAAATTCCTATTTGAAGAAAACACTAATTTGAAATCAATATATATGATGAGTCTTACCAACCCTAATATGTTCTCCCATAATCAGCTTGTGGATCCTACCCTAAATGAAGGTAATGTGAATGTAACCACTTGCACTACAAATTATGGGACCCCTCCCCATTCCTCTTCACTTTTTAATCCTCTCTTATCATTTTAATATCAACTTTAATTAGAGTATACACCATAAATTCTCTTCTTCATCAATGAATTTTCTCAACATCAAGGAAAGGATCCTTTTACTATTTACCATCTCATGATAAGTGGTCAAGTCGACGATGCCCATTCACCTTCTCCCACATTATCACATGGATTTGGAGATAATATATTATTTGCTTCTCATACTCTTCCCTCTATTTTTATGCCTTCTCATACCATGACTTATTCCTTTTTAATTTCCTCCACCTCCATGCCTAGTATCTCTACTAAAATTATAGGTTCTACATCTAGTGGGCTTCTTCCAAGACCCATTCTTCTCAATTATTCTACTAGTGCATTATTTTATACCCATGGTAATAATGCCTCTAGTGCTTCTTATTCTAATCCCTCTACTATTAAATCTTATTCCACATAAGTAAATTATGCTACTAGTGCCTCACCTACAATTCTTCTCAAACTACTATTAACACCCATAGTGGTACCCAAGCCATTATTACTACCAATTCCAATGCTCCAAATAATGCCAATAATACAACTTAAACCCATCAACTTATATTACAAACTCTTAATCAAATGAATTATTCCCAAGATAAAAATGTAAATCAAATGATGCAAATTCAAAATGATCTTATCCACCTTCAAACCCACCCTCAACAGATGCCATGGGGCATACATAACCAAAGTGTTCCCCAACTTCCTCTTCAAGATTCCCATGGTAATAATATCCCTCAACCTCCCATTATAAATAAAATAATCAATCATCTTTAAAATTAACCTCTTACATCTCAATTTGATAACATTTATATAGTAGGTATCACCCCTACCATTACTTACAATGGGTTAAGCGATCCTACTCTCCACCTAAAAAAATTGGAAATCTATAGAAAGATTGGATCAAATTAAATACCTTTGTTGATACCAAAATATTAGAAAATACTCTCATAGGTGATGATTTAAGATGTTAAAAATAACTCAAGTCCCATTCCATTTCTATTTTGGAATATTTAGTCAATGCTTTAGTCCAAGAGTTCCAAACTAGTTATCTCCCTGAGAATATCTTGGCCCATTTTATCAATTATAAGTAACTAGAGGCTGAAACCACACAAGATTTCATCAAATGATAGAATACATTGTATAAAAAATGTGAACATAATATGGCATATGAAAAACTCTTTCATATGTTTACCAATGATCTTTTCCCCATGTTTTAATCTAAAGTTTTAACTCTCTCTCTCTACACGTACTTTGGAAGAGGCTATTGACCAAGTCAAGCATCAAGATTTCCTCAATCATTAATTAGATCCATACCAACCTCCTTTGGTTACGAACATGTTAATCAAGAATAATATTCATCATTATACACATGATGGTGTCACCAAATCTTATGATACCATTCATACTATTCAAGTTCTTGTTCCCAACTAGACTCCGAAACAAGCTTCCCATCCTAACCGCATCACTAATCCTCATTTATCTTCAACCAGAAACATAAATGTTTATAAACAGCAATCCTTAGACGAATTAAAAAAATATCTACAAGCACCTCTCCCATGATAACTTGATCCCACTCGACTCATGAAATTGTTGTATGATCCTAATAATTTTTGTTGTTTTCAAGCTAGCTGGGGTCATTTTCATGAAACATGTATCCAACTTCTTAATTTCGCTATGGATTTCCTTCTTGGTCCCAATTTTAACCAATATTATATCATTATTAAACATTAAAAATCATATGGCATTACCTTCAATGCCAATGAAACACAAACTAAATCTCAAGTTTTGAACTACGTTAATGCTCATTTGGCCATCTATAAAGATCCTCTTCCAAATCACCAAGATAATTAGGATAAGCCACCCCTTCTACCAATAATGTTGATAGTTTTTTGTACCCCACTCCTGAATAAAATGTGGTCAATATGAATAATATGAGAAGGGTGTTTAATTTAATTAATCCTCATCCCATTCACACCCATCAATTATCTCTCATGTTTCATGTTATCCAAGACTCTTCTCCAACTCACTTAGCAAAGTTGCGTCAAGAAGACCTGATATCTTTGGATGAACCAATTCCAACACCTCCCTTGGATAAAACTTATCGTACCATTTATAATGTTACTCTATATTTTTAACATATCAATGATACTAAAAATTCTATCAACACTTCTTCTAATCTCTCTCACACCAAACCTACATCAACCAACCCATCTTCTCAAGATAATCAACAAACTTGTCCTCCAATTAAACCTATTGCATCTTATAAACATAAATTCATATGCACTTAGGATCTTCCTTCTAATCACCTCCGTTAACACTATGCACCTATTTCCAGTAGTCCTCTTATGGGTTAAGATGAATGGGATCCTATCACAAATCTTACTAATATCCCATTCTCAAATCCCATTTCTTGAGCTTATGCAGACCTATCTACTTCATCATAATCCTCTTATGCAAATTTTATTCAAAATTAACATCCCTCATCCTCCCCTATCAGGATGTGAAGCCACATTCTCTAGATTAGAAGATATAATTTTACAACAATGAAAATAAATTTCCATACATGTCAATGAAACAATGAATACTTCTATTTCCTTTAAATTCCCTAGTGCTTCTATGATCCCTGATGAGATTCTACTTCATGCAGATGATGCCCCTCTTTTTATTACTATCTAAATTGGTGATATCTAAGTCAAGCATACCTTGATTAATGAGGGTTATGACACTTGTGTTGCCTCTCTTGATTTTATCAAAACCCTTGGATATTTTGAATGTAATCTTAAATCCACATGCAATGCATGTCAAGTATATGACTGAAGACAAATGCATCCCTTAGGTTGTATATGGATCCTCATTACTATCCTACCTATCACCATTCACATGAAGTGATGATCTTTAACTTTCCTCTATCCTATAACATTTTTCTTGGTAGGCCATGGACTCATCGCATGAGAACAATTATTTTTTTTGTTTGCCAATGTGTCAAAATTCTAATGGATCCATCTATAAGATTCAAGGTGACACTAATCCTTAGAATTTTAAACAATTCCAAGACCATGGTGTATTCAATATTCCTACCTTTGAACATTTTCCAAGTGTTCTATTTTTTGAATCTCAATGGTTTAACATTCCTATCAATTCAACTTGAGGTTACAATGGTCACCCCAAACTCATCGAGAATATACCCCCTAACATCCTTGATTCTAATGATGATGAGCTAGGTGAAATCACCCTAAATATTAAAACCTTGGATATCTCACCTCACCTCATTTCTCAACTTCCCCCTTCATTTCCACCTCATTCCTATCAGCCACCTTGTGATGATATACCCCTTGTCTTAACTAAGACTTGGAATTCTATTCATCACACTACATTAGATGAATAGGTCATCGTTGTCTATAGAATTGATCTTCATACACCTAATTATGATGATGTTTATACCTTAGATAATCCATTCTTAGGAGGTCTTATTTAATCTCAAGATGCTAAAATTATATGTTATCATTCCTCTTTGCTTCATTTTTTTAGTATATCTTCTAGCATTCCATCCTATATAATTATTAATTTTAGCATTTTTCATCTTGATTTTAGGGTAGAGATGGTGTGCACACCTCCAAATTTTGAAAAATATAATAAGAGCATGCTTATGGATCATGATATGACTATTCCCTATCACCTTGTATGATATCCAGACCCCTATAGCTGACTCCTTCCTGAGATGCTTGTGACTATCCTTTACCCTTTTATACATCCTTCCCCTCCCAAAGTAGAGCTCATTTTGGATCCTATTCCCACTTGCTTTATATGTCAGTCTTTTTATTTTAAGATCATATTACTCCTTCAATTGATCCTTTCCCAGTCTCTCCACCAACACCACCTTTTTTTGGTGATAGTTTTCTCCCTTTATTGCTAGTTAATCCTTTTCTCACTAAATGAGTTGATCATCCACATTGTGATATTTATAAATTTGGTGGTCATTGAACTCAAGACTATTCATATACCAATATTCCTTGCCTTCAATTTCCACTCCTCTTGTGATTAAACATACCAATCCTACTCACGAGCATATATGTTACTTTTATGACACATATAATCATTCATATACACATTATCATAAGTTGTGAAAATATATCAATACCTTGTGTCCCATCAATATTTAGCTATTATATAAGACTATACCTCCCCTAAAAGTGCTACCTGAATATCTTCTCAAATATGGAGAGGTATATTATCTCTAGCACTAATGTGGTACACATCACACAAATTGATGTCACATACTTCAGTAGCATCTCAAGGATCACCTAATAACCATTCTCACACCTACTACTCTTCCTCCCATAGGTTGTCATCACAATAAGGATCCAACTTCCTCCCCCATGCCTTTACCTCTTGTGGTTCCATATCCACATGTGATTCCCTCACCCATGCACCTTCCCTCATCCATGGATCACTCTCCACCAGTGACTCCTTCATTGGTGGCACCTTTCCCATTGATGACCCCTTCATCTCCCATATAATCCAGTCCCATGAATCCTCATGAGAATATTTATAATGATATGCCTCATCAACATCATCCTTTAGATATTACTACATTTTTATTTGAGGAGATTCAATACGAAGTTTTTTTTCAACTTTCCCTAAAAATTGATTAGAATTTGGATGTAGTCTAAGTTTAGCTTTATAGAGACTTATCAAATTTTATGGGTAATGTGTGTACAAATATATTAGTACTTATGAATATGAGCATGGTGTTCTTACATTTACTTATTCATTTAGATTGGACGTATTCTCCAACTTTACATTTATCTATTTTATATCATTTGACATTGTGTCAAATTATTATCTATCTTACATTGTGACTTTTGTTTTATATTACATGTTGCTTATGATGTCATTATTATGTCTTATGGATTATTTTTAATTATTATATAATTTTTTTTCTTGTGTTCATTTTCTATGATTACCTTGTTCTTTTTCATGACTTTTTTCTATCTTATCTCTATAAATATGGATAAATGAACATATTTTGACTTGGTTATACAAATATTGCTCCCTTTAGTCATTCCTAATTTACCATGTGATTAGTTAGAAAATAACTCACCTCATTAAAATCTCCTTTTACCAGTCCAATTTTTATATCCCTTCTTCCCTTTTATTCCCTTTCACAAACTAAGCATACACATGATTGAGACTTGAGTTAACATGATAGTTCATAGTTAAGATATTCAAAGCTTCTTTTATCCAAAGCCTAAATAATATTCATGTGTATCACTCTATCTCTCATGATTTGTCATTTCAAGTTTGTGTGGAGGAGGAATCATAAAAGCCGTAAAATATTCAAAATCCAAATCATTTAGCAAAAGGCAATGATCTAAAAGGAAACATTCAAATATTTTAAAAATCAAATCACATTAAAACACATGATTCTAATCACAAATCATCTCTTTAATTTAATCTCAAACTCCACCATTGGACTCATGATAGAGCTGAGGACCATTGGGGTGCTATAGGCTAGTAGATTAGAAAAAGAGAATTAAGAAAAATCTTTTAGTGTTACCTACTTTCTAATACAAGTAACCAATATTTGAAATATACCAATGGATCAATATGGGGTCCTAATGAATGGGTAACATTTTGTGGGAAGGTAGGTCCATTTTACTATTATTGTTCAAAACTACCAATAGGAGTCGATCTTAGTACCACACTTATTTTCAAACACAACTTTGTGCCTATAACGAACATGTATCCCTTATATATTGATTGTAATTAGTCACCTAGTATCTTTTTCATGTCCTAAATGTGTCTCATGTCTCCTAAGGTATTATTACAAGATGAATAATTTTTAATTCTTACATTCCATTTTTGACTCCCTATAATCCTAATATTTCCCTTTGAGAAATATTGTTTTGTTCAGTGACCACTCCTGCTAGGGATTCCATTTGTGAGTTAAAGTGTAAGACCATGGATAGGACTTGTATTTTTTCACATTACCATTAAAAAAATCCCCTTTTAACACATGTTCACATTATTTATACCTCATTTGTATTCCCTTTGTGAGTTGTAGTGTAATACCATGGATAGGACATGACCTTCTTGACAAAATATTCCAATATTTAAGTCACAACAAAATTATGTGTCAAATATGAGATAAGATGTGATTGATTATGAGTTACACATCATTGACATGCTTCCCATCTTGATTTAGCATGTTTTATGCTTAATTACTTAATTTTTTACTTTCATCTTCTTATTTTTTGACATCATGTAAGAATCCAACCATTTTTATTATGTTTTTCATACTTCTGAACTTGAATTAGTGTGATTAATTTAAGACCTTCTTTCCACTTTTATTTATCTTTTATACTTCCCTACATGATTTAGTATGATTGAATTAAATAATTTATTTTTATACCATAACTCTTTAACGTGCTTTCCATTTTATTACATTACTTTCATACTTCCAAATGTGATTTAGTGTGATTTTACCTATTTTAATTTCGCCAAATTTTTTATGGTTTAAAAAAAAAATTTCCTCCTGTTTACCATGTTTTTGTTTTATTATACTTAGTATTTTTTTGATTACACATTTCCCATCATGATATAGTGTGTAGTACATTTGCTTTTGATTAATTATAATTTCCATGTATTTTTGCCTATTTCTTTTTAACCATGCATGTGTACTACATAATGCTAGAAAAGAAAACACCACACATATATTTCTTATAGCATATACAATAAAATCAAAATAAATGTGCTTGAAATAAATATATCCATGTATCCACATCCACAACCAAACATAACCCATAAGATTAACATCCAACTATAAAAATAGAGTATCTCTATATATCATGTGTTTTAATACAAAAAGTACAAATATACATCTCTCCAACTCTATGGTTGGGCCCCATCATGTAGGTTGGCCCTCTGAATAGTAAATTGTAATAAGGTTTTATAATGTCTCAAGCCTTACCTATCCCTATAGGTTAGCCACCTAGGCCTATACCTATCCCAACTAGATAGTGGTATCCATATGCATAGCTCTCTCCTAAGCCAAGGCCTATCATGCCAATCCCTTTCCTACTCCTATCCATGATGGTGGTTGTATTCCATCTCCACATGCATATACCTACATTGTGGCCTCCCTCACTAGTATTAACTAGCCCACCCGAGTTGGGGAAAATCATAACACAAGATCATCTAGTGTGGTTGGGTCATATGTTGTTATCACCCTATCTAGAATATCATGGTGCACTCCCATCACTAGGGATCACCATCTGACCTCCTCATCTATAAGATTTATAAAATCCATACCAAATAGATATTATATCACATATGCATCTAAAAATATATTTATTTACAATCATATACAACTAGTATTGAATCTCAAAACTAAAAATTATAGTATTTATTCCTTGTCCCAGTGTCACCAATCACCATCTCCACATCTACTCATCTACCAAGCATGACCTCTCCATCATCTCATCCCTCAAGAACCTAATCTATGTGATGCCTCCCAATAAAATCAAACCCTAGAGTCACCACCCATGCACATTTCAAGCCTCTCCATAGCAATGCTTATATAGACCAGCTCTACCATGGGTTGACTGACAGGTCATCCTAGATGACCACCCTCTCTAATTTATCTCACCATTGGCATATCTATCAGTGGTATGATCAAAGTGGTCATTTTACCCCTACTATGATACCTAAAACACTCTTGTATCCATGTCAATTCCCTCTTATCCTCGAATTTCTAGCTATCATGCTTGACCAGTCCATGGTCTCACACATCACAGTCTGATCTTCAACCTCTTGAGTAGAACTCTTCTTCCTCCTCACCCCCTCGACTCTCTCACATGTCATGCAAAAAAATTAGGCACTACTATAGGATCCACTAAATTTGGGATTCCAAACCATCCTAGTAAGTGTTCCACTGGATATGATTCTACCCACTAGGTATAATGGCCCATGATCCCTTATCAATCCAAACCATGCACCAAAATCACCCAACTCAGCCAAATAGTCACAATTTATATATAAGGCTACTAGATGATCTCCTTGTATGACCATTTGTAGTGTTAATATGTGGGGCATGGCTTATGCCACCTGATCCTATCTTAACCTTACTACCCAAGGTAACTGATCATTTACCACATGGGGAAACCTAGTTGGATGATACATTGGGAACCTATCATATATATATAAGCACTCAGTAGTAGCACTAGTCCCATGGTCTTCTACCTTCTGGACAAAATCCTATACATATAACACATGCGCTGAACCTAGATGATAGAACCCAAGTCATAAAGTGCCCCTGATCCAATAGAGACTAACATAAGGTTATCACATAAAACATTACCTTATCATCTAACTTATGACATAACACTCATATTGTCACAAGTCCTATCATAGCCTTATAAATATCTATAATCTATGCAATATACACATTGAAAAAACTCACCCTTAATCTTTGGTAAATTCTATCTGAGCATGTCATCCATCGGGCTACTGGTCATCTCTCATCTCAGTTATTTGATGTCCCTATGATCACCACTATCCCCCTTATTTATAGTCTAAGCAATGTATAGACATCATCGAAATTGACACCAACCTCTATAGTATCCCCATCCACCACCCATCTAAATGTATTGTTCAAATGCTCCTAGGTTCCCAAGAACATGACCATGAGATCAACACTCTATGGTCAATAATGGATGTATTAGACCTCCATGTCACTCATAATTAAAATGAATTCTTTCAAATTTCATAAAAAGTAACTAGTTTTCTGTAATTAATTCATTTATTTTTACCAAATTGACCTATTTTAAAACTACATCAGCCCTTTCAGTACTAGATCAACCACCCTATGGCTTATCAATACTATAATAGCCCCTTCTTTAATTAGAGTACTATATCAACCATTTACTTACAAACTAAGTTATCCATATATTACTAAGTCAGCCACCTTTCAATTAAAAAACTAAGTCATCCTTCTTTTCCCTTAGTAGTAATATATCAGCCACTTAGAAATTAATTAAGTTAGCCATATAGTACTATGTCAACCCTCTACCAAAACAAACTAAGTTAGACATCCACTACTAAAATTCTTGTCTACTACTGACTAATTCAACATGGTTGACCTTATTCTTTCACTATGATTACTTTTTTACCAATTATCATAAATGCCTTGGGCATTTATCACTCTGACTTCTTCCTACCTAGTACCCTGTTTGACTCTTAGTGTACCTCAAAATTTCTTAGGGCTCATTTCAGTCTTTATATTTTTCCTAATTATCAAACTTCTATCAAAAACTCAATTTAAAATAAAGATGCTCAAATATTTGAAATTCTCAGTTGCTTACCTATGTTATATTTATTATGGTTGCTATACGTCCTCCCCATCTCAAATGTTGTCTCCTCACCATCTTGGCTTTCTAGGCTATCACTAGGTCTCTTAGAGCTCTATTTTTCTCAGAATAGAAAAAAATAGAAAGTGAATTATTGTTCACCCTATTTATATTTTCTATTCAAAATTATTTACCCTTCAAAAATTTACCATCATATTTATTATTTTGATCATATCTTTGTTTCTACTAACTCTTTTTACAAACTATACAAAGTTCTTGAATCCTGACATCATAGAGAATATTTATAACTATCATATGCCTATGTTTTAAAAAAATATTTTTTTTTCTCTTTTTTGCTAATCTCTATAGGTTCACCTAATATTCTTCACATTGGATGCCTTCATATTTATCATATCTCCTTATTTATATACAACACTAAGGTAAGTAAAGGTATGTGTTTATCAAATTTTGTCCTTTTATTTATCTTATTTTATTCTTACTACACTTTACTTACCACTAGCATTATGTGTCATCAAGTTCTATTTTATAAGTACCATCCCTTGTTGCACCTACGTTACACGTGATGAGATTTGAGTGGGGCTTATGTATACACATAATATTTTCAAACTTTTATAAATTACTGATGATATTTATCTTGTATAAACCCATTAAGTCTCAATTTATCTAAGATCATGCCTTAAGGGGTACACCAAGAAATGGGTGGGCAAACCGTTGGTGCTTCACAAAATTGTTGTCCCTTTTTACACTTATTATCTACACACTTATCTCCTAAACCCCCTCCACTAAGCTTTGTCTCCTCTTTTGCACACTCCTCTAGTCTTTTAACACCTTTATTAGCCCTTTTATTAACATAAAATTCTTTTTGATAGTTTACATGACTATGTCAGTCATGTTAACCTTGTATTCTTATTGAAAAAAAACTTATTAAGGGTCTAGAACCTCCCCTAGCTGACCTAATCCATGACCTAGTTAGTTTTTATAAATTATAATAATAGGTCAACTAGGTCGACCTTATCAAATAAATATTTCAAAAGAGTTTAGAGTTAGATCTACCTATATAAACATAATCATTTCACCATTTCTAAGAGAAGAGAAGAAGTAAGATATATTGTGCATCTGCATATCCACCATTCTACTTGAGGATCAAGCTTAGGCTTTCATACTTTTCTTTGGAGATATAAATATAGACTTGTGGAGAAGTCTTGGATGCTTTGATCTTTCTTAGTGATCGTTACAAACCAGAACAACCTTTTTCAAAGCACCTTTGTTCAATGGAGAGATTGAGTCTTGATGGGTTCATCTTCCAGGTAAGTATCTCTTACTTTGTTCCTCTCTTTTAGTAGATATAAGTAACATAAGTAATGGATTTTGAATAATATTATCTCTCTCCATGCGTTATAGTTATACCTATACATAGATTAATTAGGATTATATTATGCATGTTTACTTTTATGTTTATTACCCCCACTTTGTGACACAAGCTTTGGTAAGCACTAGATTAGAATTTTGCTTTATTTGTTGTTAGTTTAGTAAATATGAAAACATAGGACCTATTTAGGGTTATTACATAATTTTACTTGACTAGAGCTTTGAAACCCTCCCTAGTAAAATTATTTTGGTAAGAGATCCCTTGATTAGGTCTAGCAGATGCATATTGGTCATGACCCTAATTATCTAATGTATCCCAAATCCGAAGTGTAAGTAGGATCTATCTTCTCCAAACTAGGATTGATTTGTAGATTTGATGAATTTCTTAATGTATATAGTTTTGACCTTCATTTTATGAAAATCATCCTCTAGATCAAAAAATTTGAAAACTTGAGAGTGGGATTGGTGAGGTCTCCTTTTGAATTGGTGAGATCACCCTGCCAAACAATGAGATCACTAAGAAAATAGTGGAATCATTAGGAGGAATATAATGAACCAAAATAAGTGAGAAGTAGGGACCATAGGATATTAGTGTAAGTCTAAAATTAGAATAACTTATGTAGATTCGAATAATTAGAATACATTATTGAATTGGTTCTTTGCATGTTGAGTGGCAAGAGAAAGTTGAGGTGATTACCGCTTGAATGTGATAATCACAAGTTTTCCAACGTCAGGGTATATGGATGGATGATCTTGGGGGTGTCCTTGAGGTAGTGTAACTATATCACCTAGCATGATTTCTAGTGATTCAAGTAGATAGGGCCTATTTATTAGCACTAGTAGATAGATCACATTAAGAGACCTTAACATTCCATTTTCTAACTGGGGAGGCCATAATCACTTTAGAGGATGTTCTTGACATACTATGGGGATTGATGTAGGGTCATAGGATTACATGTATGTCAACAGGCTGACAAGATATTTTTGAGGACCATATTGGAGTGGTTTACCTAGATTTGATTGATGGTAACATTGGCATAGACTCAATGGATAACTTGGCTTGGCCTTTGGATGGTGGAGCAAGAGTACCAAGACCAAGATAGGGGATAGTACCCCCAAAATTAGTTATCTTGATGGCTTTTATCATTGGCCTATTACTTCTTGAAAAGAGTGGATGATTATTCCATCTTGGTTTAATAAGATTCATCCAAGAGATGTTTGAATATCCAACATGATTTTCATCAGGATTAATTATATTGGCTCAACTTTATAAATATATTCACATGATATCCTACCACATAGGGCTGAGTATTGGCCATAACACACTACCTCTAGTCTAGGAATGGGATCACATTACCACAAAGTGACTAGACGGGCTAAGACATCATCAACTAATAGAGGATACAATGGGGTTTAGATGGTATTTGATAGGTTCAAGTTATACATTCATCTCGAAGACATGTCATATTATAAGAAAGACATAGATGAGATGGTTGATGAGATTTAATCTAGAAGCCACACACACACACACACACACACACATGTAATGGTTTTGGATTGAGTACGTATTCATGATTGGCTACATTATGCCAACATGCTACATTAAAAGCCACCATGACTTTGTGGTATAGCAGTATAGGTTAGAGCAAGTTGAGTGCTATTTTGTCTTCTAGCAAGACATCCTAGAGGGTCCCCACTATTTTTCACATGTGACTAGGGAGATTAGGTAGTGTGGGACACTAGTTCCCTAAGATTAGGTAGTTTTGTACTATGTAAGAGTGTTACATGTTATATGGGATTATGTAGGCAAGGTTATAAATGTGAGTGTTATAGATGCCTATGGAGCATGGTAGGCAAGTGCCAGACTGATGAGATTGAATAGACTATAGCTAAAGTATCTAGTCTTATAAAAGAGATGGTTAGATAAAGTAGATATCAAGGATAGGTCCCATTACAACGTTAGGCTCATGTACCAATGAATATAGATATTCCGCATGCCCTTCCTTAATAAGTAGCTCATAACCAGGGATAACATGATCCTCTAAATGATATCAATATGGTTGTTCTATATGGCTAGGATATAGATATGGGAGATGTGCTAGGTGGAGATGAAGGCAACAGAGAAAGCATAAGATAGGTTGGGTCCTCTAGGATAGGGATAAGATCAGTGATAGGAACATATTCAAGGGAAATGGTGGCCTATTGTATAGGTAGGTCCTTAAAGGAATATGCACTGATTGATAGGTTGTAAAGAGATATCACTAAATGTTTATCAGATATTGTAGGCTTGTAGGGTGATGTACCTATTTTATGGGCTCAACTAACTATAGTATAGGGTGAAACCACTAGGCTCTAGGGTCTTATTACAACTAGAGATGCAAAGATTATTAGTCTAAGAGGTTAGGTTTCCTAGTTGGCAAGGGTTTAGGCTTAGTTAACTATCCCTGATGTAGATATTTTGAGAGAAATGGGTGAGTGAGATAGGGGTTGGGAAAGTACAGAGTGATTGGTATCATAGGTGAAGAGATTAATAAAGGAATGGGATGAGGCTTGAAGAGCTAACATATATAGTGGTTTAAGGTCATCTAGAGGCTTATTTAATGTGATTGAAGCCAAGGATGATGCCTTATGTGTTAAGGATGATGCCATTTATAAGAAGGATGAGATAGTCTATTAGCACATATTATACAACATGTAAGTTTTGGTAGAGAGGATAACACCTCTTGTAGAGACTTTACAAGATCCCAATAGACAATATAGATGGATAGGTCTATACATGCTACTAAGTCAAAATGGTTAGTGGCATAGTAATCATCATAGAAAGTAGTCATGGGGCCTTCACCACCATCTCCACCATTAGGCATAGGGTAGATCTTACAACAGAGACCCTTAAGGGATGACCATGATTAGAGCTAATATTTTATCTCCATTTTGTATTTATTAGATGTATAGATATTATTGTGATGTATAAAACATTATTCTATGACATATATAGGACATGCATCTTTTGGCTCAGTGTTACTTGTATATGAACTCTTAATATTATTTTGTGTCACATGAAGTTTATATTTATGTTAATCACGTTATGATTATGATGATATATGCTAGAGTTAGGATATTCACTTCTTTTGTTAGCATATGGATGTTGATGTATTTGTTCCTCTATTTTATGTATGACTAGATGCTACAAGATAATTTAGGAGATGGGCATCCCAAATTAATCATAGAAATAGTCATTATTTATCATTGTGGATGCCAAGAGATGCATGTCCTATATAGAGAGTCTTGTTTATTTCTGATATTAGGCATAGGTTAACTTTTTGGATAGTATGTTTAGAAATGTTGTTAGACATTGCATTAATTGGACTTTAAATAAATTGGTGTTTACTTTAGCAAAATGAAATTATGAATCATAAGTATTAATAACTTTGTATAATATTGCATTTTGCTTTTGATTGACTAGTTCAAATATGAATACTTATAACTAAGGATAATTATAAAAATTACCAACATCAAAGTGACAACTATTTATGTCTAAATAGAAATAGGAAAATAAAAAAATATAAATAAGATAAAATACAAAAATGTAACCAACTCAAAATCAGTATATGAATAATCAAGACTTAAGTAGGGACAAGAACGTATTTAAAATACAAACAAACAAGAAAATAAAGTAAGGACAAATTATTAAGTAACTTCGAATCAAGATATGAAGAATCAAGACTCATTTATTAACAAGATGTACCTAAACACCAATAAGTCAAATACAAATGTAAACAAGTCAAGCCCAAAGTAAGGCCAAACTCAAAATGTTTAGGAGGTGTATTCAAACACAATAGTAAAAACAAACAAACAAAATGCTAATAAAAATAAATGAAGACAACAATAAAATAAAATAACAATAACAATAAAAACACAATAAAACACCAAGAAAAATAGAGTTTCAACAAAGCACAATAAACACCAATAAAAAAATAAATGCATAACAAAACATGAATAAAACCAAAACACCAATAAAATAAATGATGAGATGTCTAAGCACAACAAAACGCCAATAAAAAATAAATGAAAATACCACAAATAAAATAATCAAAACGAATGAAATAATCCTAAGAAATGAAACTTTTATTAAGTAAAATATTCTAAGAACACAAAAGTAAATACATAAACACAAAAAATGGTTATTCACAATCTTAGTGTAAAAAAAAAACAAATTATTCATACACGTGTAATAGAGACATTACACTCTGTGATAGGTGAGCCCTAAGATAAGTGATAATCACACCATTATAATGAGACAAGAATAATGGATACCCCAATGCCATAGAGAAACAATGACACAAAAAACATTAGAAATTTCACCTTAGATATGGGAGGCAATAAAACAAATAAAAATGGGGGGAATAAAATACAATTAAGGGGTAGTCGCATTGTCTCCAGATGCATAATGCTTTCTACATAGTTCCATGGATGCAATATCCAACATAAACATTAAGATAAATGTAGTTCTAGGATATGAGATAGAATACAAATGATGAGAAAGAACATGATTATTTTATAGAGGAATATGAGAATGATATCATAAAATGGTGAGCGCATGGAAAAAGAGAGTATGGTTTAGGTTAAAAGCACACTAAAAAGATAAGATACGAGTAGTGACAAAGAGGTTGAATTGAAAACTCAAAGTGTCTACTACATATAAGGTTTAGAAAGAGAAAAAGCTCCCAAAATAGTGAGAGTGCAGCTTGGGATCACAATACGAAAATGTACAATGTAATTTTAGTCTATTTTTTTATTAGTTTATAATGTTTTTGTGTTTTATGGATAAACAATAAAAATACAATATAGAAAAAGACATGAGGAACCTATTAACCAAAATATGCACATACACAGATAAGAGTTCAAATAATAGCTAAACTAGCTACAACCATACTATGCAAATATAAATAAAGGTACATGAAACCACTTAGCCAAGGAGATACACTTCCATGGATAAGGGTTCTAATAATAACTAAAACTAGTTGTAATAGCCTGTATGATCCTTTTAGTGTAATAATGACTACCAAACAGTAGTAAAAAATAGAACAATACATAGTGTCAAAGAAATTCCAAGGAACTATCCAGTAGGGAAAAACCATGTGCTAACATATCCTTGTACACTTGTCTTCAAAGGAAGTGATGAATAGTGATCCAACTAAATTGCCTAGTAGAATGGGCACTAGATGTGTCTAGAATGATTGTGAATCATACTTAGGATCTAAATTGGTATTAGATACAATAGTCTAGGTAATAATAGTCTAGGTAAAATTAAAATTTGTGGAATATAAATAATCCATGTTACAATGGTCTAGGGTTACATAGGTCTAGAGTTAAAATGGTCCAGAATGAAATGGTATAGGGTTATAAGGGTCTAGAGTGTAATGGTATAGGTTATAAATATAATGGGATAATAAATAACTTCAACACAAGTTTCCCCCAAGTAAGGTCTCTTATATATAATGATTCAAAAAAGGCAATCAAAATTAGAACCGATTGAGGTGTAAAATATTCATGGGTTTTGGGAGATCTTATCCATTTAGAGTACCCAATCTATATGCTCCCAATCCATAGTTCATTGTAACCATGTATGGGCCCAATAAATGGGGTTAAAACTTATGTTTATCATTAGTGTTCTTTTAGTTCTCCTTACATACCAAGTCACCAACTTCAAACTCCCGAGGGAGAATGCATTTTTTATATCTACAATGCAATCTATTTTGATATGCTCTCAAGTTATCCAGGGCAGCACAATGCTTGCCATTGAGAATTTATAGATCTTGAAACTTGGAGACTTTATAGTCTTAATCATCAATAACATTATCTAAGGATAACCATAATGAAGGTATCTCGACCTCAATCATCGTAATATCTTCTATGTCAAACACTAGGTAACATGGAATGGATTCTGTAGGGGTGTGATGACTAGTGCGATAGGCCCAAAGGGTAGGAAATTTTTTCAAATGCCAATTACAGCTAACATTATTGAACATATTCTTTAGGATCATGATAGTGTTTTTTTAGATGCCTTGGCTTGGCCATTATCATGTAGTTTATATGTTTTTAAATTCTTGTGTTTAATTTTGAACATGGTATAAATGGATTTTACATCTTTGTTCACAAATGAACCACCCTTATCATATCTAATATGGGTTGGGATACCATATCAATAGATGATATGGTAATGCATAAACTTGTAAATCTACTTCTTAGTGACATAAGTGAGAGGAATGGCCTCAATCTAATTAATATAATACTTAATAGTAGTGAGAATGTGTTTGTGGCCATCAAAAGAGGTTGGGCTTATTTTATCGATGAGATCAAGACCCCATGTATAAAATGACCATTATATAGTGATCAGCTATAGTGGTAAGGAAGGTACATGTACCAAATTACCATGTTGTTGGTAGGAAACACACTTCTTGACATAAGTGCAACCATTTGTTTCCATCTTGGGCAAATAGTACCCTATTTTAAGGAGTTTCTTGACTAGGACTACATTGTTGGTGTGGGCCCCTCACATTCCTTCATATACCTCCTTAAGAGCTAAAGGTGATTCTCCCAAAGACAAACAATGAAGAATCATTCCATCATAGCCCTTATAATAAAGCACGTTTCCAAGGACACTATAGTGGTATATGTGATGAAGGAATATTTTTTGTTGATTATGTGAATGGTCGGGGGTAAACTTGGTCATGGAAATAATTATAAATTTCCTAGTACCAAGGGAGTTTAGGTGGGATATTGGGACCAAAAATTATACATACCCTCTATGAATATGTCAATATATGAGTGGGTTATAGAGGGTTCTAGATGAGAAATTGATACTTTTTAACATCACTAGAAATTTATACCATGGACCTAATTATTGCCATTGCATCAGTTGATCTACTATTGGCGTATGACACTCATTTAAATTATAGGGACTTGAAATGGAACTTGAGATTATCCACAATGTGCTTATATGGTACATTTTTGTCATCTTGAGTATGATATTGGTTTGTGGTATGATTAAATATCAATTGAGAATTTCCATAGACCATTAAATGTTGTATATCCCACTATATTTGAAGATGAAATCCTACAATGAGAGCTTCATACTCAGCCATATTGTTGGTGTAGTTAAAAATGATGAGAAATGCCTTGGCGATGAGGTCTTATTGTGGTGTAACCAGTAGGTTGGTAGCTCTAGATATATGTGAAGTGAAAGATACATCAAAGTATTAATTCCATTTTTTAGGTTCATGAGCGACTTATTCTATCATCAAGATAGAATCATATGGAAAATAAAACATGAGTGGTTGACTGTTTACAATAGGAGCTTATACAATTTGATCTACAATGGCCTACCCCTTAATAACTTCTTGGGTCTAGTACTCAATATAAAATTCACTTAAGAGCATGACCCATTTATTTATGTAGCCTTTAAAATTTACTTTGGATAATAAATATTTGAGAGGATCCACTTTAGCAATAAAAATAGTTTTATTATTTAACATGTAGTGTTTCAAATTTTGGGAAGAAAACACCATTACCAAACAAGCCTTCTTAATAGTCATATAATTAATCTCATATCCTACAAGTATTTGGCTCAAATAATAGACTTCATATTCCTTTTCTTGTTCATCATGTTGGGCCAAGATTGCCCCTAGTGCTTGTTTTGTAGCTAAGATATAAAAGAGTAATGGTTGTCCAAGTGTTAGTGGTCTAAAAAATGGTAATTTGGATAATTATTCTTTAAATTTCATAAATTCTTTTTGATATTTGGTATCTTGTTAAAAAGTGACTCCCTTCTTAAAGAGGTGTGTGAAATGATAACACTTACCTACCAGTTGTTAAATAAACCTATGAATAGACTGAATCTTGCCCTCCATATTACATATCTATTTCGAATTGGAAGGTGGAGGCATCTCCATGATATCCTTAAGCTTATAAGGATACACTTCAATCCCTATTTGTGATACAATGAATCCTAGCAATTTTCTCGAAGTGATGCCAAAGATGCACTTTTTAGGATTTAGACAAACCTTGTACTTGCAAAGTCTCTCAAAGATTCTCCATAGAACATCAAGATGTTTGGCATGTGTTATTGATTTTTATATAATATCATCAACATAGTCCTCAATAATATTGTGCATTATGTCATGAAATATGATAGTCATAACACATTGATAGGTGGCACCAGCATTCTTTAAGCTAGAAGGCATGACTTGGTAACATAATGTTCCCCAAGGTATGATGAATGTAGTCTTATTATGGTCCTCTAGAGCTATCTTGATTTGGTTATATCTCAATAATCCATCCATGAAGGACAACATCTCATACCCAGTAGTTGAGTCGACAATCATGTTGATATTAGGTGTAGGGAAATCATCTTTAGGACATGATTTATTGATATCTCTAAAATTAGTACATAAGTGAATACATTGAGGATTTTAGCTCACTATGACTATATTTCATATCCATTTAGAATATTCTAGTGGTTTGATGAAGCCATCTCCTAATAGTTTTTCTCACTCTTTCTTTACTAAAATAATAATGAGTGGGTACATTTTCCTCAGTTTCTACTTGACCGTCTTAGCATCTGGATGTACATTAAGGTTATGCATAACCAAGTAAGGGTCCAAGCCTAGCATTTTTTAATAAGCCCATGTGAAGATAAAAATAAACTACCTTAGAATGTGCAACAAACCCACTATATTTTACTAGAATAGGGCAAAAAAATATTTTCTTTTAAATTAATTACACACATTCATCTAATAGATTTCATCATGATAAAACCTAACTAATTGATCATTAACTAAATGTATTATTTTTAGTTAACCTTAAAAGGTCTATAACTAATCTATTTAGATAATTATCACCATAACAATAACATATCAAAACATGCACAATGTGGAATATACAAATAAAAACTACATTTATTTCATAGAAGTAATATTACAATTCATCCATGGTTGATACATTATTACAACAATTGCTATAAATGTACATATGAATAAAAAGTACAATTTTAGAAATAATAATGTCTCAATAATAATAATAATAAAGCTCTGTGGATCATGAGTCTCAATGAACTCAAATTAAATATCAGTAATCTCAAGTGTAGTCACTAGTGTAGTACTATTTATGGGAAGGAGAGCATTGTCTAAGTGATTTTATACACCAATCATGGACCATCGATCCCCCGCATTATCTCCCAACAATGGAATGGCCCTCCTTTCATGGATGGGTAGATAATGACACTATGGGAATCTAGAGTGATAAACTAGAACCCATGTGTTGTAAGATAACTAATACATGATGTATACCATAAATAGATCCATTCTAACATGATATTATACAAACATTTAAACTATATCAAACACATGAAATGATAATGTTTAACTATAAACATTAATTTGTCCAAAGTTTTCATATAGATATTGATCTCTAGGATCACTCAATTTCATACACACCACTCAATTGGATTACACCTCATCTTGTATTGATGGTGCTAATTAAGTGAGTGGAATTTGTCACACTCATTGTTTAGGATCATTAATACGAGATTTGGTTTAATTATATAATAATATAAAAAACCAATAGATTTGATAGAATATTCCCTATTAGTAGATGTAAATTATGCTAAATATGAAAATATCATTTATATACATTTAGTCCATCAAATGTAATTTAATGATTATTAAATGATCTAATTTATTACATAATAATAAATAGATTCATAAGCAGCCCTCATTAGTAACATACCATCCGGGTAAGAAACATGTCTAAGCATCTAGTTACAAAATATCAATATGTAATTATAAATTTTATTTCATCCATATAATAACATAAAATCACCACTTAAGAACAACATAATAAAAATACATTAATTATCTCATTTAAAGACTACAACATCAAGATAGCTTGTATTTAATAAAAAATACTTCATATACAATAAGTACATCAACAAAATCATTTTAACACACAATAGTAAAACGAATAGTATTCATGTTAAATACTATATATTGAAAAGTTCTTATAACCCAAATAAATAGTAAAATCACTCATAATTATTTGTTATACAAGTATTGGTCACCTACATTGAAGAACTTATATACATCTATAAATGGTATACCATTTGAGATTTACTATGTGGTTGTTAGATCACATGTACATACCATATATTTATGTATACATTTAAAACACATAGTTTTATAAACAATATCCTATTCAATCAATAGTCTTAAAAATGCATATGATATACTCTAAGTAGATTATATATGGTCCATGATCTTATAGTATCATGTATACTAAATTATAGATTCAAACTATAATATTTCACCACAATTATTTACAATACCAAACAATTGTGAATTTTAGTGCTTCAACTGATCATACTCAGAATTAAATAATTTGCATAAGAAAATATATACAGTTATCTATTCAAACATTTCCAACTCTATTTTACTATTTCTATTATTTTTTATGACATAATTAAAATAATCTATAGACTTATTCGAAGTCTTTGAAATTGAAATCATAATATAAACTAATCTAGGTAGAAACCTATGATAAGACATTTAGATCTCACTAACAGGAAAACTTCACATAATAAATTTTGCATAGTTTTGTATATAACTTAGTCAACTATACTGGTATCATTTACACCATGAATCTATATATATTCATACTCAACCATATTTTTATAATAATATATTAACACATTGGAAATTTATTTTATACCTCATACTTTTTATGGCTTTGAGAGTTTAGCTCCAAGGTTTAATATAAATGTGAAAGCAAGCTAAAGAATTTAAATAACAATGAATAAGGCTTGTCTTATATATATTTGATAAACCCCCAAATCAGTTCAAAACTATATAAATGCAGTAATATATGTGTATAAACCATGATCTCTCTATATATAACAGATTTAGTAGAACTATTAAAAATATTCCCTTAATTTATAAATATTCTTTTCATGACACAAACCTCATATACAGATTTTTAAATTCATATTAATGCATCTTAACCTATATTTTCAATACACACACACACACACACACACACACACACACACACACAAAATATTATATATAAGGATCTTCAAGTCAATTAAGTAATGAGTATACATATATTCATGAATGTATATATATATATATATATATATATATATATATTTTATAAGTCAATAAATTTTATTTAAAACACTATCAACTTCATTACTTCAATTTTTAGGGTTAGATATATTCACAGTCAAGCCCTATATAGGAATACTATATTAACCCAATATATTATTCAATAAATATGAATCTCCTACATAGTATAAACTAGTTTAAAAGCTATTATTATCAATATTGAGGTAAAATCCCCATGTTTACTATCGTACTTAAATGGGTTCAAGACCTAAAACTATATATCTATGTTTATAATGTCTATTAGGTTCAACATAAAATACTAAGCAAAGATTATTTAGATTTTAGGTGAAAACAATTTATCTAATAATCTTAAATATACCCTGTATAATTTTCTTAAGGTTTCTAAATTCAAAACAAATATAAACACAGAGGTTTTTGAGGTATATCATAAAACATGGAAATGAACATAAATCCCTAGCTATTTCAATTAGGGTTTGGTGGATGGCTGAGCCATCCATAAGGCCCAACATTTATTCCATATTTATAATTTCATTAAAATTAAACACCAAAACCCTACTAAAATCATTAACCATAATTCATCCATATAAATATATAGGAATTTAATTACAACACCAACTTGGAAGAGAATTTTATATTCCAATTATTCAAATTTGTTTTCCATTGTAGCTTGAATCCCTTCTTCCTCTTTTGTCTTTTGTTTTCTATCATCCCCCACAATACTCTCTCTCCTTCTTTATATTCTCTTCCATGATCCTTTATTTCCACCCAAATTAATCCAAATTCCTTGGAAAAATAATGAGTAAATCTATGCATGTAATGAATAACTTAATAGAAACTAACGGTCTTACACCATGTTCTCATGTAGAAAACCTCTGATTCAAATAATGGTTTTGCTAAAATATTTATAACTAAATTCAATGGTTTCTTAACCATAATCATCTCAAAAGTTATATCATTCAACAATAAATTAATAATTATAATATCCCTTCGAGTTATGCATGAATCAAATGATTTCATTTAATAACCATGCATCAAATTTTATGAAAGTCCTTAAACATTATAATTTCAATGATATTTTAACTAATTTGAAATTAAATCTAGACCATTGACTTAATAACAATTCATCCATAGATCAAACATTATGATGTCTCATGTTATCATTTAACAATGAAACTATCTAAATTGATTTTGCATAGAATCATGTATATTTCATAAGCATAAAGGATTTATAACAACATTAATATCATAATGTCATCCATAATTGCTAATAAATACCTTTGATTTATTAATGACTTACTATAGGTTATTCGACATTAACAATAACCTTCTAAGCATTAATAAACACTTAATAAACTGATCAAGAAAAGTAAGAGAATCCATAGATATTACTATATCAATTAATCCAAATCAAAACACTATTTATAATACACTCAGTTGTATCCAAGATAGTGGTAAGTCATATTAAGATGTACAAATTTACTCATTCAACCAAGAAATGTCATACAAGTAAATATAAGTACGATAATCAAATTAATGTAATCACATAGCTAAATCAACATGATCATCAAACATAAATCAAGATCACCACTGAAGCATATTAGAAATTATTTAAAAGAAGATAACACAAAATACATACTACAACTATCTAAATCAAGCAATGAATAAACATATTAATCTACTTGTGGTGTGTGTGTCGGTGTCTATCCTTTCCCTCTGTCATCCCCACTACCTCCATCTATACCACCCTCTCTGATGATGCCTTCTTTCTATCACACTCTAAGGGATGGATTTGTCCTACATCCACCTAATAAAAAAGGTAGTTATCTTGAAACATTTATATAATCCATAATATATTGTTTTATATACTAATAAACATGATCATAATGTACCTAATATAAAAGTACAACTAACTCCATAGCTAAATCAATCATGTGAATTAAGAAATATATAACTATCCCATAATCAATATATGAAATCAAACTTAACTAAACAATAGTTAATCAAATAATAACCATAATAATCCACAAATCAAAATTTTTTTAGGCTTAGATGGAAATCAAGATGTGACATCCTTCCCCCCCAAAACTTTCATCATCCCAATGATACTTATTCAAACATAAGTTTCCAATTTAAAACATTATTCAATAGAAAATAAAATAATATGCAATAACATATAAAGTGAAAAAATGTGGAAATGGACTATAAAACTCATCATAGTCTTCCCAAGTAGCATTATCTTTAGAATATTGGTCCCACAAGACCTTGCACTATGAAACTTCTCCATTATGAAAACTGAGTTTGTGAGTGTCAATTATTTTGATTAGTTCTATGGTGACCACTTCAAGATCCATAACCTACAAAACATTCCAATCCAACTCATGTAAAGTATCAACAACATACTTTTTAAGATAAGACACATGGAAGACATTATACCAAAGTGCTAGAGTTGGTGTCAATGTAATCCTATATGCTACAAGATTGATAACTTCTAAAACCTTGAAGGGTCCCACATATCTAGGTGAAAGTTTATCTAACTTTCCAAACTTAATCAATATTTTGATGTTTTCACAATCCATATGAATGAGCATGATGATTTATGGGTATAACTATGTGCATAGTTTATACTCAAAAATCATATTGCTCATTAGTCAAGATTTTCTAAGGCTTAATACACATAAACACTTTACCACCTACAAAAAACTACTTCGTTTTTCTCTTTTGATCAACATATCTTTTATTTCTATCATTGGCCTTGACCAACCTCTACCTAATTACCTTGACTTGTTATTTTGTTTCCACAAGTATCTCAGGTCCAAATACTACACTATCCTCTAACCTATCCTAACGAATTATTGTTATACACCTCTTTTTGTATAACACCTCAAACATATCCATCTTCATCATTGATTGGTATGATTTATTGTAATTAAAATCAATAAATAGAAGGTATTGGTCTCACTTGTATTGCTGATCCATGCAATACATATGAAGGAGATATTATAAAACATGATTAACTCTCTCTATTTATCCATCGATTTATGGGTGATAAGTAGTGATAAAATTCAAGTGTGTACCTAAAGTTGAATTTAGAGTCAACCAAAATATATATTTCCTTCTTAGTTATGGATCCAGAATGATCTTTTCCAAAAATCTATGCAATTGGTACTCCTCTTTCATGAATATATTCGCAAGCATAGGTGCATTGTCTATCAAATTGTCTAATATGAAGTGAGTTTCCTTGATTAGTTTATGAACTACAAAAAATATCATATCATGTTAGATCTACGATAATAGAAACCCTTGGACAAAGTCCATGATAATCACCTGCCACTTCCATTCTAGTATATCATGAGGATATAACAATCTTACAAGATGCACATGTTTAGATTTCACATGTTGACGATCCAAACAATGAGACACAAAATTTGTTGCATCTTTCTTGATTCCTTTTTCGAAATAGAGAGGTCTTATCTCAGCCATGAGCTTGGTTATACCTATATGTCCT
The DNA here is from genome assembly GCA_037957365.1 of Torreya grandis. NCBI lineage: Eukaryota > Viridiplantae > Streptophyta > Pinopsida > Cupressales > Taxaceae > Torreya > Torreya grandis. The sequence goes on along the minus strand of JARHVA010001111.1, from coordinate 46,870 downwards.
AATATGTGTGTCATTATGTAGTTCTCTTAGCATCATTCTCCTCAAATTCTATCTATCAACTACATACATCCTAGCATTGTACCTCAAAAGACTATCACTCTTTTTCTTGAATATTTTATATTGAGAATTCTAAGCATTATCTAACAATTCTTTCTTTACTTGATCATACAATTCATCTCCTTATGATAATTTGATTACCTAATCTCATAATGTACTTCTGATAGTATCCATGACTGTTATGTACCTTCTACAACTTAGAACATCAACAACTCCACTATCCTTACCCTTGATATAATTAATATCAAAATTTTAATAAGATAATAATTTTAACCAATGTCTCTAGCAACCATTTAAGTTCAGTTGGGTGAAGATGTGCTTGAGTGCCAAGTTTTTAGTATTCAACTCAAATGGTTTTCCCAATAGATAATGCCTCCAAAATTATAAGGCATGAACTATTGCAAGAAGTTCAAGATCATGAGGGGAATAATTCACCTCATATGGATTTAGGTTTCTAGACTCATATTCTAAAACTAAACCATACTACATAATAACTCCTCCAAGTTCATCCCCAGATGCATACGTGATCATTGAGAATTGACCATTGAGTCTGGCAACTCTTAACATTGGTGCTAAAGTAAACATCCTTTTTAGCTCTTGAAAGGTAATCTCAGACTTGTCTAACTAGACAAAACTATGATTCTTATATGGAAGAGAGGTAATTGGAATAACTATATTAGATAAATTTGGAAAAAAATTATTTTAATATCTTGCTAATCTTATGAAACTCCTTACCTCATGCACATTATTAGGTGTTGGTCATTTAATTATGGTTCTTATCTTCACTAGATCCACTAAAATTCTATCTTCCCAAATTATATGTCCCATATATTACAATTTATTTTATAAAAATGAACACTTGGATAACTTATTGTACAACATGTTATTTCACAAATGCAACAAAACCAATTCTAGATGTTGGAGATTTTCTTCCTCATCCTTGGAATATATGAGGATGTCATCTAGAAAGACAAACATAAAATGATCTAGATAATCTCTGAACACACTATTTATAATATTCATAAATGCTATCAGAGCATTTACCAACTGAAATGGTACACTATGAACTCATAATGCCCATATCAAGTTCTAAGTGTTACTTTCAGATTATCCTCATCTTAGACTCTGTATTGATGATACCCTACTCTAATAACAATCTTAGAAAAGACTATTGACCCTCACATCTGATCAAAGAGATCATCAATGTGAGGAAACATATATCTATTCTTGATCATTTCCTTACTCAACATCCTATAATAAATACATAGGAAAATGGTACCATCCTTCTTGATGAATACTAATGGTGCACCCCAAGGTGACACACTTGGTCAAATCAACCCTTTCAATAAAAAATCCTAAACTTGAGCCTTAAACTCAACCAATTCAATATTTGTCATGATTTATGATTCCTTATACTAAATTCCAATCTAGGTATGATATCAATCGAGAAATCAAACTCATATTTGGTTGGTAATCCAGGTAATTCCTCTAGAAACATGTCTTGAAATTTTATTAGAAAAGGATAATCCTTGATGGATGGTTCCTTAAATTCCTCCATCTCATTTATCTTAAAAATAAATTCTTGGCATCCCTTCCTCTAAGATTTTTTGAGTTGCATTTCATAAACCTTCCTAATATTCAACTCTCTTTTCTTTCCCTAAATTTATATCCAATTTCCAAAATCATTTTGACACTCAACCTTCTTCAGATAGCATTCAACTTTATATTTGTGCTTCACAAACTAATTGACTCCTAGGATCACATTATATGACCCTAATGGTATAGTATACAAATACACTACTATAATGAATTTAGGCAACCTAATCTTAGCTTTAACTAGAAACTTATCAACCTTGACCTTTGACTCATTTCTATATTGTACTAACCATGAAATTTCCATAACCATAGCTTTTCTAGATAATTTATTAAGCATTCTAGGAGTAGAAAAACATTATGTAACCCTTGTATCAATCAAAATAGAAAATAGATGATAAAAAAAAAACCTAATAGTTCAGTGGGTGATGTTTAGAACTCAATGTGATGATTGTCAATAGTTGCATGAATATGTTTCTAAAATTTTCCCTATTAAGAAGCAACACCATTGTTTTTTGACTTGTCTTGAGTACCCTCTCAAGCATAATGTTCACCTACACAAATGACACAACCTTCAGATGGTCCTTTCTTCTTATACTATTGATTTCTCTTGAAACCTCACTTGAAACCATTACCTGGTTTCATATTCCTTGAGCCACTATTGAACTTAGCATTTTGGTTCTTGAACTAACTCTTGAAATCTCCACTCCTCTCCTTCTAGTTCTTATTTTTGAAATTAAATTTATAACTTCCAAACTTAATATTGAACTTATCTTTGACTTGGGCAAGAGTATTTAACTTTTATTCCTATTTGACTACCACTTCAAAGACCTGATCCCTAATAGATGGCCCATACACATCCACCTCACATCCAATTTAGAGTTCTGATCCCATAATGAATTTCTAATTGTGAACCTCTCATCTACCTAATACTAAGGTACATACTTTAGGATCTTGGTGAATTGTTCATAGTATTCATTTATAGAAAGGTGTCCTTGCTTAAGATTATAATAATATATAAGATTCTAATTGAAACATAGTTTTGAAATCCATCGTGGCCTAAACAATGTCACAAAATATTCCCAAGTGGTGTTGGATGAGTCAAGGGTCATCTCGAGCTTTTTGTTTACCCACCAAGTTGTTTTTTCACCATTAAGTTGATATTTTCCCTAACTACTTTGGTGATTTTAAATTAATTTTGAATCTTGAAATATTTTTCCATCTCTATCATCCATGCTTTAGCTCCATCTCCCAATCTAATTCCATTAAACCTGGGTGGATTTACCTTTTTCATGTCTCATGCTAACTCTACACTTGATCACTTTTATATTTTGGCACTTCCTCATGCCTATGCTCTTGAGGATTTTATTGATTAGAAATATTATCTTTAGTTTCTTCCTAATCATTATCCTCTACATGTCAACACACTTCTTTCTCTATATCCATGATTTGGTCCCTAGTTTCTAGCATGGTTATGAGGATCTGATCTAATTTCATAGCTTCTTCAATGGTGAACTAATTTGGATCAACAAGGGGATTGGTATTCTAAGTACCCTCACCTCCTAGTCTATCATGCACCATTCATATTCCTACCTAATAAGAGACTAAATTTTTCTTAGTGGACACATTAAGTTATAGAGTTTGAACCTCGACTTTGATACCATAATGTAATAACCCCACTGGGTTTTACTAGAACAGGCTAATTTTTTTTAAAAAAATCAATTACACAGATCCATCTAAGAGATTTAATCACAATGAAACCTAAATAAGTTATCTTTAACTAAATGTATTATTTTTAGTTAACCTTTAATGTTTTATAGATAATCTATTTAACTAATTATCACCATAATAATAATATATCAAAACATGCACAATGTTGAATATATAATTAAAGACTGCATTTATTTCACAGAAGTAATACTACAATTTAGTGATGGCTAATACATCATTACAACCACCACTATAAATTTACATATGAATAAAAAGTATAGTTAAATCAATAATAATACAATTTTATAAAGATCCATAAAGCCTGAGTCTTAATGAACTCAAAATATCCATGGGTAATATCACGTGTAGTCTCTAGTGTAGTATTGTCGCAGTGAGTGAAAGAATCATCCAAGTTATTTTACCCACCAACCATGGATCATCAATCTCCTACACTATATCCTATCAAGGGAATGGTCCTCCCTTCATGGATGGGTAGATAATGATGGTGGTGGAATCCAAAATGATAAACTAGAACCCGTGTTCTATGAGATAACTAATACATGATGTATACCATAAATAAATTTGTTCTAACATGATATTCTACAAATATGTAAACTATAAAAATAATATTAAATGACATTGTTTAACTATAAATATTACTTTGGCCAAAGTTTTCATATAGTTATTGATCTCTAAGATCAGTCAATTTCATACACATTACTCAATTGGATTACACCTCATTTTGCATTAATGGCACTAATTAAGCAATAGGAATCCATCACACTACTTATTTAGGGTCATTTATGCAAGATTTGGTTTAATTATCTAAAAATATAAAAAAACCAATAAATTTTATAGAATATTCCCTACTAGTATATGTAAATTATGCTAAGTACGAAAATATCATTTACATACATTTTGTCCATCAAATATAATGCAATGAATCTAAATCATCTAATTTGCTATAGAATAATAAACAATTCGTAATCAACCCTCCTAAGTAACATAACATCCAGGTAAGAAACATGTCTAGGCATCTAGTTACAAAATATCAATATGTAATTACAAATTTTATTTCATCCATATAATAAGATAAACTCACTGCTTAATAACAACATACTAAAAGTATAGTAAAAAACTCCTTTAAATACTACAACAAAAAAATAAATTGTATTTAAAAAGAATACTTCATATACAAGAAGTACATTAACAAGATCATTTTAACACACAACATTAAAATGACAAGTATTCAGCTTAAATAATATATATTTTAAAGTTCTTATAACCCAAATGCATAGAAAAATCACCCATAATTGTTTTTTATACAAGTACTAGTCACATACATTGAAGAGGTTGTATACATCTATATATGGTATACCATTTTAATATTTACTATATGGTTAGTAAATCACATATACATACCATATATTTATGTATATTTGTAAAACACATAGTTTAATAAATAATATCATATTCAATTTATAGTCTGAAAAATGCATAAAGTATACTCTATGTGACTCTATATGATCCATGATATTAGAGTATTGCGTATACTAAAAGTATACATTCAAACTATAATATTTCACCATAATTCTTTTCAATATCAAACAATTGAAAATTTTAGTGATTCGACTAATCATACTCAGAATTAAATGATTTATATAACAAAATATATATTGTTATCTATTCAAACTCAACCAACTCTATTTTACAATTTCTATTACTGTATATGCAATAATAAAACCAATCCATAGACTTATTCAGATTCTTTAAACTCTTAATCATAATACAAACTATTATGGTTATAAACTAGTGATAAGACATTCATATCTCACTAATAGCCAAACTTAACATAAAAAAACTTGCATAGTTTTGTATATAACTCAGTCAACTATACTCATATCATTTACACCATGAATGTATACTTTTTCATACTCAACCATGTGTGTGTGTGTGTGTGTGTGTGTGTGGATATTTAAGTCAATTAAGTATCGATTATATATATACATATATCCATGTATGTATATATATTTATCTATACGTTCAATAAATATAATTTAAAAATCTATAAACTTCATTACTTAATTTTTAGGTTTAGATATATACACAACTCATCCCTAGATAGGTATAATATATTAACCCAATATATTATTCAATACATTTGAAGATCATACACATTATAAACTAGTTGAAAAGTTATTAATAGAAATATTGAGTTAAAACCCCCAAGTTTATTGTCATAACTTGAATAGGTTTAAGACCTAAATCCATATATTTATGTTTATAGTGTCTATCAGGTTCAACACAAAATACTAATCAAATGTTATTTAGGTTTTATGTGAAAAAAAATCATCTAATAACCTTAAATCTACCTTATTGAATTTTAGTAAGGTTTCTAATTTGAAACAACTATAAACACATAGTTTTTTGAGGTAAATCATAAATCATGGAAATGAACATAAATCCTTAGCCATTCTAATTACGGTTTTCTAGGTTGTATGTTAGGTTCTGGGGATGTTTGAGACATCCATAGGGCCCAAAAAATAACCCATCTTTGTAATTTCATAAAAAATGAACATTGAAATGCTACTAAAATCATTAATTAGAATTCGTCCATGTAAACATCTAGGAATTTAAATATAACACCAACCTCGAAGATAATTTAATATGCCAATAATTCAAATTTCTTTTCCACTGTAGCTTAAATCCCTTGTTTCTCTTCTATCTATTATTGTCAACCATCCCCCACATACCTCTCTCTCTTTGTATTCTATTCCATGCTCCTTTATTTCCACCCTAATTTTTCCAAATTCTTAAGTAAAATAATGATTAAAGTTATGCATGTAAATAATAACTTAACATAAACTAAAATTCCTACACCATTTTCTCTTGCATAAAATCTCCAATTCGAATAATGGTTTTGTTAAAATATTATTAACTAAAGTCAACATCATCTCAAAATTTATATCATTAAAAAATTAAAAAATAATTATAATATCCCTTCGAACTATGAATGAAATAAATTACTTCATTTAATAGCCATGCATCAACTTATATAAAACTCCTTCAACATTATAATTTCAATGATATGTCAACTATTTTGAAATTTAAACTAGACCATCGACTAAACAATAGTTCATCCACAAATCAAAAATTATTATATCTCACGTAATCATTTGACAATGAAACTATCTATAATGACTTTTCATAGAATCATGTATATTTCCTAAGCACAAAGGCTTTATAACAACATTAGTCAATAGCATTAATCTCATAATGACCATGGCAAGATAATGTCATACATAATTATTAAAAAATAACTTTGATTTATTAATGACTTATTATAGGTTATTAAAATTTAATAATAACCGTCTAAGCATAAAATAATCACATAACAAAGTGATCAATTATAGTAATAAAATTTGTCTATTACTATAACAATGAATCCAAAATAAAATAATGTTTATAATACACTCAGTTATATCCAATACAGTGGTAAGTCACATTAATACATGTATAGATATACTCATTCAACCAAGAAATATCATATGAGTAAATCTAAGTATGACAACTATAATAGTGAAATCACACAACTAAATCAACATGATCATTAAACAAAAATCAATATCATAGCTAAAGCATATTAGTAATTATTTAAAATAAAATAACATAAAAGATTTACTAAAGCTATCTAAATCAAGCAATGAATAAAGCATATTAATCTACTTGTAGTGTGTGCATGCATTTATAGCACTTCCATCTAGTGTCCCCCAATACCTCTATCTACACCACCCTCTCTGATGAGTCCCTCCCTCTGTCATACTCTGAAGGATGGATATGTCCTACATCCACCTCACAACAATAAAGTTAGTCAAACTGAAACATATATATAATCCATAAAATATTTTTTAAAAAATAACCAAACATGATCATGATGTCTATAATATAAAAGTATAGATAACTCCATATCTAAATCAATCATGTAAATTAAGTAACATATAATTATCCCATGATCAGCATATGAAATCAAGCTTAACTAAACAATAGTTAATCAAATAATAACCATAATAATCTATGAATCAAAAGGTTGTTATTCTTAGAGACAAACTAGGATATGATATAATGGTAAAAATATAGTCACACTCTTCATCAATGAGGATGCTCCTTGATAAACAATTTTGGGATTGTCATAAGTTCCAAGCTTCACTTCTATGGTATTATCTACAAGGAGTGTAAAATGATCCTCTAAAATAATGGGTAGTGATTGATCCTGATCCTCTTTTTTTGCTTTAGCTTTTGGTTGTGAGCCCAAAATCTTTGGATAATGAGATAAATCTAAGTGTGCTAGTTTAGGTAATGGAATATTAGAAAATATATCATGAAAATTGATATAAAAATGATTAAAGACTTTATGTTGTTAAGAGGTAATACTGGTACTAGCTATATATCTTAGACTTGGTGGATATTATACATCTTATGGAGGTAAGAAAACATCCCCATCCAAGATCTCCTAAATTAGGTTTTCACTCAAGGGCTTGTATTTCTATTTACATTTTCCCTGACTAGTGAGTTACTCAAAGAGGTTTTCACCTAAATATCTTGATGTTTTATATTTTATGTAACCAAAAAAGTTTGACTACTCTCAAAATTAGGTAGCAGAGTCCAACGAGAAGTCAAATCCTTTCTTGTGATTAACAATTGGTAATCCATCTCTAAGGCCCATGTAATTAATAAGACACACCTCATTCTAAAATTCATTAAGGGGTGTAACATAATTGTGATGGTCCCAATCTATAAGGTTTGGATGGCAAAGGTTAAGTGGATAATGACATATAATAGCCATAATAGAATTAGAGTCCAATGAATCAATGTTGGATAGATCATTGTAACAACTATAATGGGACATTTTGTCACTATAAAGAGTTATTACTTAGTCAATAAAGAAAAATCACTATCAAAATACATGATTTCATCCCTAGGTAGTACAAATCTAAGACATTGACTCATAGTAGGTTTAACAGTTGATAATGGTTCTAGAATACCTTGCTCTTATGGTCTTAGGTATTTTTATTGCATAATCCAAACTATCCATAATGTGATTATGGATAGGGTACTTATGATTCTAAAAATAATTATCAAGGCCATTAGAGTATAATCGATTTTCTTCAGTAAAGGATTCATGGTCCTGATTTCAAAAAGTTGTTGGTACAAATACCAATGGTGGTTTTTTACATGTTTTTTTTTCTTTTGCCAAATCATGTTGGGCTTGAAAGGGCCTTCAAAAGGTTTAGGTATACCATAATACTTAGGAGAGTTGTCAAATTTTACAATATGAAAGGCATCTTTCAAATGGTATATGTAAATGCCTACATCCTCAACAATGAACTAGTTTTCAAATGTTGTTGGAAATGGATCAGTTGAAATAGAAGAAAGATTACTAAGGTTTATATAATAAGATTTGAGTGGTTTAAAAATTATTGCTTTGTTATTTTTGGCTACAAATTCAGATCTAGGACAATATTTATAATTTTGATATTCATCCTCTAGATGTTTACAATATTGGTAGGGCTAAAGTTCAACATAGATGGTGACCTTATTTCCAGCATGAGGGAACTTGAAGTGTTGGTGAAAGGTATATGGGACAAATTTTAATTCATGGATCCAAATATGAATGAGAACTATATTATATGGTAATTCAATATCCATGACATGAGATAGGGATCATTTGATATAAAACCAATAGTCCCAAAAGACTCTCTTTTAGCATTTTCGTATACTTTGATCATGATTATCTCAAGTTGTATGTATTTAGTGATATGTCCCACTATTTTATGAACTTTAGAAACACTATGTTCAGCCCTAAACCATTGTATATAATAACCTTCTTGATTTTATGATGTTCTATAATGACTCCAATATACAAGGGGTTAATATGGTTGGGACTAAGGGAATACATATCTCTTTTACCAAATGTAAGTTGTTGGCTTAGAGATAGATTTTCAATGAGTGTCTAAAATTGGTAAGGGTTGATATATTTGAGAATAGTGGAATGTTAAAGGAAGTCATTTAGTATAGTTCTATGGACTTCTGATGTATGCAAGAGATTTAGGATAGAAATTTGTGCAGACTTTTTGCTTAGTTGGTCCTAAATGCTATATAACTTCTCAATGGAAGAATGAGAGGGTTTGGATTTATCTCATATAATGTTCATCTTTGGATCAAAAGGCATTAGTTTTCATATTTGATTTAGTGTTGGAAGAAGGCAAAGGGACTTGGAAGGTGACTCATGAGCATCTAGTTGTAATTGCATATTTTTTAGTTGATAAAGAGTCATTATAATGAGAATAAGGGGGTAGAGGACTATAAATAGTAATCCACAAAAACTAAGGTACAATGAAATTTCTTGAACCTGGTGTGGTGTTACTTGAAGAAGAGGGTGTTATCCGTAAAATATGGGGACCAACACTTTGAGAAGCATTAGATAGTTCGTAGGTTTTTATTGTAATGGTGGAAACCTAATTTGAAAAAACCCATCCCATGGTGTTATTATAATCATATGACATGTTATTGTAACCTAGGTTATTAGCTTGGGTATTATGACCCTGATTATGAACATGCTAATTAAGATTGTGACTTTGTCCTTGATAATGTTAGCCCTAACCTTGATTCTAAATATTCCTCTATTATTATTGATTATGTTTTGGAAATGGGTCCTTGTAGATGTCTATGTCCTAAAAATTATTATACAATTTTTGTTTCACTTATATATTTCCACATTCAATCAAGTCCTCAATAATATGTCTTAAATGTATGAATAGATAAATGACATGGCTGATAACATGCTGAAAATTACAAAACTCATCTTCCCAATACCAAGTGGGTTTAGGTTAGTCTTCTAAAATGGATTTAGTATAGGTCATAAAATAAAATTGGCTTTCACTAGCTTATGAAATATTTCCTCAATAAGCTCTCCTAGTTTGTTGAATGTTCTATACTTGTTGAATCCTTTATGTGGAGATGTTATTTGCAAAGTGGTTGGTGTATTGGGTTCTACATTTGGATCCAGTGGAGCCTGCACCATTTTTAGTGTCTAGATACATCACTCTATTTCCCACCATGTTTTTTCAAATTAAAAACCTTAGGTTTTTTGTACTGGTAGCCTAAATAGGTGGTTTTGCTTAAGTATATGTTTGACCTTATGAATAGATTTTTAGAAGGTCTCTGGTTATAAGTGTTTCTTAAATTTTCACTCCCTTCTCAATAATTTCCTTGAATGTGATTGCAAAAATGAGTCTTAAATTGTGAGATACTTCATGGTGAATGTTTTTTGAAAAAATAATAGCTAATTGATAATTTGGTAAATTATGTTGAAAGTGACCAGCTAAGGCTCTCCATCATTGTAGGTATATAGTGAAGCTTTCTCCATCTCTTTGTCTTGACTTGCATAAGTCAAATGTTTTTAAATCATTTTAAATTTTATAATAGAAATGATTGACAAATTTATCTGATAAATCATTCCAATCTTTCACTGATCTTTTAGGCAATTTTAGGAGCTAGTCCAAAGCTTGTATATCCACACTACGTGGAAATAAGTTGAGAAAATAAACACTAATTTAGGCTACCACTTGGCATAATATATAAATGGATTGAATTTATTCTTGAGGCTCCCCCAAACCCTTTTTACCTATCAAAAATGGGTGCCTTGAAATGAGGTGTAAATGGGAATTTAAGAATGCTTAAGTTGAATGGATAAGGACATATCTCATCAAACTTATATTTCTTAATTTAGTTATCAATCTCAAGCTTTGAGACTATTACTTCATTGAATTCCACTCCTACATGTTTGGTGCATTTGTTGTTGTAATATAATTTTGTTGGGGAAGAATATACCTCCCTATGTGGTCCTATTAAGGATATGAACACTTTGGCTAGAGTATTGGTTTTGGTTTACTCTTTGATTTGAGTAGCTCTATCATTTATTCCTAGGTTATTCATAAAGAGTCCCTAGAATCTATCACTATTATCTATAAGAATGTTTTTGCTTTTGGGGTATATGTTATCAGTTTACCAAAGTGTAGTATGGTCGATATGAACTTGCTAAAGTTTTTTGTAAAACACTCCAAATCTATAATGAGTCCTTTGTTCCTTGTTATTTCAAAGGGGAAAGAGTCTCTTAATGGTTGGAAAAAGTATACTCTATATCAGGTGAAATGTTTTGTGAAAAATATATAGGTTTGTTCTATTTAGGAGAAACCCTAGGATCTATAATAGATGTAAGATACACTAAGGCATGATGTGTTTGGTCTATCATCTATTATTTATCCATAGAGGTAGTATTTTTGATTAAATTCATAGCTAAATAAGTTATTAGGTCTATGAAAAGTTGATCCACATACCATTAACTAATTTTTTGGATATTGATAGCAATATCCTAATCAGTTGGGGAGGACTTTACAAGTTGTTATTTTCCCTTACTAGTGGAATAAATGTTGGATTTTGTAACACAAGTGAGATGTTGATCTATCTATTACTCCTCTACTTGGACAAGCATGTGCAATTATTCTATTTGGAAATACAATGGCAATCTAGCACCTATTTCAATTAACTTGAGGAAAGACTCATATTTATCCTCTATAGGTTATTGTTCATAATATTCATGTTTGGATCCGACTATCATTGCAATATCATCAAACTTGACAAAGTTTTATTATCCATCATAATAATTCTCTTCCTCATAACTAAGGCCATAAGAGACCCCACTATAAATATACCTTTACATATTTGAAAATTGGTTTCTACATTTGTGAAGTGTTTGGATTTTGGTTTTATAAATGTTTAGAAGGTGTTTTTGGACTCTTAAATCAAACAAATACAAGGTAAAATGATACTATAATAAAAAAAAAGTGTCTTGATACCACAAAATTATAAGAAAGAGGTTATGAGATTTATCAACCTTGGTTGTTTAAATAATCAATTTATAAAAGGGTAAAACAATCTTGGAACTTAGGGTGTAGGATAACACACAAAAATATAAGTTCAAAGTATGTCAATACCATAAAAATACTAAACACATCTATCATGGGTTGTGGTTATAAAATTAAAATAATAATTTCTCAATCAAGAATCTTAAGATGTGAATAAACAAACTTAGGATGCAAATTAATACAATAAATCCTAAGTATAAGACCCAAAACAAATGGGCAACATAATAGTGTACCATGGAAAATAAATTTGAATGGTCCATGAACTTAGAGCATGAGTGAATGTTTGGGATCAACCAACAATATGATTACACTTATGAAAGCAATAAACGTGGAATTAAATCAGATAGATAAGTAACTAGAATTAGATAATAGCAAATAACAAGAGATACAAGAAACCACCCTAAAAACTTGTATTAAACTCTTTACAGAAGGAATACAATTGAAGAAACTTCTTTCTTCCACACCTCTCTCAGATGTACAGATCTCTCACTAGATCTCTTTCCCTCAAGAGATCTCTCTCTCAAGTACAATCAACTCCAACAACCTGGAATGATTCAACTCTATACTGTTCTTCAATATTACAATTGTCTACTAAGCTAAGAAGATCTAATCCTACATATAGAATTAGGAAACTTGAGCATGCATTTACAACCAACAATTATGCCTCTTCAACAAGGGCTCTAAAAACAATTTTACTAATAATAGAGATGCAAACTTAAGACTAAGACTTAAACTCATCATGCAAACACTCAATTCTGTCCTCGAAAATAACATTCTGGATGCACAGGTAACCGACATCGATTCCTGCCTGTTTGCCTGTGACCGACATCGGCCGATACCTGCCAACGTCGGCATCTCTTCAACTGCTCCTGACCGATGCCGGTGACTGTGTAAACTTGCAAGTTTGGTAATGTGCTCCTTTGGTGAAGCTTTTAGCTCCACACCCTAACAATCTCCCACTTGGAGATAAATAGCTGCACCAGTACCTGTACAGTAACATCTTCTAGCTCCTCCATCTTCAACTCAATCATGAAGACCAATAGAAGTTGAATGAAGATTCAACTTTTCCTTTGTAACCAGCTTGGTTAACATATCCACAGGATTCTTATCTGTATGGATCTTCTCTAGCTTCAACTCACCATCTTCCAATACCTATCATATGAAATGGTACCTAAGCTATATGTGCTTTGTTCTTGAATGAAAGGCTGAATTCTTAGTCAAATGGATTGCACTCTGACTGTCACTATACAATCTGCAACTCTCATGTTCTCTTCCAAGCTCATCCATGAACCGTGTCATCCATATCATCTCTTTGCTAGCCTCTATGACTGTAATATAATCTACTTCTGTAGTTGACAAGGCAACAACCTTCTGTAACGTTGATATCCGGCTAACCGCCGTTCCACCTACAGTGAAAACATATCCTGTGGTGCTCCTCCTGCCATCCAAATCACCTGCCATATCTAAATCTACATGACCATGTAGAGAAGTATCTGAACCTTCATAGCACAAGTGCCTACTGCTGGTTCCTCTCAGATATCTAAGGATCCACTGAACTGCTTTCTAGTGTTCCTTTCTTGGATTGGCCATATACTTACTTACAACTCCCACTGCTTGGGCAATATCCGGTCTAGTACAAACCATTGCATACATTAAAATACCTACTACGGAAGAATATGGAACTCTACTCATGTACTCTACCTCATCATGTGAATTAGGACATTATTCTTTACTCAACTTAAAATGTCCAGCCAAAGGTGTGCTTACCAGTTTAGCATCCTGCATATTGAACCGTTTCAACACCTTGTCCACATAATCCTCTTGAGACAATATCAACCTGTGATTTTTCCTGTCTCTCTTAATGCTCATGCCAAGGATTTTATTTGCTACTCCCAAATCTTTCATATCAAACGTTTGAGCTAACTTCACCTTAAGCTCAGAGATATCCTGCATGTGTGATCTTGCAAATAGCATATCATCTACATACAACAACAAGATAATATATCTACCATTATCCAATCTCTTGAAATACACACAATGGTTAGATTGACATCTACTATAGCCATGCTCAGTCATAAACCTATCAAATTTCAAATACCATTGCCTAGGAGCTTGCTTGAGGCCATACAAGCTTTTCTTCAATCTGCACACTAACTTCTCCTTACCTTTGACCTTGAATCCTTTCAACTGTTCCATATATATTTCTTCATCCAAATCTCCATGAAGAAATGTTGTCTTAACATCTAGCTACTCAAGATGCAAATCCTCAATAGCAGCCAAAGACAGTATAGTCTATATAGAAGTCATTTTAACAATAGGAGAAAAGATCTCACCAAAGTCAATACCTGGTTTCTGTGCAAATCCTTTCACTATTAACCTAGCCTTATATGTCATCTGTCCATTCTCACCTTCCTTCAATCTGTAGGTCCATTTGTTCTTTAGTGTCCTCTTACCTGCTGGCAACTCAACAAAATCCCATGCCTGGTTCTCTCTTAAGGACTCCAATTCCTCTTTCATGCCTAGCTCCCACTGATCCTTAGACTCCACCTGTATTGCTTCATCAAAACTCTCTTGTTCTCCACCATCAGTTAGCAACAAATAGAATAATGAAGGGGAATATTGAATTGGAGGTTTACTTACTCTTTCTGACCTCCTGATGGGCGTTTGAGACTCATCCACAACACGCTATCCGCCCAAATTCTCTGATAGTGACCGACCTTGGTCACTTCCAGGCCTGTAACTGGCTGACATCGGTTCTTCCTGACAGACGTTGATTCCTAACCTACCGACATCGGTCTCTGTATGATTGACATCAATTCTTATTCTATTGACATCGGTTCCTACCCTGCTGACGTTGGTCTCTGTGTTTTCCTGCAAGTGATTATTTCTTTTTCTCGTGAGCTCATTTTGGACCATCACCTCATCCAATTCTCCATTGCTCTACCTGGATTGATTCAGCTTCCTCAGCTGATCACTATACATCACTTTTTCATTGAAAACAACATCACGGCTCCTAATTACCTTGTTAGTTCATAGATTCCAAAATTTGCAACCGAAATCATCAGAGCCATAGCCAATAAATGTGCACCTCATAGACTTAGCATCCAGCTTCTTTCTATTTTCCTTATCAATATGCACAAAGGCTTCACAACCAAAAACTTTGAGAAATGAGAGATCTACCTTCTTACCTGTCCATGCCTCTTCTAGAACTCCACCATCTAGAGTTGTAGAGGGTCCTCTGTTAATTAGGTACACTGCAGTGTCAACAGCTTGTGCCCAAAACTCTAAGGGCAAACCAACATGCAATCTCATACACCTTGCATGCTCCATTATTATTCTGTTCATCCTTTCAGAAATTCCATTCTACTAAGGTGTCCTTGGAACCATCCTTTGCCTATGGATTCCATGCATATAACAATAATCTCTGAACTTAAAGCTGTAGAACTCACCACCATTGTCAGATCTTAGGCACTTCAATCTTCTGCCTGTTTCATTCTCAACCATAGCTTTCCAAATCTTAAAAGTCTCAAATACATCAGATTTCTTCCTAATACAATAGACACATACCTTTCTTGTAGCATCTTCTATGAACGAAATATAGTACTGTGATCCTCCAATAGAAGCAACTTGAGCCGGTCCCCACACGTCTGTGTGAACAAGCTGCAACTTATGCTTCTTCTTAGTTGACCCAGTCTTGAGGAAACTCACTCTCTTCTATTTCCCAAAAACACAGTGCTCACAAAACTCTATATCTATGCCTTTTAAATCTGAAAGCATACCTTTGGACTTAAGAATTGACATCCCCTTCTCACTCATGTGGCCAAGCCTTGAGTGCCACAATTTTGCATCCACATCTGAAGTAGATAATACAGAAAGAGAATTGTTAGTAACACAATTACACAAATAGAGAGTACCTACTCTCTTACCCCTGGCCATTACAAGTGCTCCCTTGGTCACCTTCCAAGATTCAGCTATGAGAGTTACTGTACAACCCTCATCCCCTAACTTTCCTGTTGAAATCAAATTTCTCTTCAAGCTAGGAACATGCATGACGTCTCTCAACACCCATGTGTTTCCATTCTACATTTTCAGCTACACTTTACCTTTGCCAATAATTTTACAAGGCTCATCATCCCCTAAATACACTATTCCAAAATCTCCATGGACATAGTCACTAAAGTATTCTCTATTAGGGGTAGCATGAAAAGATGCACCAAAATTTAAAACCCAAGATTCTATATTATTATGCAAAGAGAATATTAAAGCATCTTGTGCAATACCTAAAACCTTTGCTTCTTCCTTTCCTTTGTGCTGATTGTCCTCCTTAGGCTTTGACCAGCAATCTCTACTTATGTGCCCAATCTTTCCACAATTCCAACATTGTGGCTTCCTACCATTTCTAGATTTAGATCTTCCTCTCACCTTAGACTTAGATCTTGATCTCCTTTTGCTCTTATCTTTCTGCCTTCCCCTGCTCTCAAAACTTAAAGCATTCCCAGATGTTTCCTCTGTGCTTTTCCTATGAATTTCCTCATTCAAGATAACACTAACAACATCTTCTACTTTCAAAATATTTGATGCAGATGCCATATTACTAACTACCATTACTAAGCTATGCCAGCTTTCAGGCAAAGAGCATAATATTAAAAGAGCTTTTATTTCATCATCAAACACTATATTGACTGAACTTAATTGATTTACAATTCCATTGAAATCATTCAGATGAGTAGACACAGGTCCACCTTCATTCATATGCAAATTAAATAACTGCTTCATAAGATATACCTTATTAGAAGCTGAGGGTTTTTCATACAAATTTGCTAAAGTAGTCATTAACTCTATCGTAGACTTTGCCTGTGATAAATTAGATATCACAGTAGATGCTAGACTTAGTCTTATAGACCCCAGAGCCTTTCTATCAAGAACTTCCCATTCTTCATCATCCATGTCTTTGGGCTTCTTTGCAATCCCACCTAACGGTAAGTATAGATCTTTTTGATACAGATAATCCTCTATCTGCATTCTCCAATGTTGATAATTTTTGCCATTAAACTTCTCCATTCTCAACTTACTTTCTTTTGCCATTGCTTCTCCCACTCAAATAGAAATCCGTGCAAAAACCCCTATGAGTAACCTATAATCAATACACACTACACAGATCTGAACCACCTGTTAGTGAACCTGAGCTTTGATACCACTTGTTGGGGATCAACCAACAATATGATTACACTTATGAAAGCAATAAATGTGGAATTAAATCAGATAGATAAGTAACTAGAATCAGATAATAGCAAAGAATAAGAGATACAAGAAACCACCTTGAAAACTTGTATTAAACTCTTTACAGAAGGAATACAATTGAAGAAACTTCTTTCTTCCACACCTCTCTCAGATGTACAGATCTCTCACTAGATCTCTTTCCCTCAAGAGCTCTCTCTCAGGTACAATCAACTCCAACAACCTGGAATGATTCAACTCTATACTATTCTTCAACATTACAATTGTCTACTAAGCTAAGAAGATCTAATCCTACATATAGAATTAGGAAACTTGAGCATGCATTTACAACCAACAGTTATTCCTCTTCAACAAGGGATCTAAAAACAATCTTACTAATAATAGAGATGCAAAATTAAGACTAAGACTTAAACTCATCATGCAAACACTCAGTTCTGTCCTCAAAAATAACATTCTAGATGTACAGGTAACCGACATCAGTTCTTGCCTGTTTGCCTATGACTGACATCGGCCGATACCTACCGACGTCAGCATCTCTTCAACTGCTCTTGACCAATGTCGATCGCTCTTGACTGACGCCGATGGCTATGTAAACCTGCAACTTTGGTAATGCGCTCCTTTGGTGAAGCTTTTAGCTCCACACCCTAACAGTGAACACAAGATTACCTAAATTAAAAATAAGAATAGAATAGGAAAGTGATTAGAAAATTGACCTTCAAACCATATGGAAAACTTTTACCTAAGTTACTTACACCAAGCATGAAAGGTGAACCATCTAAGCCTAAGTTGTAGGCAAGGCTCTAGTGTAGACCAATTAAATTTTGGATTAGAATTTAGAAAGGTAGAATTTAGAATTTGGATTAAAAAGACTTTATATTTTACAAGTGGTAAATAGTTTAGACTTAAACGAATAGTGCAATGATGTTATTTTGGAAACACAAACATAAAAGATTTGATTGAAATTTTAATAAGGCTAAAAGTGTTTTCAATTTGACCAGTGTAATGCCTCTTTGTTAAAAATAAATGGCGTATAATAAGTATTTGGTTTTTGACACATTTTGGCTCACACACAAATAGTTTTTAGACTCAAAAGACAATCTAAGTAAACAAGAACAAGAAAAACATTAAAGTGTACATCATATCCTAAAAACTAAAAAGATGTCTTTATACTCTTGGATTCCATCGATATACTACTTGTTGAGATGAAATAAGTTGTAAATATAATAAATTTATATACACATGAAAAGTAAGGTTTTTATACCCCTTCTTCTCTTAAGATATCCTATGGTAACATGAAACTTTGGGCTACTTGCCCTGTACTAATATTACTCCACATAAAATGGGGTTTATATAAAAACTACAAGTATCACATGATATAAATGGTCCCATATGTGTGATTAACACTAGGGAGAAACACATCATTTGGATCCAAATTAGCTAGATTATTGTAAAAATGTATTTCCATTTTTACAATCACTACATCTGTAAATTACTCAGTTCAGTGCGATGTCCAGGTTAAGCCATCATTCCAAGGTAGGTTTTAATAATATATATTTTTTAACTACTCAAAAAAGCATCCCAAAAAATCAATCTCAAATTTTATACCCCATCATGGAGTGGGGTCGAAACGATGCTAAGAGATGAACTCCTAGGTCAATGCTTCCCTAAGGAACTTATGGGGAGGTGATGAAATTTTGCCCACAAGCTAAGATATAAGAAATAAAAATGTAGGATTTTAAGGTCATTTTGGGATCACCCAAGTCACATGGATTATGAGGAATGCCTTAGTGACACTCCTTCAATTCTTGGACTAAGCAATGAAAGTAATAAGTGAAGCACTTATGGATCACCCAAGTTTCTTAAAGGGGATGGGGACGAAGAGCATATGCACTAAGATTTTTTTGAAAAAATAACAATCAAGTCAAAAAAACTTTGAAACTAATTTAACCAAGAAATAAAATGACAAAAATTAAAGACTCTTAAGATTCCTAAGCTATGATGATTGTTCATTTTTAATCCTAAACTCAAATGTGAGTGAAATTTGCATTAGTTGTTGTAAAACGGGAACTAGTAAAGTGTGTTAAACCTATAAAATAGAATGCTAGAAGTCTATCAAGGGGTGTAAGATGCCAAAATAAATTTAAAATTGTTATTTTAACTCTCTTTTTTTTCAATACACATCAATTTTGTTGTTCTATAGAGTGGTTTCATTATTCAGAAGGATGATTCCGCTATTTATATAGAGACACAAAAAACTATGTGGAAGTCTTATCAATTAGTAGGGTGATATCACTAATTAACAAGGTGATCTATCTGATAAATAGGGAAAACTTACCAAAATGATAAAAATGAAAACTAAGTAGTTACGTGTAGAGTTAGTCTAGGATGATTTCATTGATACTTTGATGACCCTACCATTCCATAGGTTGATTCTACTAATCTTTAGGTCAATTTTTCCATTCTTTAAAAGTCTAAAGATAGAGATGTAAAAATAAAATAGTTAATTATTTTATTTGTACAAGTGATCCTACTATTTCTTAGGGGAATCTTATCATTTCATAGGGTAATTTTTTTAATGTTTAGGATGAATTTTCCAATTTTAGGTCAATTCTACCATTTGGTCTAGAAGTCATAAAACACAAAAATGAGAAGAAAAAGAGAAAAAAATATCTTAAAAGGAGGGCCTAAGTGATAAATTCAAAGGATAAACTGATGCATGAGATGCGCATGTCCCACCAGGTATGCCAACATGTAGAATAAGATTATAAAACAAGCTAGTCCATGCATTAGTAAAGAAAATCCATAATAAGCATAAAGGAATAATGTTTTAATAGTACTCCCTCAAGGGGTGGTGGTAATGAATTCAAGAATATAATTATGAAAATAGGATAATCAATACCTTCTAGGTAAATACCCTCCATCAAAAATGGTCAATAAGCATGCCCTTCCTAAGATTTGGTGCTTCAAGTCTTCGTCAATAGGTGTAACATGAGGCTCCATCATCTCTTAGTTCACCAATGGATTTGGATATTTAGTTTGGTCTATTTGGGTGAATGAGTAAATATTTTCTAGCAATATTATTGCATAATAACATTACTTAATTAAAGCTTATTTGAAGGTATTTTTGCATAATAATTTTACATAATTCAAGCTTAAAGGTTATGGTCTTGGCTTACTTATTTATATCTTTTATAAAATGTTTAGGATCAACCATGACCATACATATTGAGATCAAGATTTGTGGCCATGGACCAATTCAATCTTGGAGGGACAAGAATAAATAATTTCATCAATATTTGGAAGAATGGAGCATTAATAAGGCATGGTTAGCCTTAATCCAGATATTTTCCTCCACTAATGCCTTGTAGATCACATCCCTATGATGACATCATGAAGTGATGCATATTTTTAGACTAAATTTTCATTAAATATATATTCAATGAGTTTCATGGAATTTCCACTTAAGATCCTAATTTGGTTTTGATTTTCTTAAATGGCCTTAGTTAGTTTTTTCCAATTCTTTGTAAATTTGTTCCACATTTAATAAAACTAGTTAGAAATGTCATTTTACTAATTTTTTATTTTATAAGAGTATAATCAAAAGAATATGTTAGTTGTGTATGGGGTAATACCCTATTTAGGGTATTATGAATGTGAATTTACACATGCATGTGACATGTGCAACAAAACTAGAAGATTTTAATGGTATAAGATATCATTTTGCATGGTCATAATTTGACTCGAAGTGAATCAAGAAAATATAATGATTATATAAAATTCCTTTCTCCAATAAAGGATCAATAGATAATAATAGGTACCTACACATAACGTGTGTAGATGAATTTAAGCATTTTAGTGATTTTGGTCTAGATTGTGCATTGTTGTGGAATATTATTTTGATTTGAAATTTTAGCATAATAGTGATAGGAATTGGATGTCAACACATTCAAGGTCTAAGTTTTCCAATTTATAATACTTAGGTGATATATAATTCTTAAATAACATTTAAATTTCCCCCCTTTAATCTAGTAATGAAATTTATAGTTTAAAGGAAAACTAATGGGTGCCTAGGTGTGTACAAGACACCTTGTCTTTCCTTAAGTCCAACTTGAGTGTTTTGTTTGTGACTACCATACAACTAAGATAATTTTACAGTATATAATTAGTCCATATAATCTAAAATTGGAAGCATTGAAATGAATTAAATTGAAAGAGATCAAGGTTTAAGATTACACCTTTGTATTGATGCAACCATCTTTCCCTTTGACAATTTCATTTGAAAGATGTATCATTAATAATCACTGAAACTAAAACTATGAAATATTTTAAATATGAAATATATATATATATATATATAAGGGGAGAGAGAGAGAGAGAGAGAGAGAGAGAGAGAGAGAGAGAGAGAGAGAGAGAGAGAGAGAGAGAGAGAGAGAGAGAGAGAGAGAAGGGCCTATGCCCCTAACCTTGGATAAAAGGTGGATTTCCACTTGGAAATTGAATTTGACTCAATTGTACAACCTAATCATACTTATAATCTGGTGAGTGTGATTGATCCAAGACAACTTGCACTATCCAACTTGTGAGGTTGGATTATCTAGTCAAGTCCAAACTAAAAACTTGATTTTATTATTTCATCACCTCAACCATAAAAAAAATTGAACCAAATACTACAATAAACTAGATCAATATTCTCCATTAAATGCTAACCTCATGGGTCGTGAGAGTCCTTGAAAGTGTTAAAAATTGGAATTGATTTGGATTTTACAATATTAGATGCACATTGCATGGCATATGTAACTTAGATACGTCTCATGCTGAAAATGTGTATAAAAATGGTACTAACATATATGATTCTACCATAAATGTGTTATGAATCATACAACTATGTAATGTGTTATGTGAGTGTGGATAACATGCTTCTAAATCATTCTCAACTATAATTTGAAACTAAAAATTGATATAAGTTCCAATGTGTTGGACATGTTTCCAAAATAATTTCCCCACTTTAATTTTGGAGTTTTTCATATTGAATAAGTGTGGATAACATGTTTCCAAAACATACCCCCACTAAATTTGAAAATTGTGAATGTGTGGAAGTCATGTCTTTATGACATGCGCCCACTGAATTTAAAAATATGAATATGTGGAATCCATCCCTCTGTGATATGCCCCCACTGATATTCCCCCCTTTAAGGTGAGGGAAGATATAAGTTGGTAGTTACCTCACCCCAAAAGGATAAGATAACCATATAACTATGAATGAACTAGGTATCATATAAGATAACATGCCTAGGTAAATGTATCATTAACCCATATAGAATTTGATCACAACAAGGCCTAAGCTGCATTATCAAGATCATGGTAATGAATAGATAGTAATAGTACAAGATCAATAAGAAATAAATCACACACATAGGAGCACTCAAATGTAAATCAAAAAATAATTATCCAAGGAGACCACAAACAAGGGGAATGTTTTAATGCCACACAATTGAATAGACATGAATCAGTAAAATATCCATAAAAGAAAGAATGTCATACTCAAATGTATATAAAATAAGCGATGACATATCAAATGTCAAAGAATAAAACAAAGTCATGGGGGATACAAAAAATAGATAATATTCAAATGATCAACAAACAAGACAAGAGCAATACAAGTCACTCAAGGAAGTTCATAAAATGAAATCATAAGCTACCAACATAAACATATCATAATAACCCATGGATCTAATATGTTATAAAATAATTCAAGTACATATCATATAAAATACACTAAAAAATGTGTAATAATGGATAAATTCATGTGTAAGTACATATATAAGCTCAAACATGATAATTTAAAATTAGTATAGAATGATATAACCTGGATATATCATCATAAAGGTGGATGCCCCCAACGTCCTAGTGATGTTAGTAAAGGGAAAGACCAACATCTAAAATACATAGATCATGTATTTGTGTATGAATATATCACACTCAAATAGAGACATGAAACACATGTGTATGTATAAGTAACTGATATGCTATACTTAAACATGAAACTAACTCATATATGCCAAGGAGCTAATAGAATGTCTAAATTCAGAATTTTTTTTTTGAATTTTTATTTATTTTATTTTTGGGTATTTTGGAATATTATAAGAGTTATAATCAAGGAAATACTCATCATCAAAAGGGATATGGCAGCCTATAAATTTTTTTAAGCTTTATTTTTAGTGATGCACTGTCGAATCTTCAATGTTATATATATATATATATATATATATATATATATATATAATGTAATGCACATATTTGTAGTATCTAGCATGGCATTCCAATCAACTAGCTAATGTTGTCCACAATATATACTACAAATATATATATATATATAATGTAATGCACATATTTGTAGTATCTAGCATGGCATTCCAATCGACTAGCTAATGTTGTCCACAATATTAGCTAGTCGATTGGAATGCCATGCTAGATACTACAAATATGTGCATGACATTATATATATATATATATATATATATATATATATATATATATATATATATATATATATATATATATATATATATGTAATGCACATATTTGTAGTATCTAGCTTGGAATTCCAATCGACTAGCCAATGTTGTCCACATTTTAATTCCAAATGGGGTTCGTGGTCTAATATCCATATGGTTTAAGTTACCACATGTGGATCATAGGTGATAGGTAAGTAAATTTATCCTTGAGATTTTGGCATCAATGGAGAGTATATTATTTCATCATAGTATGTCCTAATTATTTGAGAAATTCAATTCCACAAGTTGTATCCCAATTTATCATATCAAACTGATGATGGTTGTAATATAACCTAATATCAAAATGGTGATGGCGGTAATATAACCCATCAAATTTACTAGTAATAGTCAAATCATCACGATTTGGTCATTTTTAAAGATGATTTTCTTCTGAAATATAGGAAGGACTTTACCTTTATGTGTTTTGGATACAATTGTTATGCATCTTTCATTCTTATATTTCTAAATTAGGTTCAATTATTCGATGATAAGTATAATATGGTAATTTCTTTGTAAATAGAACTCTACTATCTGATATGTGTTTAGTAGAAGATAAATAAATCATTATATATCAAAGTAACATAGATAATATGGTATTTGTAGTATCTTATTACGTCATGACCTAAAAATTATGTTTTGAAGCCTTTTTCTAAGACTTCACATTGTTAACATGATGTACTTGCATTTGGACCTTATATAGTTGACTCAATGTTTTTAACCAAAAGGGATGTATTGAGTAACAAGAATTTACATGTTTATCAACTATTTCTATTTTTATCTTATCTAGATTGATTTATGTATCTTATACAAGTGGGTTTATCATATATATACCTTAGTATTGAGTGTCATGATTTCATCTAGAGATAAAGTAGTCATTTTACTTAACTCACGTATTTCATATGTGTGTATATGCTGAAGATGAATGCATTGTTTAGGTGGTAACATTATAGGAATTCCTATTGGAAGAAAAATTAATGAGAGGGGGGTTAGGTGAATAAGTGTTTAAAAAACTTTATTTCAATTATAATTAAACATTCATGAACCACGAAATTAATATAGTGATATAGCAATGCATAAAGAACCATTCACATGAGCATGAAATAAGAGAACACATATATGAGTGTGAAACCCTTAAGGGGAACCCACTATGATATCTAAAAATAGAATAATTTCTTATAAAATAAAATAAAAAAATTATTTGATCACCAACTCAACTTGGATCACCAACCCCAATAAATTCAAGCACCCACTTAACTAGGTTTTAGCAAGCATCTAATTGCAAGGAAGCACAAACTCCCTAAGTGACTCAATGCCAACTTAAGCACCTCAAAATTTTAATCACCTTATAAAACTTTTGTTATTTAATAAAAAAATGATGACCACACCTATGGTCTTACATTATGTTCTATAACTCATTTCAAGACGTCCTTTCGCTTAACCATGCATCATTTTTTTGCTTGTTTTTCACCACATTAAATAGGCCTAAATTGCCTTGTATATATACTAGTCTCATGGTTACACACCACTTAGTCGGTGACATATTTTAAAACTATTATTTAAGCCATAAAATAGGTATCAGGACATATTATGAATATGCTTCAATCATAATTTGAACCCCTTTTGGTCTGCCATAGCTAAATTAGGCATTACTCCTCCTTTTGGTCTTAGGGAGACCTAATTACATTAGGTCTACCCTCTTAATGTTAAAAATTGATCTTATTGAGCCCATATGGCCTTATAAAATAATAAATAATCCATTAAACAACTTATCAAATGAATTCTTCTAACCTCATCCATGTTTGATTAGACTTGCATGTTTCATTCATACCATGAAATCTCCTTTAGGATAAATTGCCTTATGAGGCCTGTGTACCTCAAAAGTTTATCTTACAATAATGAAGATTAATAAATATTAAGCTACTCAACCATGATAAATGGAACATGAATAAAATTTATCCATGACCTCAGGGTTATCACCAAATTCTTGGGACACCTTCACTCAGAAAATAAGGGCTTAAGAACATCTTTGCAACTCTCTTACTTAGAATTGTCAAATCACCTCAAAAACTAGTCATGAAGAATTAGACCTCTAATTCCTATGTAAACACTTGTCATGACTCATAATGTATAAAAATAATTATATGATATCTCTATAATATCCTTAGATAGAAAAATCACATGGTTTAATGGCAAATATTGGTCTTGTAGACTAATTTCTTGACCTTATCTCTCATAGTCCTATCTGAAATAGACAAGCCATTTTTTGAGCACCATTTTCACCACATAAACTAACCTCCAAATATTCTCCAAATAATTATCATGAATTAAAATTTATAGATAACTTATTTCACTTTTACTACATCAATCTATCATGCATAAAGCCTTAAATCTATCTTTTCATCTCTACTTGGGTTTTACATTATTTACACCATTAGGTTTGTCTACAACTGGATAACTTAGATTGCCGATTTATAGAACTTGAAAGATATAACATATATATAAAATCATGGACATGTAAAATGAGTCTCTATCTTCTTCTTCCATCCATTTACTCTTCTTGACCAATTCAACTTTTGAGAGCTATAATAATTTTTTGATAAATAGTCTTGCACCTATACATTTTCTCTCTCATCTAACTAACCACCACCACCTAGAGGTAATTGGGATAGTTCAATACATAATATAATAGATTATATAGGTATTTTTATCTATCATAAGTTTAGTTGAAAATAATCTCACATCGGGTCCTTGTTAGTGTTTTAGGAAGGTTTAACACATATTTTAGTGTTAACGATTGTTTAAAAATGACTACCACTTGAATCCAAAACTAATTATTGAAGATATTAGATAGGATACTTACCTATATCTCATAAATATCTTAGACTCCCATGAAGATGTTATACATGCCAACAAATTCTTGAAAGTGTTTCTCAAGTTTGAGTGCCTTATTTTTTGAGTTGAAGAAGGACAAATAATGATTTATGCACTTTTCCTTCAAATCTTAACCTCAAAATTTGTGATAATACCTAAAATAAATTATCTCACCTATGTCCATGCTATGATATGTGTATTTACCTTAAAATCTGATCTTCATACCTCACTAGGCTAGAGAGGGTCTAGGAATGGTCTAGGTGTAGACTTAGACTAAAGGTCCTACCCCTATAGGCTCACCATAAAACTCTCATGAAATTTTTTATACCTTACTCAAATTCTAAAAAAATTCCATACAACCTTCACATGCCTATGTTCATTCATTCCATCATGCACATGCCTCTTCATGCCATGACTATGCTTCCTATGCACTTGGCACCAATGACCTATACCTTCCATGTTAACATTAACAATGATATCAATCATACAGACATAAGATATTAGTTGTACTCAAATTATATCTTTATCTTTCTCTCATGACAACACTCTTCCATGCACCTTGTCATATCACATAATACCCACTATCCTTAATCACATTTGACATCAACCTTGACAAGATGCACATTTGACATCAATGATAATATTAAAAAATATCCCCCTTTGTCATTGGTGGAAACCACTCTAAAACACTTATCTCAATAGGTTTTTTCTCCCCCATTATGAAATTTTTTTCTCTTTGACATTAATGACAAAGAGGTACATACAACCTCTTAGATTACACATCTTGTGACCAAAAAAAACTAAACACATAAGATTATGAGTCTATGAAGCATCATACAAATTTTTTACCCCTATTTCCATGCATACCTCCTTCAAAAAGACTCAGATACACATGACCACTCACCTTCCTTAATGAATATTAGGGGTATAAATTACACCCAATTCCTTTCTTAAATGTTCCAATATTGTCTTTGGAAGTGGCTTAGTTAGAATATATACAATCTAATCCTTAGTAGATACATACTCAATCTTGACATTTTATTCATTTACATCTTCTCTTAGGAAATGATACCTAATGGGAATGTGCTTAGTCCTTGAGTTTATGACCAAATTCTTTGATACACTTATGGCTATTGTATTATCACAAAATATAGGACTATGACTATCATACTCCACTTTATAGTCCTTTAAGGTCTACCTCATCCATATGACTTGAGTACAACATGAAGTTGTTGAAATGTACTCAACCTCACAAGTATATGATTTCATTGATGGCTTATTCTAGATTATCCATGATACTAGGGACTCTACTAAGAATAAATCTCCTCCACTAATGCTCTTCCTATCATCTATAATCCCTATCTAGTCTACATCTATATAGGTTGTTAAGTTAAACTACTTGATCCTTGGATATTAAAACCCAAAGTCCACTATCCCCTTAAGATACCTAAGTATCCTTTTAAATTATTTTAAATGATTTTATTTTGGGTCTACTTGAAATATTCCCATAAAACCTACTGCTTGCATGATATTCAGTCTAGAGGTAGTAGTGTACAAAAAACTCCTAATTATTGACCTATTTGATGTTTGATAAACCTTTTGAGATTCATCCTCCTTGTTTAAATTTCACCTTGTGATCAAAGGTGTGCTAACTACCTTGCAATCTTCCATCTCAAATTTATTCCACATCTCTCTTATGTACTTAGATTTTGAAATAAATATACATCTTTCTATTGAATGATTTGTAACCCCATGAAGAATGATAGTTCTCCTAGAATGGACATCTCAAAATACTTTTTTATCACATATACAAAGGCCTTAGTCACACTCTCACTATTTCCACAAAATATGATGTCATCCACATAGACAACCACTATCAACTGATGATCATTTTCTATCTTTGTGTAGAGATTATTGTTTGCAACTCCTCTCTTAAATCCTTGGTCTAATAATTACTTGTCCAATCTAGCATACCAAGATATAGGAGCTTGATTTAGACTATAAAGAGCCTTTTTCAATCTACATACATAGTACTTGTTACCTGATAAGGAGAAATCATCAAGTTGCTCTATGTAAACCTCCTCTTTAAAGTTCTCATTCAAAAAAGTTGATTTGAAATCCATCTGATATACCATGAACCCTTTGAATCCTTTATATATGAGAAATAATATGATGGCCTCCAATATTTATACTGGAGCAAATATCTCCTCAAATTCTAGCCCTTTTACTTATTCATACCCCTTTCATACCAATCTATACTTGTTCCCAGTGACTTCTCCATCTTCATTCAATTTTTTCCTAAACACCCATTTTGTGCAAATGACATTTTTATCCTTAGGCCTCGGAACTAGTTCCCAAGTCTAATTCTTTTCTATTTATCCTAAATCCTCATTAAAATCACCTATCTATAAATTATCTTTACTTTATCTTACAAGGTTATTAGGTTTAACCTTAGACAATAGAACAACATTCTCTTAATTTAGTTACTTATTAGCTTTCTCCTTATTTACATACCTGCATACCTATTGTCAATGATTTATGATTTAGGATGGTCTCTATTAATATATCTTGAAGTACCTTTTGAATCTTGTCTTTCCTCAACTTATTATTCTTCCTCATTTAAATCTATTATTTGTTCTTCATTCTTGAAGTACAAATTATCTGATGCATCCTTTGATTGAGAGTGTGACTTCTTAGAATTGGTCTCATCAATATACACATTGGTGCTTTCCACTACCTTCTACAACCTCTTATTATATTATCTACTAGTTGAGATTACTAATGAGTATCCCAATAATATTCCTTCATTATACTATGAATCAAACTTACCTAAGTCTTTCTCATCTCTTTTGATGAAGCATTTGCTTCCAAACACTCTAAAGTGTTCCACATTAGTAGGTCTACCTTTCCACAGTTCATAGGGGGTTTTATTATCATTAATATTTATTTATTCTCTATTAAAAATATAAATTGTAGTGCTCATGGCCTCTCTCTAATATCCATCAGATAATATTGATTCATTTAACATAGTCCTTGTCATTTATTGAACTAATATATTTTTTATTTCTACTATCCCATTTTGCTGAGGTATCCTAGCTGTTGAGAACTATCTCCTTATCCCGTGGACCTCATAGAAGTAATGAAATTAATTGGACCAAAACTCTCCTCCTCTATCATATCTTATGTTTTTGATCTTTGCATTCTTTACATTTTCAATTAAATCTTTGAATGCCTTGAACTTATCAAGAGCTTCTGACTTTTCTTTTAAGAATGATACCCAAGTCATTCTTGTGTAGTCATCTATGAATAAAATGACATAGCTAACTCCTTTAATTATTTAGATTCATTTAGATCTACAAAGATTAGTGTGTATTAACTTTAAATGTATTGTAGTAGAATACTCCTTAGACTTGAACCTCCTAGTTTTCTTACCATATTAACATGCCTTTCAAAGTATGTTTACATGTTTGGTGATTTTAGGCATATTCTTCATAGACTTCTTAGAGATAATCTTGACCATATTATCAATGTTTAGGTGACCCAACCTTATGTTTCATAATCAAAATTCATACATATTTATCATAAATCATCTATCCTTCTTGATGTCATTCAGGACATATAGAGTTTTTTTAGTTTTCTTAGCATTGATAATTAACCTTCTTGATTTGGCTCTCGTTATATCACACCCTCTATCATGAAGGCTTAGTGTGTGTATTTGGTTGGCCATTTTACTTCCACTAAGAAAGTTATGTTTAAATCCTTCCACATACAACACATTATCTATCTTGGTCTTCACATTGTCCAAACTCAATATACCCTTGTCAATAATATTGACAATTGTGTTATCTCCAAAACTCATTATCCCTGCAGCATTCTTATTTAATTAAATGAACTTGTTCTTGTCCCCTATCATGTGTATTGAGAAACCACTTCATGTCTTCATATTGGATGTGAAAGGTAGTCTGAGATAACATATATTCTTCTCTTTTATTCTTCTTTTCCTTCTTCACCTTGTCCACAAGGTTTGACTTCTTGATCCACTTCTTAGTGGTGTGACTATATACCTTTTGTCTTGAATGATCTTCCTCATATGCCTCATCATTAAATCCCTTCCAATATTTCTTCTATAATCATAATTATAGCACATAATTTTGCTTCTACTATTGAAGTGAGCATTCATCCTATTCTTCCATGAGGAATTGATTTGATCATGATGTCTACAATCCACATCTCTATGTCCATATTGATTGCATGAGAATTAGTAACCATTGAGATAATTCACATACCTTGTATGTTAGATAGGAATTGTATTTTGATGACTATTAAATGATGTACCTATACCTTTTTTAGTCTCTTGAAGGAGTTATATTCTTCTTGAATTGTTTATGGTTAATTTAGATCTCTAATTTGAGAATTTTTGCATAGGCCTTCATCCTATTAGCACCATCACTTCATGATAGTCCATTAAACTTTTAGGTTTGAATATACTTATTTTCCTATTAGTCTTATTTTAATCTAAGACCTGTTTTATCATGTGGAGACCTATTATTATTCAAAATATCACTAAGGATTTTAGTTCTCTTTTAAAAAATTTTATGTGTCTTCAATTTGATTATTGTCTAATCCATTTATGACTTTAAGGACTCAATTTCTATTCTAATCTTGGTGCATTCTTCCTCCTTGGTCATAAGACTAGTAATGATAATTTCAACATAAGTTTCCAACTATTTAATTATCTCTTCATGTTCATTGGCATTTTTACTTAGTCTCGTTTCAAATAAACTATTTTTTTCCTCATAATCCTTAACCAATGATTTCAATTTTTTATTCATCCTTCTTTGGACTTCAACTCCTCTAGAAATTTCACCAATTATGCCTCAAGGTTCACTTTAGCCTCTTCTTCATTTGATTCTTCATCTTTCATAAAACTTTTACCTTTTGAGTAACCTTCATTGTCTATTTCTATGGAAATGAATAGAGTTTCATTGCTATCATAATCAAAACTATCATCATCACTATCAGATATACTTATCTCACTTATATAAGAGGATCTTCTATCCTCTTTGGTATAAAAACTTCTCTTATTATTGAATGATCCTTTCTTACTTTCATACTTATAAAAACTCTTTTTACTCTCATAAAGCTTATAGGACTTATTATCCTTATCATGATGTTCACCATGCTCTCAATCATGATCACTCTTATCCTTGTTAGAAAACATGGATGGAAAGTGGAAAATATTACCACATTTAAATTACTTAAATGACAACTTGCCCTTATACTTACCTAATCTTTTCCTTAGATTTCTAACAAACATGGCTTCAATCTTACCATCATCAATATTGGTATTAATATCATTCTTGATATTTTTACCTTGTGAATTTTTCTTAACTTTGAATTCAAATTCCTTCTTGGAATGTCTTCCATCACTTGTAATTTCATAGGCAGTCAAGATACCATGAATCTCGTCCATCTATAGTTTGTTGAGATCTTTTACCTCCTCCATAAGAGATATTTTTGAATCAAATTTAGATGTCAGGGATTTTAATACCTTTTATACTACTATTGATTATTCTAACATTTATCCTAGACCTATAATTACATTTAACACCTAATCTACTCTTAACAAATAAGATGCAATGTTTTCATTCTCAGACATTCAAACTACCTTTGGTAGGTTTGTAATTTTGCCAATTTTACTTTGATATATCCTCCATATATGGTTTGAAAATTTTACCAATTTTTTTGGCTGAATCATAATGAATGACTTTTACAAATTTTTCCTCTAAAAGACCACATAAGATGGGATTCATTTCCTTAGACTTGTTTTCACTTTCCTTCTTGCATGTTTCATTAGTTGGTGGTATAGGAAGTGGAGTGAATCAATCAAAAATTGATTACCATATATCATAGCCTAAGTACACTAGATAGGTCTTTGTTATGATACTATAAAATGCATAGTTAATTCCATTGAAGAGACGAGACTTTTTAGTTGAGAAACCTCATTGTACTTGATGACTAGACATGTTTGTCCTTCTAATATCTCCTTTAAGTTGTTAGGTCTGATTTTAATGACCAATATATGTTAACAATTATTAGAAGCATAATTAGTGAGAGGGGATTTGAATTAGTGTTTAAAACATATTATTTCAATTATAATTTAACATTCATGAAGCATAAAAGTAACATAGTGATCTAATAAAGAACTATTCACATGAGCATGAAATAAGAGAACACATATATGATTGGGAAACCCTTAATGGGAAGAAAACCCACTATGATCCATATAAATAGACTATTGTCGTATGAAAAAAAGACCAAGTTAAATTGAGTGCCAATTAAACTTGGATCACTAACCCCAATAAATTAAAGTGCACACTTGCCTAGGTTTTATCAAGCATCTACTTGCAAGGAAGTACCAACTCCCTAAGTGACTCAACACTAACTTAGTGACCTCAAAATTTTTATCACCTTATAAATTTTTTTTTAATCAATCAACAAATGATTACAACACCTATACTCTTCTATTATGGTTTATAACTCATTTCAATACCTCCTTATACTCAACCATGCATCTTTTATTTTTACTTGTTTTACACCATAATAAACAAGCCTAAATTGCCTCGTATATATACTACTCTCATGGTCACACATTGCTTGGTCAACCACACACATTAAAAATATTAGGTCATACACATAATAGGTCTCAGGATGTCATATGAACATGGTTCAATCATAATCTGAACCCCTTTTGGTCTTCCACAATTAAATTAGGCCTTACTCATCCTTTAGGTCTCATGGAGACCTAATTGCATTAGGTCTATCCTCTTAATTCTAAAACTTGATATTATTGGGCCTAGATGGCCTTTTATAACAATAAAAAATCCATTAAACCACCTAAACAATTAAATATTCTAACCTCTTCCATGTTTAATTATACTTTCATCCGTCATTCACATGATGAAAGCTCCTTTAGGATAAACTACCCTATTAAGCATGTGTACCTCAAAAGTCTATCATAAGATAATGAAGCTTAAACACCATTAAAATACTAAAAAAAAAATAGAACAATAATAAAAACTATCCATGAATTCAAGGTCATCACTAAATGCTCAGAACACCTTCACTTAGGAAATAAGTGCTCAAGAACATATCTACAACTCATTTACTCAAAACTGTCAAATCCCCTCAAAAACTAGTCATGAAGAATTAAACCTATAATGCCTATGTAAACACTTGTCGTGACTTATGATTCATAAAAATGGTTCTATGATATCTCCATAACATCCTTAGATAGAAAATTCATATGGTCTAATGGCAAATATTGGTGTTGTAGACAAATTTCTTGAACTTATATCTCACAATCCTATCTAAACCATACAAGCCATTTTTTTAGCATAATTTTCACCACATACACTAACCTAAAAATATTATCTAAGGAATTATCATGACTTAAAATTCATAAATAACTTCTTCATGCACTTTTATTTCATCAATCTATCATGCACACACCCTTAAATCTATCTCTTCCTATCTACCTGGGTTTTACATTATCCACACCATTAGTTTTGTCTGTGACTAGCTTACTTAGATGACCTATCCATAAAACATTATATACATGTAAAATTATTATCTATCTTCTTCTTCCATCCATTTACTCTTCTCAACCAATTCAATATTTGAGAGCTACATGATGTTTTTGACAAATAAGCTTGTACCTATACATTTTCTCTCTCATCTGACCAACCACAAACACATAGAGGTACTTGAGAGAGTTTAATACATTATAAAATATATTATATATGAATTTGAATTCATCATAATCCTATTTGAACAAAATCTTTCACATTGGGTTCTTATTAGTGTTTTAGGGAGGTTTAACACATGTTTTGGTGTTAACAATTGTTCATAAATCACTGCCACTTGAATCCAAGAATAATGATTGGATATATTATTTATGACCATTACCAATAGCTCATAAATATTTTATACTCCAATATATAGGTTACACATGCCAAATAATGACTAAAAGTGCTTCTCAAGTTTGAGTACTTTTTTCTATGAGCTAGATAAGGCCTAAAATAATGATTCATGCACTTTTCCTTCAAATATTGACCTCAAAATTTGTGATCATACCTAAAAAATTTTATCTCACCTCTATCCATTCACTCATATGTGTAATTTCCTTGAAATCTGATCTTTATACGTCACTTAGATAGGTAGGGTCTAGGAGTAGTCTGGGTGTGGACTTAGACTGAAGGTCCTACCCCTATAGGCTCACCTTGAAACTCTCATGAAAGATTATATACCTTAATCACATGCTCAAAGAGTTCCATATAAAATTCACATTCGTGTATTCGTTCATTTCACCATGCACATACCTATTCATGGCATGACTATGCTTCCTATGCACTTGACATCAATGACATGTACCTTCCATGTTGACATTAACAATGATATCAATCATGTAGACATAAGACAATAGTTGTCTTTAAATTATCTCTTTATCTTTCTCTCAAGAAAACACTCTTACATGCACCTTATCACATTACATATTTCCAACTATCCTTAATCACCTTTGACATCAACCTTCACAAGATGTACCTTTGACATCAATGACAATACTCAACAATACCTTCAGTTTTAGAATGTATTATTTTAAAAAAATGAAAGGTTAATAATTGGTAGGAATAGTTAATAATGTCCCATCATGTATGAATTTTACATATAGGTTAAGTGTATATGGGATAACTACCATTGAATGTATCCAAGGTTTACCCAAAAATAAATTATTATGTAATGATTGAGGCATTACCTAAAAAGTAGTTGCAACAATTTTTGGTCCCAATGTCACATCCAATGTGATTTGACCAACCAGAGGGATATGTGAATTATAAAACCCTTTTATATGCATAATATATTTGTTAATAATATCAATTTTAATACCCATGGTGGTTAGAAATTTTATGCTACAAATGTTTAGGACTAATCCATTATAAATGAACACCATTTTGATGCCCTTTTTTTTCATTTTCAATTGTATGAACAAAGGCAAATATTGGTCAATTATATATTTGGATAGTAAATATGTTGGATCAAAGGTAATTATATTTTTATTATTATTTAAATCTTTCATGATGTCCACAAAATAAGTGGGTTTCATATAACTCAAAACATGGGTCTCATGTAATACTTCATATAGGATATCTTTGTAAACAACATATTATTTTAGTAGCTCAAAGATTGAAATATTAGCATGTGTATTTATTGATTGGTCAACAAGGTAATATACCTTATATTTTATCACAAACTTAGGCTTAGGAGGCACTTATTATATATTAACAAGTGGAGGATTACATTGAACAACCTTACCTCTTTAAGTAGTAAAAACATAGATTGCATAATCCAATTTAATGCATGGGTGAATAATGGGCAAGAGATGGTAGATATCATTATAATAATACTTAGGTAAAATAAATGGTTGAGATAATTATCATTGGTTTCATATACTAGCTCTATATTATTACAAAAGGAATTATGAAGACTAAACAAGTGTTGTCTCTATTTTAAAACTTTCTCATGAT
The DNA here is from genome assembly GCA_037957365.1 of Torreya grandis. Taxonomy (NCBI): domain Eukaryota; kingdom Viridiplantae; phylum Streptophyta; class Pinopsida; order Cupressales; family Taxaceae; genus Torreya; species Torreya grandis. The sequence goes on along the minus strand of JARHVA010001111.1, from coordinate 10,279 downwards.
GTTTATGAATTTGCTTAATATATTGAAGAGATATGTCATATAGAAAACTTCAAAAAATATTACAAATTAAAATAAAAAATGGGTGATATATGCATCCATTTTAAACATATTTAATATAAATTAGGGATTAAAAATTGAAAATCTCATAAAACTCTAATAGACATAGGATTTGGAGATCAAAGATCCGTTTCACCAAATGTTTAACCCTAAATTGGATGTGGATTGTAATATGGGTAGATAGGGTTAAAAATATATAAATTAATAATCATAATGGTGATAATTATATCTATAGTAGGCCAATTAATTTTACAACTTAGATAGAACATATACTAAATTTATTATGGTGAGATATGTTGAAAATGGAAAATATAACTATGTTATATATTACATTGATAAAGAAATAAGATACTTAAATATTTTTGATGTTAATATAAATCTAGATTTGGAACATGTAGTAATCAGACTAGAAGAATATTTTAGAATAGTTTCCAAATTCTATATTAAGTGCCTTCGTAGCCATGAACACTTGCATCAACTTGGGACAGTTACATTGATGCTACTGTCTAAATCAGATGTAGGTGTTTAGTATTGAATAGCTAATAAAATAGGATGTGACCACTTAGATGATTTTGGTTTTATCATCACCTTTGCTTTGGTACATTTAGGTCTATGTCATGGTCTATCACTACTTGTCAAATGATCAAAATCTTAGTTTTTCATCTTCATAGTGACCTTGGTAAAAATGTACCATTGGGCACATGGAATCGATTTAACCTCAACTACCCCTCTATCAATGGATGCTTTCTACATATCCATATATCTAAAGATGGCCTCATATTAATGTATATTTTACCTAATGTGTTAGTTTGTGTGTGCACAAGGATGCAATATGTGGAAAAAAAGTACAATGGTGACCTAACTTGTATCTAGGAAAATTGAGCTCTTGGGTTGGTCCTTTAGTATGTCAAATTTGTAGGCATGTTTTTCTTATGAATGATATGAAAACAAGATAAAATAAGAAATATTTTCTCAATTAAATGCTCTTTAAATTTTCTTTTGTATAAATGCTAGGTCTATGATAGGTGAGGAATGAGTGAGGGTTGATCTTATATTTATACCAATCCTCATGGATAATATATCACATTAAATAATGTAGGCCAACCCTTAATATACACTTCATTTTTAAATTATATGACTTTAGGACAATATATACTTGTGTCAAAATAACACACCTACACCAATATAGGTTTCTATCTAAGACACAAGTGTCTAAGAAGCAGAAAATTAGGTAAAGGTTATGAACATGTAGATGCATAATATAAGTAGGTTTTAATTATTTTGGACAAGATAGAAAGCCTTTATTATCAACATAATAATGATCATACTAATAGATATGACAAGGGGAACAATACAGAGGACATGCAAGACTTGTGGAATTGGGAAACATATATAACTGAGAGGAACATCCAAGGTCTGAGTTTTCCTAGTGTATAATATTTAGGTGCTATATAATTCATAAATACCATCTACACATACAATGGGATCTCCAATCAAAATAAGGTGTAAGTGATTCAATTCATGAGGCTCCTTTGGCATAAGTTCATATGATATTCAAATAATACTTTGTTGGTTGAATATGGAACGTAATGAGATCCTTAATTAATATAAGGCAAGTGTGATTTGGAACATGGGGATAATTTGGTCCTAATTCTACATGAGATTAGATACAAAACTCAATTGGTTCAATATGGCATGCAATGTGGCCCCTAATTGTCATTATTAGGACTCAATTTAGTGTATTGGGTTATTTTGACACAAATTATGCACGTGTTTGGTGCAATATTTTGTTGGTTCAATATTGTGTGCAATGGGAGGCCTAATTGAGATAATATGCATGTAATTATTATGATTATATCACTATGGTTTTTTAATATATTTTATGGTTATTATGTTATTTTAGTTATTGTAATTATAATTTTTTTAATTATGAGTTTTAAGTATTTATTATTTTTGTTAAGGTTTTTTAGTTAATATGATGGTTTTCATAATATAAAATAATGTTAATTATTTTTTATATTATTATTTTTTTATATAGATTGGATGAATAAGATGAAATGTTTCAAAAATTGTAAGTGGCATAAGTTGATGGACCATTTCACGGATATATTCATGAAATCAACAAAAACACATATGCATTATGCTTAAATAGGCTTGGTCATTACCAAGTCATAATTCATATGTGTTTATATACTATATAAATGAGTACTTGTTCCTATGACATAGAAATATGTATGCATTTCTAATTAATTTTTATGTTATAATTTTTTTATATAGATTGGATGAATAATATGATTTTTTTTTTATAAATTGTAAGTGTCGCAAGTTGATGGATCATTTTGTGGATATCTTCATGAAATAAATGGAAACACATAATCATTATGTTTAAATAGGCTTGGTCGTTACCAAGTCAGAATGCATATGTGTTTCTATTTTATAGAAATGAGTACTTGTTCCTATGGAATAGAAACTTGTATGCATTTCTAAACACACTTGCTATAAAAATAAGAAAAAAATAAGAATTCATTATTTATTTTTAAAAAGTGTTTCTTTGCTCATTTGTCCTCAACAAAAAACCACATTTACATTGTAACCTATCACTTTCAAGAGGAGAGAAATTCATTACCACCAAAAAACATGGTTGAGTTTTTGTCAACAAATCAACAATGCCATCACAGAGGAGAGGTTATAAACTAATTCTTGTGATTGACCAAAAAAATTACTAATTATTTAATATTTTTATTATTTTTTATTAAAAAAAATTTAATTTTATATTTTTGTGGCTTGATCAGTTTCAATACAAAACCATTATAACCCTCCCAACCTTCATAACCCTTCCAACCCTCCTAACCCTCTTAACTATCCTACTAACCCTCATATCCCTCCTACAAATCCCCAAGACCCCCTAGGTAGTTAGGAATATTTGGACACACATATTGTCAAAAAAACTATGAATTTAATAAATAATTATGAGAATGAGGGACCCCAATTCAACCAACACACATTGTACGTCATTTTAAGATAGATTAGAGACATTACTAAGCCAAGTTAACTTGATAACGGGCCAAATTAACATATGGACATAATATAGAGATAGATTTAGGTCTTAATATGATGAAAAATTATTAGAGTGTGATGTGAAAGATAAAAAATTATCAAGATAATTTTTTTTTGCATTATTCATTAATCCATCAACCAATATACCACCTCCATTATCATTCAAATGCTTCCCCATCCACTGGTACCAACATCATTTGATAAGGGTCAATTTTTAGGACCAATGGAGGATGGTCTTTTATTATGAACCTTGTAATAACCATGAGGTTCCTTTTAATTTTATGAGCAAAATCTATTTTGAGTTAGTCTTCAATGAAATTTCCAATTATTTTGATCACTGAGCCTTTTAAGGCCAAGGAAAAGGATCTCCATAGGATATAATAGGGTAACATCATGTGCTTAATCAACCTACAAGAGTCAAACAGTCATGTCAGCCTAAGATAATTTGATATGCAATGAAGGAGGTTATTGAGAATGACACTTTGCATTTTGTTAATTTGATTACTGAAAACATCATTCATATGTATTCCATTGATGCTAGCATTGTTGTTTCATGACCACACCATTTTAGATTCTATGGTGTTATATGCATTATACCTATTTACATGGATGATGGTGATTAAAAGGGTCATAAAATTATGGTTATGATAGATGAATTTTTGGCACATATATTTGGTGTGAGACTTCAACTACACCTATGCAGGTATACTATATATTTAACATATTCAATTGCATATATGTTTACAATTAAAATTTAATAATTAATTTACATATAAATGTCAATAATATATATTTTATTTTTTATGCCATAGGAGGAGATGGTCCTAACATTTACACAACAATATTTTTGGTCGTTTAGTAGTGTCTATGTTGTTATTCAACTAACCTATACATATATGGAGGTAATTATTCATTAATATGATACTTTGTGTTCTTACAAATTTATTTATATAGATATTATAAACTAACAATCATACTTATTTTTTTTAGTTGATGACAATATTGGAGACTCCTCCATTGATACATGCAAGAATAAACTTAGGCATTATTATTATAATTTCATCTAGACAGACACTCACTAAGGTATGTTAACTTTTAATGTTGAATTTAAATATATATTTGTTGTAATAATTTTAATCTATACTAATTATATAACTAACATTGATTTATTATCTACATAGGGCTATCTAATGATGTATAATAATCATATTGAGATGATTAGTAGGGCACCAACTCGTGTTGTTTCTCCATTTCACATTTTTATGCATACAATTATACTTGCCATTGACTTTGATGAGCATTATAATTAAATTGAGAATGACCATGAGATTATAGTAAGTGCATGTTTAAATAGTTTTTGTATCATATTAAAATTAAATTATGAACATGGTTGCATGTATATTATTTAAATTTTCTAATAATATTTGTATATGAACAAGTTCATCTACACAAAATCTATGAGCATATAAGGACTCATAATTACACCTTAAAAAAATATAAGTAATTTTAGGGATCTTCATCTAAGAACAAAACATCTAAAGGAGATCCTTCTTTGAGAAAGGCAAAGAGAGGGAGGATTTTTGATGAGTAGGATATGCCTTACATGATGTAATTTTTTATATTCCTAGATGGAAATGTACACCTTTTTGGCATTGTATGCCTATATATAATTAACCAAACTATTGGCCATTTTAGTCCACATGCCAAGCTTCTACCTGAATTGATGAGTTGAATAGAGTTATGGATAGAATGAGTGGTCTAGAGATCACATGTAGCTTGAAAATACTTTGAAACACTTTAAGTAAACTTAAAGTATAGTTTGTCATAAATTTGAGGAAGTAGGTTCTCATGGTGATCAATGTAGTCAGGATCATGGAGAAGGTTTGCATATGACTCAAAAGTTAATTATATCTTTGAAATATCAAGCAAGAGTTCAAGCAAGCTTTGAATAAATAGACCATCATAAACATGTCATGCAAGAATGAGCAAAGAAAGTTGTTCATGTATTTAATAAGTATGCTCATGAGGCATCTGAGAGCCAAAATATCGTATAGACATGAATTTACTCATGTCTAAATCATCCTATAAAAATTTCATGTCTTGTTGAACTTTCTATCTCAATATATAAGCCTTTAAAATTAGACTTGTAGAGTGAAACATGCACATAAACATCAATTTAAAGCTATGATAAATAGTCATTTAAATTCAAATATTCCAAAGGATGAATGCAAAGATAACAAGTGTCCAAATCTTAGGAGATAAGGTCAAACATAATGGTGAGAATCAACTGGCAAGGCCAGTGGGTCCAGATAGATCTAACAACATGCATTTAATTGTGCCAAAAAGATCAATGATGAGAATCAAGTCAAAATGTCAAAGGTTCTCTAATGTGAATGCATAAGTGATAAGTGGCATAATTTTGGGAGTATAATATAGATATAATGGTGAGCATCAACTAACAAGGCTAGTGGGTTCAAGAAAATCAATAAAGTATGTGCAATTGTATAAAGTAGCTCTAATAGCGAGCTTAAGGTCAAAAAGTTAGAGGATCCTAAAGACTAATGAGAAAATACCAAGTGTCATGGCCATGTTAATATGGTAGAAGATCTATGGTTTGCATTCATTTATATAGAGAAAGATAAATGGTGCGATCTAGGTCAAAAAGTCAAAGGGTTGATAACAAGATCTTGGGAATGAATGAAGAGATGACAATTGGCACATTATGAGGAGCCTAGATCAAGATCAATGGTCAAAATTAAAATTAAAAATCTAAAGGACATCAATGGAGAGAAATTTTAACTTAGGTCAAGCTAGGGAAAATATTTCAAGAGGATGCCATGAAATCGCACATATTGGACAAAGGATTTTTCCACATCAATTAGGTAGAATACATGAATGCAAGATTAAATATGATATGGATAACCAAGAACATAACCTAAAAATCCACCTAAATGCCATTAAATCCTTTTAAAGATTTTTGAGAGCTTTTAAACATAGGTTTTATGTCTCATTTAGACTCAAGAGGCCCTAGCCTATGGATCATCATTTGCAATCATGACTATATGAAAACCAATAGGGTGATTGATTTTCATCCATAATAGATCTATATTCAAAATTCAAAAGCAATGGAAAAATGGTGACTAAACAAAGAATTCCAAAGAACACCAATGAATAAGCTCAAGTAATTTCCTGATAACATGAAGAATATCAAAGCATGATTGATGAAGACAGTGAAGGGAATTAATATAGGGGAAGGTTTGACAAGGATTGTGGTGGTGGTTGTAATGAGTATAATTGGGTTCATTAATTACCCCTTAAATGCTAATTTCTCTCTCTCTTACCTTCTTTCTTCCTATAAATACTAGCTTTGAGAGCTTCTATAAAAAAAATTTAGGCTTGATAGGACACATTCTCTTTGTCATGGATAAATTTTTGAGTTGAGAAGAATCATTTACAGTAAAAGGGGGCCTCCACCATCATCAAAAGCCAAAGATTCTCCAAGTTTTATAGTTCATAACATCATCTAGATAGTACCTCTCATACCAAAGGTTACTATAAAGTTATCTAGAAAAGATATTCCTTTGAAATTTATATAACTACCTTTTACATCATATAAAAGATCAAGATTCAATAGGATAGGTCCTTATCCCCAAAATAATATTCATCTCTTGGTCATCCTATTGTTTTAAGTAGTGCAAACTCTACTATGTAAATGGAAAGGCCTAGAGTACAAGCTTTTATACCCTTCAATGGTTGGTAGTTCCTCTTAACTTTCATCAACATGATGATATCCCTACCACATCTTTAAAGAGAATACCATACTTTATAGGAGAAAACTCCACCACACCTGTAGATCACATAATTGACATTACAAACCTTTGTTCAGTACATAACATTATGCAAGAGAATGTATCCATGAGACTACTAGCCACATCTTTGAAATTCAAATCCATGCAATGGTATAGGGGTCTATCTCTTGCCTCAATAAATACATGGGATGAGTTTATTGAGTGCCTATGTAAACATTTTGAGGATAGAAGTGACCATGCCTCACTTGTTGAATAATTCACCTCAATAAAGAGGGCACCCTAAGAATCTATGGTTGATTTAAACTATAGATTCAAAAAGACTTAGTATAGGTTTAGTATCATCAATAAACCCACATCCAATTAGGCTTTTATTTACTATTTGAGATCATTAAATTTAGACATTGCAGTCTTGATCTAATCTATGGGTGGGACAACTCTGAGTAGGGCTTATGAGATATCTATAAGGTCATAAAAATGTTTGATACAACCAAAGAAACTCATGTCAAAACCTCTCATGCCACTTTTTCCTAAGATTCAACCAACCCCACCTACCATTTCTCTCTTTCCCACTACAAATAATCAAGCCCAACCTGATGATAGTCAAGTGGATAAGTTTGCAAGGATTGAGAGTTGGTTGAAGGCACAAAATAACAAGCTAGTGGTTATAGAGAGACATAAAAAAACTTCATATAGGCCATACCAAGGTCCCTTCCAAGCCTAATACCCTACTTAATCATATAATAGACCCCCTTATCCATAAAATTAACAAGCCTAAGTCTAAATTACTCAAGGTAGATATTATAATGGTTAAAACACCACAGATACAAGTAGATCAAGAGCCTTGGTACCCACACAAAACAACCTTACACAAGAGGGTCAATCACAGTCATGAGGGCAATCTAATGAGATGGTAATGGCTAAAAGTGGAGAGATGTATCAAGATCCTAGTTGGTAGCATGCTCTTTCATTCCAAGGCTATGACATAATGCCTCCTCTACCACAAGGTCTTATAATGAATCAAGATAGCATGCCTTTGATAACATCTTTAGAAGCTCAAATTCAATAAAAAGGGAGAATGGGTAACACACCAGATGAAACCATGGGCATAAATTTTAAATAATGGGATCATATGTTTAAACATGTAACAACAAACATGGGGAAGACTACACAAAGGGAAGATGAACCAATTGTAACCCATACAAAGTTTAAGATGAGGATGTTGGATGATAAGTTGGGGTAGCCTAAGGCTTCTTCAACACCCACACAATTCATTCAACAATATACCACTTCAAATTTAGCTTATAAATCTATTTAAACTCAAAAAATACCTCAACATCATAGATAGAAATAGAAGTCTCATTTTATTCCTCATGTCACTTAAGTGCCAAGTGATACTTCTACTTCCAAAGTGTAGTTCAAAGGTAATAGTCTTCCTTTCAATAACGTGGATCATATGAAAAAGGCTAATGTCACTATGTATATGTATGATGATCTATCTATTCTAGGATAGAAAGATATCCTTTAGCAAGAACTCTCCAAGATTTTTCATGTGAATAAGGCAGGTGATAAGGTAAACCTTATTTTTATAAATAGTAGTTAGCCTAGTCAAATGTAAGTTCCTAGTCAATATTCTAGTCAGGGTCAATATTCCCCTAAGGTTGTCACTTCACCTCAATTCTATTTTTTATTCATCATATGGGACTACTTAGTGCATAATTACATGATATATTTAAGAGCTTCAACCTCAGTTATGCCTAAAATAATAGAATATAAGCTTGAGCTTAAATATATGTCTAATGAAAAAGGTGTTCTTCAGTTGGATGGTTCTCCCACTAAAATAGTAGGTATATTGACTTAGGTCAAGCTAGGGTAAATAGTTAGAGAGAAAATTTGACTTAGGTCAAACTAGGGAAAATAGTTTAAGAGGATGACATAAAATTTGACACATTAGATGGAGGATTCTACCACCTTGAGTAGGTAAAATACATAAATGCAAGATCAAACGTGATCTAGATAACCAGGAATAGATCATACAAAGCTACCTAAATGCCATTAAAGCCCTATAAGTTTTTTTGAGAGATTATATAAGTAGGTTTTATTTCTCATTCAGAATCAAAAGGCCCTAGCCTACAGACATTCATTTACAATCATGACTATATGAAATCCAATAGGGTGATTAGTTTTCATCCATAATAGATATATATTCAATATTTAGAAGCAATGGTGGAATGGTGACTACATAAGAAATGTCAAAAAGAACACCAACGAGCAAGCTCAAATAATTACCTGATAACATGAGGAACATTAAAGCATGATTGAGGAAGATAGTGAAGGGAATTAATATAGGGGAAGGCTTGAGAAAGATTATTGTGGTGGTTTTTCTAAGTGTAATTGTGATCATTAATGACCCCTTCAGTGCTAATTTCTCTCTCTCTCTCTCTTACCTTATTTCTTTCTATAAATAATCTCTTTGAGCTCTTGATTTGGATCCCTCAGCTAGGTATAACAAACCTCTGCTAAAATCACTTTGTAAACTCTTTTAAAGAAATACAATACAATCTCTAATTCTAGTTTAATTCTAAGTGTAATTTATTGAAGTTTGATTTATATAATGTATATTTATTACTAAATATATTTAGGTCTTTCATGTACCTTGCTTTAATACTATTAGTTTATTATAGGTTGTGTGAAGTGTTAGCTAGTGAGATTTCTCTTTGAGTGTCATAAGTCCATAGTGTCTTACATAGACTTATCTCTTTATATCCTTCAAGTTACACATCTCTTTTTCAACCTTCATATAAAATACTCATGCTTGGAACCCTGTCATATAATTTGATCAATCATTGTCCCCATTGGATTCATTAGTAGTCATGAAAGTATCTAAGTTGAGAGTGGATTATTGAACATTTGGTACATCGCCACACTTAAAGTAGGTTTTCATTCATTTATTTTCTCATCTTTTCATCCCAATAGATTAATTTTTAATAAAAAAGATTCCAATTGTCATACCTGAGGATATAGCCTCATAAAAACCCTAGAGGTCTAACCCAAAATTAGGTAACCCATAGCCTAGGGTCATTCCCATGTTGAACAAGGTTTGGGTAAAGGACATGAACAATCACTTTCTCAGCTTGGGTGAAATCTAGATCCTCTAACATGAACATTATATTATATTCATATTTTGTATGTCTTTATGGATATAGATATATATACATACATACCTCTGTGTGTGTGTGTGTGTGTGTGTGTGTGTGTGTGTGTGTGTGTGTGTGTGTGTGTGTATGTATATATATATATATATATATGTCTATATATATATACATATATATATATATATATACACACACACACACATA